>OY744560.1:8685441-9036548 GCA_963556235.1 Cryptophagus acutangulus
TTTTTGAATTTTTGAAAAATATTAATTTGCGTAAAAGTTATTAAAAAGTGAACGAAGATATTATTTCAAATTTTATAAATTTTTAAAATAAATAATTAAAAACGTAATAAAATATACAAGTAAACATACTGTTGGAAAGCCCTTGATGTATACAACACGATGCTTTTTGAATTTTTAAAAAATATTAATTTGCGTCAAAGTTATTAAAAATGGCCGAAGTTATTATTTCAAATTTTATAAATTTTTAAAATAAATAATTAAAAACGTAAAAAAATATACAAGTAGACATACTGTTGGAAAGCCCTTGATGTATGCAACACGATGCTTTTTGAATTTTTAAAAAATATTAATTTGCATCACAGATATTAAAAATGGCCCAAGTTATTATTTCACTATTATAAATTTTTAAAATAAATAATTTAAAACGTAATAAAATATACAAGTAGATATATTGTTAGAAAGCCCTTGATGTATGCAACACGATGCTTTTGAATTTTTAAAAAATATTAATTTGCATCAAAGTTATTAAAAATGGCCGAAGTTATTATTTCAAATTTTATAAATTTTTAAAATAAATAATTAAAAACCTAAAATAATATACAAGTAGACATACTGTTGGAAAGCCCTTGATGTATTAAGCCCTTGAAGTTATTATTTCATTATTAAAAAAAATTAAAATAAATAATTTAAAACGTAATAAAATATACAAGTAGACATATTGTTAGAAAGCCCGTGATGTATGCAACACGATGCTTTTTGAATTTTTAAAAAATATTAATATTCATCAAAGTTATTAAAAATGGTCGAAGTTATTATTTCAAATTTTATAAATTTTTAAAATAAATAATTAAAAACGTAAAAAAATATACAAGTAGACATACTGTTGCAAAGCCCTTGATGTATGCAATACGATGCTTTTTGAATTTTTGAAAAATATTAATTTGCGTAAAAGTTATTAAAAAGTGAACGAAGATATTATTTCAAATTTTATAAATTTTTAAAATAAATAATTAAAAACGTAATAAAATATACAAGTAAACATACTGTTGGAAAGCCCTTGATGTATACAACACGATGCTTTTTGAATTTTTAAAAAATATTAATTTGCGTCAATGTTATTAAAAATGGCCGAAGTTATTATTTCAAATTTTATAAATTTTTAAAATAAATAATTAAAAACGTAAAAAAATATACAAGTAGACATACTGTTGGAAAGCCCTTGATGTATGCAACACGATGCTTTTTGAATTTTTAAAAAATATTAATTTGCATCACAGATATTAAAAATGGCCCAAGTTATTATTTCACTATTATAAATTTTTAAAATAAATAATTTAAAACGTAATAAAATATACAAGTAGATATATTGTTAGAAAGCCCTTGATGTATGCAACACGATGCTTTTTGAATTTTTAAAAAATATTAATTTGCATCAAAGTTATTAAAAATGGCCGAAGTTATTATTTCAAATTTTATAAATTTTTAAAATAAATAATTAAAAACCTAAAAAAATATACAAGTAGACATACTGTTGGAAAGCCCTTGATGTATTAAGCCCTTGAAGTTATTATTTCATTATTAAAAAAAATTAAAATAAATAATTTAAAACGTAATAAAATATACAAGTAGACATATTGTTAGAAAGCCCGTGATGTATGCAACACGATGCTTTTTGAATTTTTAAAAAATATTAATATTCATCAAAGTTATTAAAAATGGCCGAAGTTATTATTTCAAATTTTATAAATTTTTAAAATAAATAATTAAAAACCTAATAAAATATACAAGTAGACATACTGTTGGAAAGCCCTTGATGTATGCAACACGATGCGTTTTGAATTTTTGAAAAATAATATATTTAATAAAAGTTATTAAAATGTGCCCAAGTTATTATTTCAAATTTGACAAATTTTTAAAATAAATCATTCAAAAATTATTAAAATATACAAGTAAATATATTGTTAGAAAACCCTTGATGTATGCAACACGATGCTTTTTGAATTTTTTAAAAATATTAATTTGCGTAAAAGTTATTAAAAAGTGAGCAAAGATATTAGTTCAAATTTTATAAATTTTTAAAATAAATTATTTAAAACGTAATAAAATATACAAGTAGACATACTGTTGGAAAGCCCTTGATGTATGCAACACGATGCTTTTTGAATTTTTGAAAAATATTAATTTGCGTTAAAGTCATTAAAAAGTGAGCGAAGATATTAGGTCAAATTTTATAAATTTTTAAAATAAATAAATAAAAACGTAATAAAATATACAAGTAGACATACTGTTGGAAAGCCCTTGATGTATACAACACGATGCTTTTTGGATTTTTTAAAAAAATTAATTTGCGTCAAAGTTATTAAAAATGGCCGAAGTTATTATTTCAAATTTTATAAATTTTTAAAATAAATAATTAAAAACGTAAAAAAATATACAAGTAGACATACTGTTGCAAAGCCCTTGATGTATGCAATACGATGCTTTTTGAATTTTTGAAAAATATTAATTTGCGTAAAAGTTATTAAAAAGTGAACGAAGATATTATTTCAAATTTTATAAATTTTTAAAATAAATAATTAAAAACGTAATAAAATATACAAGTAAACATACTGTTGGAAAGCCCTTGATGTATACAACACGATGCTTTTTGAATTTTTAAAAAATATTAATTTGCGTCAATGTTATTAAAAATGGCCGAAGTTATTATTTCAAATTTTATAAATTTTTAAAATAAATAATTAAAAACGTAAAAAAATATACAAGTAGACATACTGTTGGAAAGCCCTTGATGTATGCAACACGATGCTTTTTGAATTTTTAAAAAATATTAATTTGCATCACAGATATTAAAAATGGCCCAAGTTATTATTTCACTATTATACATTTTTAAAATAAATAATTTAAAACGTAATAAAATATACAAGTAGATATATTGTTAGAAAGCCCTTGATGTATGCAACACGATGCTTTTTGAATTTTTAAAAAATATTAATTTGCATCAAAGTTATTAAAAATGGCCGAAGTTATTATTTCAAATTTTATAAATTTTTAAAATAAATAATTAAAAACCTAAAAAAATATACAAGTAGACATACTGTTGGAAAGCCCTTGATGTATTAATCCCTTGAAGTTATTATTTCATTATTAAAAAAATTTAAAATAAATAATTTAAAACGTAATAAAATATACAAGTAGACATATTGTTAGAAATCCCGTGATGTATGCAACACGATGCTTTTTGAATTTTTAAAAAATATTAATATGCATCAAAGTTATTAAAAATGGCCGAAGTTATTATTTCAAATTTTATAAATTTTTAAAATAAATAATTTAAAACCTAATAAAATATACAAGTAGACATACTGTTGGAAAGCCCTTGATGTATGCAACACGATGCGTTTTGAATTTTTGAAAAATAATATATTTAATAAAAGTTATTAAAATGTGCCCAAGTTATTATTTCAAATTTGACAAATTTTTAAAATAAATCATTCAAAAATTATTAAAATATACAAGTAAATATATTGTTAGAAAGCCCTTGATGTATGTAACACGATGCTTTTTGAATTTTTTAAAAATATTAATTTGCGTAAAAGTTATTAAAAAGTGAGCAAAGATATTAGTTCAAATTTTATAAATTTTTAAAATAAATAAATAAAAACGTAATAAAATATACAAGTAGACATACTGTTGGAAAGCCCTTGATGTATACAACACGAGGCTTTTTGAAAAATATTAATTTGCGTAAGTTATTAAAAAGTGCCAAAATTATTATTTCAAATTTGATAAATTTTTAAAACAAATAATTAAAAACTGTACAAGTAAACATACTGGTGTAAAGCCCTTGATGTATACAACACGATGCTTTTTGAATTTTTAAAAAATATTAATTGGCATCAAAGTTATTAAAAATGGCCGAAGTTATGATTTCAAATTTTATAAATTTTTAAAATAAATAATTAAAAACCTAATAAAATATACAAGTAGACATACTGTTGGAAAGCCCTTGATGTATTAAGCCCTTGAAGTTATTATTTCATTATTAAAAAAATTTGAAATAAATAATTTAAAACGTAATAAAATATACAAGTAGACATATTGTTAGAAAGCCCGTGATGTATGCAACACGATGCTTTTTGAATTTTTAAAAAATATTAATATGCATCAAAGTTATTAAAAGTGGCCGAAGTTATTATTTCAAATTTTATAAGTTTTTAAAATAAATAATTAAAAACCTAATAAAATATACAAGTAGACATACTGTTGGAAAGTCCTTGATGTATGCAACACGATGCGTTTTGAATTTTTGAAAAATAATAATTTTAATAAAAGTTATTAAAATGTGCCCAAGTTATTATTTCAAATTTGACAAATTTTTAAAATAAATCATTCAAATATTAATAAAATATACAAGTAAAAATATTGTTAGAAAGCCCTTGATGTATGCAACACGATGCTTTTTGAATTTTTTAAAAATATTAATTTGCGTAAAAGTTATTAAAAAGTGAGCGAAGATATTAGTTCAAATTTTATAAATTTTTAAAATAAATTATTTAAAACGTAATAAAATATACAAGTAGACATACTGTTGGAAAGCCCTTGATGTATGCAACACGATGCTTTTTGAATTTTTAAAAAATATTAATTTGCGTTAAAGTTATTAAAAAGTGAGCAAAGATATTAGTTCAAATTTTATAAATTTTTAAAATAAATAAATAAAAACGTAATAAAATATACAAGTAGACATACTGTTGGAAAGCCCCTGATGTATACAACACGATGCTTTTTGAAAAATATTAATTTGCGTAAGTTATTAAAAAGTGCCAAAATTATAATTTCAAATTTGATAAATTTTTAAAACAAATAATTAAAAACTGTACAAGTAAACATACTGGTGTAAAGCCCTTGATGTATACAACACGATGCTTTTTGAATCTTTAAAAAATATTAATTTGCGTCAAAGTTATTAAAAATGGCCGAGGTTATTATTTCAAATTTTATAAATTTTTAAAATAAATAATTAAAAACGTAAAAAAACTTACAAGTAGACATACTGTTGGAAAGCCCTTGATGTATGCAACACGATGCTTTTTGAATTTTTAAAAAATATTAATTTGCATCACAGATATTAAAAATGGCCCAAGTTATTATTTCACTATTATAAATTTTTAAAATAAATAATTTAAAACGTAATAAAATATACAAGTAGATATATTGTTAGAAAGCCCTTGATGTATGCAACACGATGCTTTTTGAATTTTTAAAAAATATTAATTTGCATCAAAGTTATTAAAAATGGCCAAAGTTATTATTTCAAATTTTATAAATTTTTAAAATAAATAATTAAAAACCTAAAAAAATATACAAGTAGACATACTGTTGGAAAGCCCTTGATGTATTAAGCCCTTGAAGTTATTATTTCATTATTAAAAAAAATTAAAATAAATAATTTAAAACGTAATAAAATATACAAGTAGACATATTGTTAGAAAGCCCGTGATGTATGCAACACGATGCTTTTTGAATTTTTAAAAAATATTAATATTCATCAAAGTTATTAAAAATGGCCGAAGTTATTATTTCAAATTTTATAAATTTTTAAAATAAATAATTAAAAACCTAATAAAATATACAAGTAGACATACTGTTGGAAAGCCCTTGATGTATGCAACACGATGCGTTTTGAATTTTTGAAAAATAATATATTTAATAAAAGTTATTAAAATGTGCCCAAGTTATTATTTCAAATTTGAAAAAAATTTTAAAATAAATCATTCAAAAATTATTAAAATATACAAGTAAATATATTGTTAGAAAACCCTTGATGTATGCAACACGATGCTTTTTGAATTTTTTAAAAATATTAATTTGCGTAAAAGTTATTAAAAAGTGAACAAAGATATTAGTTCAAATTTTATAAATTTTTAAAATAAATTATTTAAAACGTAATAAAATATACAAGTAGACATACTGTTGGAAAGCCCTTGATGTATGCAACACGATGCTTTTTGAATTTTTGAAAAATATTAATTTGCGTTAAAGTCATTAAAAAGTGAGCGAAGATATTAGGTCAAATTTTATAAATTTTTAAAATAAATAATTAAAAACGTAATAAAATATACAAGTAAACATACTGTTGGAAAGCCCTTGATGTATACAACACGATGCTTTTTGAATTTTTAAAAAATATTAATTTGCGTCAATGTTATTAAAAATGGCCGAAGTTATTATTTCAAATTTTATAAATTTTTAAAATAAATAATTAAAAACGTAAAAAAATATACAAGTAGACATACTGTTGGAAAGCCCTTGATGTATGCAACACGATGCTTTTTGAATTTTTAAAAAATATTAATTTGCATCACAGATATTAAAAATGGCCCAAGTTATTATTTCACTATTATAAATTTTTATAATAAATAATTTAAAACGTAATAAAATATACAAGTAGATATATTGTTAGAAAGCCCTTGATGTATGCAACACGATGCTTTTTGAATTTTTAAAAAATATTAATTTGCATCAAAGTTATTAAAAATGGCCGAAGTTATTATTTCAAATTTTATAAATTTTTAAAATAAATAATTAAAAACCTAAAAAAATATACAAGTAGACATACTGTTGGAAAGCCCTTGATGTATTAAGCCCTTGAAGTTATTATTTCATTGTTAAAAAAAATTAAAATAAATAATTTAAAACGTAATAAAATATACAAGTAGACATATTGTTAGAAAGCCCGTGATGTATGCAACACGATGCTTTTTGAATTTTTAAAAAATATTAATATTCATCAAAGTTATTAAAAATGGCCGAAGTTATTATTTCAAATTTTATAAATTTTTAAAATAAATAATTAAAAACCTAATAAAATATACAAGTAGACATACTGTTGGAAAGCCCTTGATGTATGCAACACGATGCGTTTTGAATTTTTGAAAAATAATATATTTAATAAAAGTTATTAAAATGTGCCCAAGTTATTATTTCAAATTTGACAAATTTTTAAAATAAATCATTCAAAAATTATTAAAATATACAAGTAAATATATTGTTAGAAAACCCTTGATGTATGCAACACGATGCTTTTTGAATTTTTTAAAAATATTAATTTGCGTAAAAGTTATTAAAAAGTGAGCAAAGATATTAGTTCAAATTTTATAAATTTTTAAAATAAATTATTTAAAACGTAATAAAATATACAAGTAGACATACTGTTGGAAAGCCCTTGATGTATGCAACACGATGCTTTTTGAATTTTTGAAAAATATTAATTTGCGTTAAAGTCATTAAAAAGTGAGCGAAGATATTAGGTCAAATTTTATAAATTTTTAAAATAAATAAATAAAAACGTAATAAAATATACAAGTAGACATACTGTTGGAAAGCCCTTGATGTATACAACACGATGCTTTTTGGATTTTTTAAAAAAATTAATTTGCGTCAAAGTTATTAAAAATGGCCGATGTTATTATTTCAAATTTTATAAATTTTTAAAATAAATAATTAAAAACGTAAAAAAATATACAAGTAGACATACTGTTGCAAAGCCCTTGATGTATGCAATACGATGCTTTTTGAATTTTTGAAAAATATTAATTTGCGTAAAAGTTATTAAAAAGTGAACGAAGATATTATTTCAAATTTTATAAATTTTTAAAATAAATAATTAAAAACGTAATAAAATATACAAGTAAACATACTGTTGGAAAGCCCTTGATGTATACAACACGATGCTTTTTGAATTTTTAAAAAATATTAATTTGCGTCAATGTTATTAAAAATGGCCGAAGTTATTATTTCAAATTTTATAAATTTTTAAAATAAATAATTAAAAACGTAAAAAAATATACAAGTAGACATACTGTTGGAAAGCCCTTGATGTATGCAACACGATGCTTTTTGAATTTTTAAAAAATATTAATTTGCATCACAGATATTAAAAATGGCCCAAGTTATTATTTCACTATTATACATTTTTAAAATAAATAATTTAAAACGTAATAAAATATACAAGTAGATATATTGTTAGAAAGCCCTTGATGTATGCAACACGATGCTTTTTGAATTTTTAAAAAATATTAATTTGCATCAAAGTTATTAAAAATGGCCGAAGTTATTATTTCAAATTTTATAAATTTTTAAAATAAATAATTAAAAACCTAAAAAAATATACAAGTAGACATACTGTTGGAAAGCCCTTGATGTATTAAGCCCTTGAAGTTATTATTTCATTATTAAAAAAATTTAAAATAAATAATTTAAAACGTAATAAAATATACAAGTAGACATATTGTTAGAAATCCCGTGATGTATGCAACACGATGCTTTTTGAATTTTTAAAAAATATTAATATGCATCAAAGTTATTAAAAATGGCCGAAGTTATTATTTCAAATTTTATAAATTTTTAAAATAAATAATTTAAAACCTAATAAAATATACAAGTAGACATACTGTTGGAAAGCCCTTGATGTATGCAACACGATGCGTTTTGAATTTTTGAAAAATAATATATTTAATAAAAGTTATTAAAATGTGCCCAAGTTATTATTTCAAATTTGACAAATTTTTAAAATAAATCATTCAAAAATTATTAAAATATACAAGTAAATATATTGTTAGAAAGCCCTTGATGTATGTAACACGATGCTTTTTGAATTTTTTAAAAATATTAATTTGCGTAAAAGTTATTAAAAAGTGAGCAAAGATATTAGTTCAAATTTTATAAATTTTTAAAATAAATTATTTAAAACGTAATAAAATATACAAGTAGACATACTGTTGGAAAGCCCTTGATGTATGCAACACGATGCTTTTTGAATTTTTGAAAAATATTAATTTGCGTTAAAGTCATTAAAAAGTGAGCGAAGATATTAGGTCAAATTTTATAAATTTTTAAAATAAATAAATAAAAACGTAATAAAATATACAAGTAGACATACTGTTGGAAAGCCCTTGATATATACAACACAATGCTTTTTGAAAAATATTAATTTGCGTAAGTTATTAAAAAGTGCCAAAATTATTATTTCAAATTTGATAAATTTTTAAAACAAATAATTAAAAACTGTACAAGTAAACATAATGCTGTAAAGCCCTTGATGTATACAACACGATGCTTTTTGGATTTTTTTAAAAAATTAATTTGCGTCAAAGTTATTAAAAATGGCCGAAGTTATTATTTCAAATTTTATAAATTTTTAAAATAAATAATTAAAAACGTAAAAAAATATACAAGTAGACATACTGTTGCAAAGCCCTTGATGTATGCAATACGATGCTTTTTGAATTTTTGAAAAATATTAATTTGCGTAAAAGTTATTAAAAAGTGAACGAAGATATTATTTCAAATTTTATAAATTTTTAAAATAAATAATTAAAAACGTAATAAAATATACAAGTAAACATACTGTTGGAAAGCCCTTGATGTATGCAACACGATGCCTTTTGAATTTTTAAAAAATATTAATTTGCATCAAAGTTATTAAAAATGGCCAAAGTTATTATTTCAAATTTTATAAATTTTTATAATAAATAATTAAAAACCTAATAAAATATACAAGTAGACATACTGTTGGAAAGCCCTTGATGTATTAAGCCCTTGAAGTTATTATTTCATTATTAAAAAAATTTAAAATAAATAATTTAAAACTTAATAAAATATACAAGTAGACATATTGTTAGAAATCCCGTGATGTATGCAACACGATGCTTTTTGAATTTTTAAAAAATATTAATATGCATCAAAGTTATTAAAAATGGCCGAAGTTATTATTTCAAATTTTATAAATTTTTAAAATAAATAATTTAAAACCTAATAAAATATACAAGTAGACATACTATTGGAAAGCCCTTGATGTATGCCACACGATGCGTTTTGAATTTTTGAAAAATAATAATTTTAATAAAAGTTATTAAAATGTGCCCAAGTTATTATTTCAAATTTGACAAATTTTTATAATAAATCATTCAAAAATTATTAAAATATACAAGTAAATATATTGTTAGAAAGCCCTTGATGTATGTAACACGATTCTTTTTGAATTTTTTAAAAATATTAATTTGCGTAAAAGTTATTAAAAAGTGAGCGAAGATATTAGTTCAAATTTTATAAATTTTTAAAATAAATTATTTAAAACGTAATAAAATATACAAGTAGACATACTGTTGGAAAGCCCTTGATGTATGCAACACGATGCTTTTTGAATTTTTGAAAAATATTAATTTGCGTTAAAGTTATTAAAAAGTGAGCGACGATATTAGTTCAAATTTTATAAATTTTTAAAATAAATAAATAAAAACGTAATAAAATATACAAGTAGACATACTGTTGGAAAGCCCTTGATGTATACAACACGAGGCTTTTTGAAAAATATTAATTTGCGTAAGTTATTAAAAAGTGCCAAAATTATTATTTCAAATTTGATAAATTTTTAAAACAAATAATTAAAAACTGTACAAGTAAACATACTGGTGTAAAGCCCTTGATGTATACAACACGATGCTTTTTGAATTTTTAAAAAATATTAATTGGCATCAAAGTTATTAAAAATGGCCGAAGTTATGATTTCAAATTTTATAAATTTTTAAAATAAATAATTAAAAACCTAATAAAATATACAAGTAGACATACTGTTGGAAAGCCCTTGATGTATTAAGCCCTTGAAGTTATTATTTCATTATTAAAAAAATTTAAAATAAATAATTTAAAACGTAATAAAATATACAAGTAGACATATTGTTAGAAAGCCCGTGATGTATGCAACACGATGCTTTTTGAATTTTTAAAAAATATTAATATGCATCAAAGTTATTAAAAATGGCCGAAGTTATTATTTCAAATTTTATAAATTTTTAAAATAAATAATTAAAAACCTAATAAAATATACAAGTAGACATACTGTTGGAAAGCCCTTGATGTATGCAACACGATGCGTTTTGAATTTTTGAAAAATAATAATTTTAATAAAAGTTATTAAAATGTGCCCAAGTTATTATTTCAAATTTGACAAATTTTTAAAATAAATCATTCAAATATTAATAAAATATACAAGTAAAAATATTGTTAGAAAGCCCTTGATGTATGCAACACGATGCTTTTTGAATTTTTTAAAAATATTAATTTGCGTAAAAGTTATTAAAAAGTGAGCGAAGATATTAGTTCAAATTTTATAAATTTTTAAAATAAATTATTTAAAACGTAATAAAATATACAAGTAGACATACTGTTGGAAAGCCCTTGATGTATGCAACACGATGCTTTTTGAATTTTTAAAAAATATTAATTTGCGTTAAAGTTATTAAAAAGTGAGCAAAGATATTAGTTCAAATTTTATAAATTTTTAAAATAAATAAATAAAAACGTAATAAAATATACAAGTAGACATACTGTTGGAAAGCCCCTGATGTATACAACACGATGCTTTTTGAAAAATATTAATTTGCGTAAGTTATTAAAAAGTGCCAAAATTATTATTTCAAATTTGATAAATTTTTAAAACAAATAATTAAAAACTGTACAAGTAAACATACTGGTGTAAAGCCCTTGATGTATACAACACGATGCTTTTTGAATCTTTAAAAAATATTAATTTGCGTCAAAGTTATTAAAAATGGCCGAGGTTATTATTTCAAATTTTATAAATTTTTAAAATAAATAATTAAAAACGTAAAAAAAACTTACAAGTAGACATACTGTTGGAAAGCCCTTGATGTATGCAACACGATGCTTTTTGAATTTTTAAAAAATATTAATTTGCATCACAGATATTAAAAATGGCCCAAGTTATTATTTCACTATTATAAATTTTTAAAATAAATAATTTAAAACGTAATAAAATATACAAGTAGATATATTGTTAGAAAGCCCTTGATGTATGCAACACGATGCTTTTTGAATTTTTAAAAAATATTAATTTGCATCAAAGTTATTAAAAATGGCCGAAGTTATTATTTCAAATTTTATAAATTTTTAAAATAAATAATTAAAAACCTAAAAAAATATACAAGTAGACATACTGTTGGAAAGCCCTTGATGTATTAAGCCCTTGAAGTTATTATTTCATTATTAAAAAATTCGCTGGAAATGAGATTCCACAGTACTTCTCTCGTTGCTATATTAAAATTTGTTATTCAAATTTTCAGAATTTTGAGGCATCTTTTACTGAAAAAATTTATCGGGTATTTAAAAATGCTTTTTAAATTTTAACTAGGAACCAAATTTTAAACAAATTTAAGCAATAAAGTTGAAACGTTGGTATGAAAAGATTAAAAAGTGAAAAATTTGTTGTAGGTACTCTAATTTAATGAAACTATTTGAAGCTAGATTTAAAATTACCAATATAAATCAATGTTTGAAGTAAATCCTATCACTATTAGTGTAAGGGGTGTGTTAAGGGTTAAAAACATGAATTGAGGATTCTAGGACATTTTTGATTAAACTAGTTTAAATTATATTTCAATTTATTATTAGAAAACAAATTTAAAAAAAATCTGACAAATCAAACTGTAAGGGGTGCATTAGGGGTTACAATTGTAATATGTAGGTCCTACCTAATTTTAATTTAATTAACTAAATAATGACAAGTTAAGTAAGTTAAATTACTACTAGGATCCAAATTTGAAAGAAATCCGAGCATTTTGACTGTACATGGTATGTTAAGGGTTGAAATTGCAAAAGAAGGGTTGCATACTATTTTAAATTATATTATTCGTAAATATGTTTAAAATGTATAGTAGAAATCGAATATGAAGAAAATCCGAACCATATGACTCAAACTCTATATTGGAGGGGTGGGGGTGTGTGGTAAGGGTGGAAAATTATTTTTACTCACTCTTTATGTAAATATTACTAAAATAACTGATGGAAAAGTGTGGGTCATGCTGCCATATTAGAATCACAACACCGGCAATTTTTGAACAATTAACTTAAATGGCAAATGGGTCGTAGGGGCTTATTTTTAGGGGATGAAACTTTTACCAGCATTTTCTTCAATGTATCCCTAATATGTATACCAAATTTGGTCCAAATCAAATATTCCTCCTGGCAGGTATTCACGTTACAACTTATTCATTTTTACAACTTTTTGACCCTTCAACCCTTAATAAAAATTCAACCCTGTAATAAACTCCAGATTTTTTGAAAGCATTCACCACTTGGGGTATACGCGAAACTTATGTTGAATATTTGGTTAAAATCGGTCAGCAACTTTAGAAGATTAAGTGGATCTACCGATTTTGCCATTTTTAGCATGTTTTTGGCCTATAACGCGCAGGTCTTTGAGAATTTTATAAACTTTTTTCCTTCGATATCATCTATGGGCAGGTAGAAAAAAAGGACGCAAATTTTGCTTTAATCGGGTCAGTAGATTCCGAAATATAGTGGTTTAAAGAATTGCACAGACCGACAGACCGACAGACCGACAGACCGACAGACCGACAGACCGACAGACGGAAATTAGTGACTATGATTTTCGTAATCTACGCATTCTATAATGTAGAAAAAAGTGAAATTTGGAGAAATTTTTTTTTTCATGAATACAATACTTCCTCTACGAGAGAAGTAAAATTAAAATAAATAATTTAAAACGTAATAAAATATACAAGTAGACATATTGTTAGAAAGCCCGTGATGTATGCAACACGATGCTTTTTGAATTTTTAAAAAATATTAATATTCATCAAAGTTATTAAAAATGGCCGAAGTTATTATTTCAAATTTTATAAATTTTTAAAATAAATAATTAAAAACCTAATAAAATATACAAGTAGACATACTGTTGGAAAGCCCTTGATGTATGCAACACGATGCGTTTTGAATTTTTGAAAAATAATATATTTAATAAAAGTTATTAAAATGTGCCCAAGTTATTATTTCAAATTTGACAAATTTTTAAAATAAATCATTCAAAAATTATTAAAATATACAAGTAAATATATTGTTAGAAAACCCTTGATGTATGCAACACGATGCTTTTTGAATTTTTTAAAAATATTAATTTGCGTAAAAGTTATTAAAAAGTGAGCAAAGATATTAGTTCAAATTTTATAAATTTTTAAAATAAATTATTTAAAACGTAATAAAATATACAAGTAGACATACTGTTGGAAAGCCCTTGATGTATGCAACACGATGCTTTTTGAATTTTTGAAAAATATTAATTTGCGTTAAAGTCATTAAAAAGTGAGCGAAGATATTAGGTCAAATTTTATAAATTTTTAAAATAAATAAATAAAAACGTAATAAAATATACAAGTAGACATACTGTTGGAAAGCCCTTGATGTATACAACACGATGCTTTTTGGATTTTTTAAAAAAATTAATTTGCGTCAAAGTTATTAAAAATGGCCGAAGTTATTATTTCAAATTTTATAAATTTTTAAAATAAATAATTAAAAACGTAAAAAAATATACAAGTAGACATACTGTTGCAAAGCCCTTGATGTATGCAATACGATGCTTTTTGAATTTTTGAAAAATATTAATTTGCGTAAAAGTTATTAAAAAGTGAACGAAGATATTATTTCAAATTTTATAAATTTTTAAAATAAATAATTAAAAACGTAATAAAATATACAAGTAAACATACTGTTGGAAAGCCCTTGATGTATACAACACGATGCTTTTTGAGTTTTTAAAAAATATTAATTTGCGTCAATGTTATTAAAAATGGCCGAAGTTATTATTTCAAATTTTATAAATTTTTAAAATAAATAATTAAAAACGTAAAAAAATATACAAGTAGACATACTGTTGGAAAGCCCTTGATGTATGCAACACGATGCTTTTTGAATTTTTAAAAAATATTAATTTGCATCACAGATATTAAAAATGGCCCAAGTTATTATTTCACTATTATAAATTTTTAAAATAAATAATTTAAAACGTAATAAAATATACAAGTAGATATATTGTTAGAAAGCCCTTGATGTATGCAACACGATGCTTTTTGAATTTTTAAAAAATATTAATTTGCATCAAAGTTATTAAAAATGGCCGAAGTTATTATTTCAAATTTTATAAATTTTTAAAATAAATAATTAAAAACCTAAAAAAATATACAAGTAGACATACTGTTGGAAAGCCCTTGATGTATTAAGCCCTTGAAGTTATTATTTCATTATTAAAAAAAATTAAAATAAATAATTTAAAACGTAATAAAATATACAAGTAGACATATTGTTAGAAAGCCCGTGATGTATGCAACACGATGCTTTTTGAATTTTTAAAAAATATTAATATTCATCAAAGTTATTAAAAATGGCCGAAGTTATTATTTCAAATTTTATAAATTTTTAAAATAAATAATTAAAAACCTAATAAAATATACAAGTAGACATACTGTTGGAAAGCCCTTGATGTATGCAACACGATGCGTTTTGAATTTTTGAAAAATAATATATTTAATAAAAGTTATTAAAATGTGCCCAAGTTATTATTTCAAATTTGACAAATTTTTAAAATAAATCATTCAAAAATTATTAAAATATACAAGTAAATATATTGTTAGAAAACCCTTGATGTATGCAACACGATGCTTTTTGAATTTTTTAAAAATATTAATTTGCGTAAAAGTTATTAAAAAGTGAGCAAAGATATTAGTTCAAATTTTATAAATTTTTAAAATAAATTATTTAAAACGTAATAAAATATACAAGTAGACATACTGTTGGAAAGCCCTTGATGTATGCAACACGATGCTTTTTGAATTTTTGAAAAATATTAATTTGCGTTAAAGTCATTAAAAAGTGAGCGAAGATATTAGGTCAAATTTTATAAATTTTTAAAATAAATAAATAAAAACGTAATAAAATATACAAGTAGACATACTGTTGGAAAGCCCTTGATGTATACAACACGATGCTTTTTGGATTTTTTAAAAAAATTAATTTGCGTCAAAGTTATTAAAAATGGCCGAAGTTATTATTTCAAATTTTATAAATTTTTAAAATAAATAATTAAAAACGTAAAAAAATATACAAGTAGACATACTGTTGCAAAGCCCTTGATGTATGCAATACGATGCTTTTTGAATTTTTGAAAAATATTAATTTGCGTAAAAGTTATTAAAAAGTGAACGAAGATATTATTTCAAATTTTATAAATTTTTAAAATAAATAATTAAAAACGTAATAAAATATACAAGTAAACATACTGTTGGAAAGCCCTTGATGTATACAACACGATGCTTTTTGAATTTTTAAAAAATATTAATTTGCGTCAATGTTATTAAAAATGGCCGAAGTTATTATTTCAAATTTTATAAATTTTTAAAATAAATAATTAAAAACGTAAAAAAATATACAAGTAGACATACTGTTGGAAAGCCCTTGATGTATGCAACACGATGCTTTTTGAATTTTTAAAAAATATTAATTTGCATCACAGATATTAAAAATGGCCCAAGTTATTATTTCACTATTATACATTTTTAAAATAAATAATTTAAAACGTAATAAAATATACAAGTAGATATATTGTTAGAAAGCCCTTGATGTATGCAACACGATGCTTTTTGAATTTTTAAAAAATATTAATTTGCATCAAAGTTATTAAAAATGGCCGAAGTTATTATTTCAAATTTTATAAATTTTTAAAATAAATAATTAAAAACCTAAAAAAATATACAAGTAGACATACTGTTGGAAAGCCCTTGATGTATTAAGCCCTTGAAGTTATTATTTCATTATTAAAAAAATTTAAAATAAATAATTTAAAACGTAATAAAATATACAAGTAGACATATTGTTAGAAATCCCGTGATGTATGCAACACGATGCTTTTTGAATTTTTAAAAAATATTAATATGCATCAAAGTTATTAAAAATGGCCGAAGTTATTATTTCAAATTTTATAAATTTTTAAAATAAATAATTTAAAACCTAATAAAATATACAAGTAGACATACTGTTGGAAAGCCCTTGATGTATGCAACACGATGCGTTTTGAATTTTTGAAAAATAATATATTTAATAAAAGTTATTAAAATGTGCCCAAGTTATTATTTCAAATTTGACAAATTTTTAAAATAAATCATTCAAAAATTATTAAAATATACAAGTAAATATATTGTTAGAAAGCCCTTGATGTATGTAACACGATGCTTTTTGAATTTTTTAAAAATATTAATTTGCGTAAAAGTTATTAAAAAGTGAGCAAAGATATTAGTTCAAATTTTATAAATTTTTAAAATAAATTATTTAAAACGTAATAAAATATACAAGTAGACATACTGTTGGAAAGCCCTTGATGTATGCAACACGATGCTTTTTGAATTTTTGAAAAATATTAATTTGCGTTAAAGTCATTAAAAAGTGAGCGAAGATATTAGGTCAAATTTTATAAATTTTTAAAATAAATAAATAAAAACGTAATAAAATATACAAGTAGACATACTGTTGGAAAGCCCTTGATATATACAACACAATGCTTTTTGAAAAATATTAATTTGCGTAAGTTATTAAAAAGTGCCAAAATTATTATTTCAAATTTGATAAATTTTTAAAACAAATAATTAAAAACTGTACTAGTAAACATACTGCTGTAAAGCCCTTGATGTATACAACACGATGCTTTTTGGATTTTTTTAAAAAATTAATTTGCGTCAAAGTTATTAAAAATGGCCGAAGTTATTATTTCAAATTTTATAAATTTTTAAAATAAATAATTAAAAACGTAAAAAAATATACAAGTAGACATACTGTTGGAAAGCCCTTGATGTATTAAGCCCTTGAAGTTATTATTTCATTATTAAAAAAATTTAAAATAAATAATTTAAAACGTAATAAAATATACAAGTAGACATATTGTTAGAAATCCCGTGATGTATGCAACACGATGCTTTTTGAATTTTTAAAAAATATTAATATGCATCAAAGTTATTAAAAATGGCCGAAGTTATTATTTCAAATTTTATAAATTTTTAAAATAAATAATTTAAAACCTAATAAAATATACAAGTAGACATACTATTGGAAAGCCCTTGATGTATGCCACACGATGCGTTTTGAATTTTTGAAAAATAATAATTTTAATAAAAGTTATTAAAATGTGCCCAAGTTATTATTTCAAATTTGACAAATTTTTATAATAAATCATTCAAAAATTATTAAAATATACAAGTAAATATATTGTTAGAAAGCCCTTGATGTATGTAACACGATGCTTTTTGAATTTTTTAAAAATATTAATTTGCGTAAAAGTTATTAAAAAGTGAGCGAAGATATTAGTTCAAATTTTATAAATTTTTAAAATAAATTATTTAAAACGTAATAAAATATACAAGTAGACATACTGTTGGAAAGCCCTTGATGTATGCAACACGATGCTTTTTGAATTTTTGAAAAATATTAATTTGCGTTAAAGTTATTAAAAAGTGAGCGACGATATTAGTTCAAATTTTATAAATTTTTAAAATAAATAAATAAAAACGTAATAAAATATACAAGTAGACATACTGTTGGAAAGCCCTTGATGTATACAACACGAGGCTTTTTGAAAAATATTAATTTGCGTAAGTTATTAAAAAGTGCCAAAATTATTATTTCAAATTTGATAAATTTTTAAAACAAATAATTAAAAACTGTACAAGTAAACATACTGGTGTAAAGCCCTTGATGTATACAACACGATGCTTTTTGAATTTTTAAAAAATATTAATTGGCATCAAAGTTATTAAAAATGGCCGAAGTTATGATTTCAAATTTTATAAATTTTTAAAATAAATAATTAAAAACCTAATAAAATATACAAGTAGACATACTGTTGGAAAGCCCTTGATGTATTAAGCCCTTGAAGTTATTATTTCATTATTAAAAAAATTTAAAATAAATAATTTAAAACGTAATAAAATATACAAGTAGACATATTGTTAGAAAGCCCGTGATGTATGCAACACGATGCTTTTTGAATTTTTAAAAAATATTAATATGCATCAAAGTTATTAAAAATGGCCGAAGTTATTATTTCACATTTTATAAATTTTTAAAATAAATAATTAAAAACCTAATAAAATATACAAGTAGACATACTGTTGGAAAGCCCTTGATGTATGCAAGACGATGCGTTTTGAATTTTTGAAAAATAATAATTTTAATAAAAGTTATTAAAATGTGCCCAAGTTATTATTTCAAATTTGACAAATTTTTAAAATAAATCATTCAAATATTAATAAAATATACAAGTAAAAATATTGTTAGAAAGCCCTTGATGTATGCAACACGATGCTTTTTGAATTTTTTAAAAATATTAATTTGCGTAAAAGTTATTAAAAAGTGAGCGAAGATATTAGTTCAAATTTTATAAATTTTTAAAATAAATTATTTAAAACGTAATAAAATATACAAGTAGACATACTGTTGGAAAGCCCTTGATGTATGCAACACGATGCTTTTTGAATTTTTAAAAAATATTAATTTGCGTTAAAGTTATTAAAAAGTGAGCAAAGATATTAGTTCAAATTTTATAAATTTTTAAAATAAATAAATAAAAACGTAATAAAATATACAAGTAGACATACTGTTGGAAAGCCCCTGATGTATACAACACGATGCTTTTTGAAAAATATTAATTTGCGTAAGTTATTAAAAAGTGCCAAAATTATTATTTCAAATTTGATAAATTTTTAAAACAAATAATTAAAAACTGTACAAGTAAACATACTGGTGTAAAGCCCTTGATGTATACAACACGATGCTTTTTGAATCTTTAAAAAATATTAATTTGCGTCAAAGTTATTAAAAATGGCCGAGGTTATTATTTCAAATTTTATAAATTTTTAAAATAAATAATTAAAAACGTAAAAAAAACTTACAAGTAGACATACTGTTGGAAAGCCCTTGATGTATGCAACACGATGCTTTTTGAATTTTTAAAAAATATTAATTTGCATCACAGATATTAAAAATGGCCCAAGTTATTATTTCACTATTATAAATTTTTAAAATAAATAATTTAAAACGTAATAAAATATACAAGTAGACATATTGTTAGAAAGCCCGTGATGTATGCAACACGATGCTTTTTGAATTTTTAAAAAATATTAATATTCATCAAAGTTATTAAAAATGGCCGAAGTTATTATTTCAAATTTTATAAATTTTTAAAATAAATAATTAAAAACCTAATAAAATATACAAGTAGACATACTGTTGGAAAGCCCTTGATGTATGCAACACGATGCGTTTTGAATTTTTGAAAAATAATATATTTAATAAAAGTTATTAAAATGTGCCCAAGTTATTATTTCAAATTTGACAAATTTTTAAAATAAATCATTCAAAAATTATTAAAATATACAAGTAAATATATTGTTAGAAAACCCTTGATGTATGCAACACGATGCTTTTTGAATTTTTTAAAAATATTAATTTGCGTAAAAGTTATTAAAAAGTGAGCAAAGATATTAGTTCAAATTTTATAAATTTTTAAAATAAATTATTTAAAACGTAATAAAATATACAAGTAGACATACTGTTGGAAAGCCCTTGATGTATGCAACACGATGCTTTTTGAATTTTTGAAAAATATTAATTTGCGTTAAAGTCATTAAAAAGTGAGCGAAGATATTAGGTCAAATTTTATAAATTTTTAAAATAAATAAATAAAAACGTAATAAAATATACAAGTAGACATACTGTTGGAAAGCCCTTGATGTATACAACACGATGCTTTTTGGATTTTTTAAAAAAATTAATTTGCGTCAAAGTTATTAAAAATGGCCGAAGTTATTATTTCAAATTTTATAAATTTTTAAAATAAATAATTAAAAACGTAAAAAAATATACAAGTAGACATACTGTTGCAAAGCCCTTGATGTATGCAATACGATGCTTTTTGAATTTTTGAAAAATATTAATTTGCGTAAAAGTTATTAAAAAGTGAACGAAGATATTATTTCAAATTTTATAAATTTTTAAAATAAATAATTAAAAACGTAATAAAATATACAAGTAAACATACTGTTGGAAAGCCCTTGATGTATACAACACGATGCTTTTTGAATTTTTAAAAAATATTAATTTGCGTCAATGTTATTAAAAATGGCCGAAGTTATTATTTCAAATTTTATAAATTTTTAAAATAAATAATTAAAAACGTAAAAAAATATACAAGTAGACATACTGTTGGAAAGCCCTTGATGTATGCAACACGATGCTTTTTGAATTTTTAAAAAATATTAATTTGCATCACAGATATTAAAAATGGCCCAAGTTATTATTTCACTATTATACATTTTTAAAATAAATAATTTAAAACGTAATAAAATATACAAGTAGATATATTGTTAGAAAGCCCTTGATGTATGCAACACGATGCTTTTTGAATTTTTAAAAAATATTAATTTGCATCAAAGTTATTAAAAATGGCCGAAGTTATTATTTCAAATTTTATAAATTTTTAAAATAAATAATTAAAAACCTAAAAAAATATACAAGTAGACATACTGTTGGAAAGCCCTTGATGTATTAAGCCCTTGAAGTTATTATTTCATTATTAAAAAAATTTAAAATAAATAATTTAAAACGTAATAAAATATACAAGTAGACATATTGTTAGAAATCCCGTGATGTATGCAACACGATGCTTTTTGAATTTTTAAAAAATATTAATATGCATCAAAGTTATTAAAAATGGCCGAAGTTATTATTTCAAATTTTATAAATTTTTAAAATAAATAATTTAAAACCTAATAAAATATACAAGTAGACATACTGTTGGAAAGCCCTTGATGTATGCAACACGATGCGTTTTGAATTTTTGAAAAATAATATATTTAATAAAAGTTATTAAAATGTGCCCAAGTTATTATTTCAAATTTGACAAATTTTTAAAATAAATCATTCAAAAATTATTAAAATATACAAGTAAATATATTGTTAGAAAGCCCTTGATGTATGTAACACGATGCTTTTTGAATTTTTTAAAAATATTAATTTGCGTAAAAGTTATTAAAAAGTGAGCAAAGATATTAGTTCAAATTTTATAAATTTTTAAAATAAATAAATAAAAACGTAATAAAATATACAAGTAGACATACTGTTGGAAAGCCCTTGATGTATACAACACGAGGCTTTTTGAAAAATATTAATTTGCGTAAGTTATTAAAAAGTGCCAAAATTATTATTTCAAATTTGATAAATTTTTAAAACAAATAATTAAAAACTGTACAAGTAAACACACTGGTGTAAAGCCCTTGATGTATACAACACGATGCTTTTTGAATTTTTAAAAAATATTAATTGGCATCAAAGTTATTAAAAATGGCCGAAGTTATGATTTCAAATTTTATAAATTTTTAAAATAAATATTTAAAAACCTAATAAAATATACAAGTAGACATACTGTTGGAAAGCCCTTGATGTATTAAGCCCTTGAAGTTATTATTTCATTATTAAAAAAATTTAAAATAAATAATTTAAAACGTAATAAAATATACAAGTAGACATATTGTTAGAAAGCCCGTGATGTATGCAACACGATGCTTTTTGAATTTTTAAAAAATATTAATATGCATCAAAGTTATTAAAAATGGCCGAAGTTATTATTTCAAATTTTATAAGTTTTTAAAATAAATAATTAAAAACCTAATAAAATATACAAGTAGACATACTGTTGGAAAGTCCTTGATGTATGCAACACGATGCGTTTTGAATTTTTGAAAAATAATAATTTTAATAAAAGTTATTAAAATGTGCCCAAGTTATTATTTCAAATTTGACAAATTTTTAAAATAAATCATTCAAATATTAATAAAATATACAAGTAAAAATATTGTTAGAAAGCCCTTGATGTATGCAACACGATGCTTTTTGAATTTTTTAAAAATATTAATTTGCGTAAAAGTTATTAAAAAGTAAGCGAAGATATTAGTTCAAATTTTATAAATTTTTAAAATAAATTATTTAAAACGTAATAAAATATACAAGTAGACATACTGTTGGAAAGCCCTTGATGTATGCAACACGATGCTTTTTGAATTTTTAAAAAATATTAATTTGCGTTAAAGTTATTAAAAAGTGAGCAAAGATATTAGTTCAAATTTTATAAATTTTTAAAATAAATAAATAAAAACGTAATAAAATATACAAGTAGACATACTGTTGGAAAGCCCCTGATGTATACAACACGATGCTTTTTGAAAAATATTAATTTGCGTAAGTTATTAAAAAGTGCCAAAATTATTATTTCAAATTTGATAAATTTTTAAAACAAATAATTAAAAACTGTACAAGTAAACATACTGGTGTAAAGCCCTTGATGTATACAACACGATGCTTTTTGAATCTTTAAAAAATATTAATTTGCGTCAAAGTTATTAAAAATGGCCGAGGTTATTATTTCAAATTTTATAAATTTTTAAAATAAATAATTAAAAACGTAAAAAAACTTACAAGTAGACATACTGTTGGAAAGCCCTTGATGTATGCAACACGATGCTTTTTGAATTTTTAAAAAATATTAATTTGCATCACAGATATTAAAAATGGCCCAAGTTATTATTTCACTATTATAAATTTTTAAAATAAATAATTTAAAACGTAATAAAATATACAAGTAGATATATTGTTAGAAAGCCCTTGATGTATGCAACACGATGCTTTTTGAATTTTTAAAAAATATTAATTTGCATCAAAGTTATTAAAAATGGCCAAAGTTATTATTTCAAATTTTATAAATTTTTAAAATAAATAATTAAAAACCTAAGAAAATATACAAGTAGACATACTGTTGGAAAGCCCTTGATGTATTAAGCCCTTGAAGTTATTATTTCATTATTAAAAAAAATTAAAATAAATAATTTAAAACGTAATAAAATATACAAGTAGACATATTGTTAGAAAGCCCGTGATGTATGCAACACGATGCTTTTTGAATTTTTAAAAAATATTAATATTCATCAAAGTTATTAAAAATGGCCGAAGTTATTATTTCAAATTTTATAAATTTTTAAAATAAATAATTAAAAACCTAATAAAATATACAAGTAGACATACTGTTGGAAAGCCCTTGATGTATGCAACACGATGCGTTTTGAATTTTTGAAAAATAATATATTTAATAAAAGTTATTAAAATGTGCCCAAGTTATTATTTCAAATTTGACAAATTTTTAAAATAAATCATTCAAAAATTATTAAAATATACAAGTAAATATATTGTTAGAAAACCCTTGATGTATGCAACACGATGCTTTTTGAATTTTTTAAAAATATTAATTTGCGTAAAAGTTATTAAAAAGTGAACAAAGATATTAGTTCAAATTTTATAAATTTTTAAAATAAATTATTTAAAACGTAATAAAATATACAAGTAGACATACTGTTGGAAAGCCCTTGATGTATGCAACACGATGCTTTTTGAATTTTTGAAAAATATTAATTTGCGTTAAAGTCATTAAAAAGTGAGCGAAGATATTAGGTCAAATTTTATAAATTTTTAAAATAAATAAATAAAAACGTAATAAAATATACAAGTAGACATACTGTTGGAAAGCCCTTGATGTATACAACACGATGCTTTTTGGATTTTTTAAAAAAATTAATTTGCGTCAAAGTTATTAAAAATGGCCGAAGTTATTATTTCAAATTTTATAAATTTTTAAAATAAATAATTAAAAACGTAAAAAAATATACAAGTAGACATACTGTTGCAAAGCCCTTGATGTATGCAATACGATGCTTTTTGAATTTTTGAAAAATATTAATTTGCGTAAAAGTTA
This sequence comes from Cryptophagus acutangulus, assembly GCA_963556235.1. Lineage (NCBI taxonomy): Eukaryota > Metazoa > Arthropoda > Insecta > Coleoptera > Cryptophagidae > Cryptophagus > Cryptophagus acutangulus. The sequence continues at coordinate 8,710,160 of OY744560.1, forward strand.
TTAAAAAGTGAACGAAGATATTATTTCAAATTTTATAAATTTTTAAAATAAATAATTAAAAACGTAATAAAATATACAAGTAAACATACTGTTGGAAAGCCCTTGATGTATACAACACGATGCTTTTTGAATTTTTAAAAAATATTAATTTGCGTCAATGTTATTAAAAATGGCCGAAGTTATTATTTCAAATTTTATAAATTTTTAAAATAAATAATTAAAAACGTAAAAAAATATACAAGTAGACCTACTGTTGGAAAGCCCTTGATGTATGCAACACGATGCTTTTTGAATTTTTAAAAAATATTAATTTGCATCACAGATATTAAAAATGGCCCAAGTTATTATTTCACTATTATAAATTTTTAAAATAAATAATTTAAAACGTAATAAAATATACAAGTAGATATATTGTTAGAAAGCCCTTGATGTATGCAACACGATGCTTTTTGAATTTTTAAAAAATATTAATTTGCATCAAAGTTATTAAAAATGGCCGAAGTTATTATTTCAAATTTTATAAATTTTTAAAATAAATAATTAAAAACCTAAAAAAATATACAAGTAGACATACTGTTGGAAAGCCCTTGATGTATTAAGCCCTTGAAGTTATTATTTCATTATTAAAAAAAATTAAAATAAATAATTTAAAACGTAATAAAATATACAAGTAGACATATTGTTAGAAAGCCCGTGATGTATGCAACACGATGCTTTTTGAATTTTTAAAAAATATTAATATTCATCAAAGTTATTAAAAATGGCCGAAGTTATTATTTCAAATTTTATAAATTTTTAAAATAAATAATTAAAAACCTAATAAAATATACAAGTAGACATACTGTTGGAAAGCCCTTGATGTATGCAACACGATGCGTTTTGAATTTTTGAAAAATAATATATTTAATAAAAGTTATTAAAATGTGCCCAAGTTATTATTTCAAATTTGACAAATTTTTAAAATAAATCATTCAAAAATTATTAAAATATACAAGTAAATATATTGTTAGAAAACCCTTGATGTATGCAACACGATGCTTTTTGAATTTTTTAAAAATATTAATTTGCGTAAAAGTTATTAAAAAGTGAGCAAAGATATTAGTTCAAATTTTATAAATTTTTAAAATAAATTATTTAAAACGTAATAAAATATACAAGTAGACATACTGTTGGAAAGCCCTTGATGTATGCAACACGATGCTTTTTGAATTTTTGAAAAATATTAATTTGCGTTAAAGTCATTAAAAAGTGAGCGAAGATATTAGGTCAAATTTTATAAATTTTTAAAATAAATAAATAAAAACGTAATAAAATATACAAGTAGACATACTGTTGGAAAGCCCTTGATGTATACAACACGATGCTTTTTGGATTTTTTAAAAAAATTAATTTGCGTCAAAGTTATTAAAAATGGCCGAAGTTATTATTTCAAATTTTATAAATTTTTAAAATAAATAATTAAAAACGTAAAAAAATATACAAGTAGACATACTGTTGCAAAGCCCTTGATGTATGCAATACGATGCTTTTTGAATTTTTGAAAAATATTAATTTGCGTAAAAGTTATTAAAAAGTGAACGAAGATATTATTTCAAATTTTATAAATTTTTAAAATAAATAATTAAAAACGTAATAAAATATACAAGTAAACATACTGTTGGAAAGCCCTTGATGTATACAACACGATGCTTTTTGAATTTTTAAAAAATATTAATTTGCGTCAATGTTATTAAAAATGGCCGAAGTTATTATTTCAAATTTTATAAATTTTTAAAATAAATAATTAAAAACGTAAAAAAATATACAAGTAGACATACTGTTGGAAAGCCCTTGATGTATGCAACACGATGCTTTTTGAATTTTTAAAAAATATTAATTTGCATCACAGATATTAAAAATGGCCCAAGTTATTATTTCACTATTATACATTTTTAAAATAAATAATTTAAAACGTAATAAAATATACAAGTAGATATATTGTTAGAAAGCCCTTGATGTATGCAACACGATGCTTTTTGAATTTTTAAAAAATATTAATTTGCATCAAAGTTATTAAAAATGGCCGAAGTTATTATTTCAAATTTTATAAATTTTTAAAATAAATAATTAAAAACCTAAAAAAATATACAAGTAGACATACTGTTGGAAAGCCCTTGATGTATTAAGCCCTTGAAGTTATTATTTCATTATTAAAAAAATTTAAAATAAATAATTTAAAACGTAATAAAATATACAAGTAGACATATTGTTAGAAATCCCGTGATGTATGCAACACGATGCTTTTTGAATTTTTAAAAAATATTAATATGCATCAAAGTTATTAAAAATGGCCGAAGTTATTATTTCAAATTTTATAAATTTTTAAAATAAATAATTTAAAACCTAATAAAATATACAAGTAGACATACTGTTGGAAAGCCCTTGATGTATGCAACACGATGCGTTTTGAATTTTTGAAAAATAATATATTTAATAAAAGTTATTAAAATGTGCCCAAGTTATTATTTCAAATTTGACAAATTTTTAAAATAAATCATTCAAAAATTATTAAAATATACAAGTAAATATATTGTTAGAAAGCCCTTGATGTATGTAACACGATGCTTTTTGAATTTTTTAAAAATATTAATTTGCGTAAAAGTTATTAAAAAGTGAGCAAAGATATTAGTTCAAATTTTATAAATTTTTAAAATAAATTATTTAAAACGTAATAAAATATACAAGTAGACATACTGTTGGAAAGCCCTTGATGTATGCAACACGATGCTTTTTGAATTTTTGAAAAATATTAATTTGCGTTAAAGTCATTAAAAAGTGAGCGAAGATATTAGGTCAAATTTTATAAATTTTTAAAATAAATAAATAAAAACGTAATAAAATATACAAGTAGACATACTGTTGGAAAGCCCTTGATATATACAACACAATGCTTTTTGAAAAATATTAATTTGCGTAAGTTATTAAAAAGTGCCAAAATTATTATTTCAAATTTGATAAATTTTTAAAACAAATAATTAAAAACTGTACAAGTAAACATACTGCTGTAAAGCCCTTGATGTATACAACACGATGCTTTTTGGATTTTTTTAAAAAATTAATTTGCGTCAAAGTTATTAAAAATGGCCGAAGTTATTTTTTCAAATTTTATAAATTTTTAAAATAAATAATTAAAAACGTAAAAAAATATACAAGTAGACATACTGTTGCAAAGCCCTTGATGTATGCAATACGATGCTTTTTGAATTTTTGAAAAATATTAATTTGCGTAAAAGTTATTAAAAAGTGAACGAAGATATTATTTCAAATTTTATAAATTTTTAAAATAAATAATTAAAAACGTAATAAAATATACAAGTAAACATACTGTTGGAAAGCCCTTGATGTATGCAACACGATGCCTTTTGAATTTTTAAAAAATATTAATTTGCATCAAAGTTATTAAAAATGGCCAAAGTTATTATTTCAAATTTTATAAATTTTTATAATAAATAATTAAAAACCTAATAAAATATACAAGTAGACATACTGTTGGAAAGCCCTTGATGTATTAAGCCCTTGAAGTTATTATTTCATTATTAAAAAAATTTAAAATAAATAATTTAAAACTTAATAAAATATACAAGTAGACATATTGTTAGAAATCCCGTGATGTATGCAACACGATGCTTTTTGAATTTTTAAAAAATATTAATATGCATCAAAGTTATTAAAAATGGCCGAAGTTATTATTTCAAATTTTATAAATTTTTAAAATAAATAATTTAAAACCTAATAAAATATACAAGTAGACATACTATTGGAAAGCCCTTGATGTATGCTACACGATGCGTTTTGAATTTTTGAAAAATAATAATTTTAATAAAAGTTATTAAAATGTGCCCAAGTTATTATTTCAAATTTGACAAATTTTTATAATAAATCATTCAAAAATTATTAAAATATACAAGTAAATATATTGTTAGAAAGCCCTTGATGTATGTAACACGATTCTTTTTGAATTTTTTAAAAATATTAATTTGCGTAAAAGTTATTAAAAAGTGAGCGAAGATATTAGTTCAAATTTTATAAATTTTTAAAATAAATTATTTAAAACGTAATAAAATATACAAGTAGACATACTGTTGGAAAGCCCTTGATGTATGCAACACGATGCTTTTTGAATTTTTGAAAAATATTAATTTGCGTTAAAGTTATTAAAAAGTGAGCGACGATATTAGTTCAAATTTTATAAATTTTTAAAATAAATAAATAAAAACGTAATAAAATATACAAGTAGACATACTGTTGGAAAGCCCTTGATGTATACAACACGAGGCTTTTTGAAAAATATTAATTTGCGTAAGTTATTAAAAAGTGCCAAAATTATTATTTCAAATTTGATAAATTTTTAAAACAAATAATTAAAAACTGTACAAGTAAACATACTGGTGTAAAGCCCTTGATGTATACAACACGATGCTTTTTGAATTTTTAAAAAATATTAATTGGCATCAAAGTTATTAAAAATGGCCGAAGTTATGATTTCAAATTTTATAAATTTTTAAAATAAATAATTAAAAACCTAATAAAATATACAAGTAGACATACTGTTGGAAAGCCCTTGATGTATTAAGCCCTTGAAGTTATTATTTCATTATTAAAAAAATTTAAAATAAATAATTTAAAACGTAATAAAATATACAAGTAGACATATTGTTAGAAAGCCCGTGATGTATGCAACACGATGCTTTTTGAATTTTTAAAAAATATTAATATGCATCAAAGTTATTAAAAATGGCCGAAGTTATTATTTCAAATTTTATAAATTTTTAAAATAAATAATTAAAAACCTAATAAAATATACAAGTAGACATACTGTTGGAAAGCCCTTGATGTATGCAACACGATGCGTTTTGAATTTTTGAAAAATAATAATTTTAATAAAAGTTATTAAAATGTGCCCAAGTTATTATTTCAAATTTGACAAATTTTTAAAATAAATCATTCAAATATTAATAAAATATACAAGTAAAAATATTGTTAGAAAGCCCTTGATGTATGCAACACGATGCTTTTTGAATTTTTTAAAAATATTAATTTGCGTAAAAGTTATTAAAAAGTGAGCGAAGATATTAGTTCAAATTTTATAAATTTTTAAAATAAATTATTTAAAACGTAATAAAATATACAAGTAGACATACTGTTGGAAAGCCCTTGATGTATGCAACACGATGCTTTTTGAATTTTTAAAAAATATTAATTTGCGTTAAAGTTATTAAAAAGTGAGCAAAGATATTAGTTCAAATTTTATAAATTTTTAAAATAAATAAATAAAAACGTAATAAAATATACAAGTAGACATACTGTTGGAAAGCCCCTGATGTATACAACACGATGCTTTTTGAAAAATATTAATTTGCGTAAGTTATTAAAAAGTGCCAAAATTATTATTTCAAATTTGATAAATTTTTAAAACAAATAATTAAAAACTGTACAAGTAAACATACTGGTGTAAAGCCCTTGATGTATACAACACGACGCTTTTTGAATCTTTAAAAAATATTAATTTGCGTCAAAGTTATTAAAAATGGCCGAGGTTATTATTTCAAATTTTATAAATTTTTAAAATAAATAATTAAAAACGTAAAAAAAACTTACAAGTAGACATACTGTTGGAAAGCCCTTGATGTATGCAACACGATGCTTTTTGAATTTTTAAAAAATATTAATTTGCATCACAGATATTAAAAATGGCCCAAGTTATTATTTCACTATTATAAATTTTTAAAATAAATAATTTAAAACGTAATAAAATATACAAGTAGATATATTGTTAGAAAGCCCTTGATGTATGCAACACGATGCTTTTTGAATTTTTAAAAAATATTAATTTGCATCAAAGTTATTAAAAATGGCCGAAGTTATTATTTCAAATTTTATAAATTTTTAAAATAAATAATTAAAAACCTAAAAAAATATACAAGTTGACATACTGTTGGAAAGCCCTTGATGTATTAAGCCCTTGAAGTTATTATTTCATTATTAAAAAATTCGCTGGAAATGAGATTCCACAGTACTTCTCTCGTTGCTATATTAAAATTTGTTATTCAAATTTTCAGAATTTTGAGGCATCTTTTACTGAAAAAATTTATCGGGTATTTAAAAATGCTTTTTAAATTTTAACTAGGAACCAAATTTTAAACAAATTTAAGCAATAAAGTTGAAACGTTGGTATGAAAAGATTAAAAAGTGAAAAATTTGTTGTAGGTACTCTAATTTAATGAAACTATTTGAAGCTAGATTTAGAATTACCAATATAAATCAATGTTTGAAGTAAATCCTATCACTATTAGTGTAAGGGGTGTGTTAAGGGTTAAAAACATGAATTGAGGATTCTAGGACATTTTTGATTAAACTAGTTTAAATTATATTTCAATTTATTATTAGAAAACAAATTTAAAAAAAATCTGACAAATCAAACTGTAAGGGGTGCATTAGGGGTTACAATTGTAATATGTAGGTCCTACCTAATTTTAATTTAATTAACTAAATAATGACAAGTTAAGTAAGTTAAATTACTACTAGGATCCAAATTTGAAAGAAATCCGAGCATTTTGACTGTACATGGTATGTTAAGGGTTGAAATTGCAAAAGAAGGGTTGCATACTATTTTAAATTATATTATTCGTAAATATGTTTAAAATGTATAGTAGAAATCGAATATGAAGAAAATCCGAACCATATGACTCAAACTCTATATTGGAGGGGTGGGGGTGTGTGGTAAGGGTGGAAAATTATTTTTACTCACTCTTTATGTAAATATTACTAAAATAACTGATGGAAAAGTGTGGGTAATGCTGCCATATTAGAATCACAACACCGGCAATTTTTGAACAATTAACTTAAATGGCAAATGGGTCGTAGGGGCTTATTTTTAGGGGATGAAACTTTTACCAGCATTTTCTTCAATGTATCCCTAATATGTATACCAAATTTGGTCCAAATCAAATATTCCTCCTGGCAGGTATTCACGTTACAACTTATTCATTTTTACAACTTTTTGACCCTTCAACCCTTAATAAAAATTCAACCCTGTAATAAACTCCAGATTTTTTGAAAGCATTCACCACTTGGGGTATACGCGAAACTTATGTTGAATATTTGGTTAAAATCGGTCAGCAACTTTAGAAGATTAAGTGGATCTACCGATTTTGCCATTTTTAGCATGTTTTTGGCCTATAACGCGCAGGTCTTTGAGAATTTTATAAACTTTTTTCCTTCGATATCATCTATGGGCAGGTAGAAAAAAAGGACGCAAATTTTGCTTTAATCGGGTCAGTAGATTCCGAAATATAGTGGTTTAAAGAATTGCACAGACCGACAGACCGACAGACCGACAGACCGACAGACCGACAGACGGAAATTAGTGACTATGATTTTCGTAATCTACGCATTCTATAATGTAGAAAAAAGTGAAATTTGGAGAAATTTTTTTTTTCATGAATACAATACTTCCTCTACGAGAGAAGTAAAATTAAAATAAATAATTTAAAACGTAATAAAATATACAAGTAGACATATTGTTAGAAAGCCCGTGATGTATGCAACACGATGCTTTTTGAATTTTTAAAAAATATTAATATTCATCAAAGTTATTAAAAATGGCCGAAGTTATTATTTCAAATTTTATAAATTTTTAAAATAAATAATTAAAAACCTAATAAAATATACAAGTAGACATACTGTTGGAAAGCCCTTGATGTATGCAACACGATGCGTTTTGAATTTTTGAAAAATAATATATTTAATAAAAGTTATTAAAATATGCCCAAGTTATTATTTCAAATTTGACAAATTTTTAAAATAAATCATTCAAAAATTATTAAAATATACAAGTAAATATATTGTTAGAAAACCCTTGATGTATGCAACACGATGCTTTTTGAATTTTTTAAAAATATTAATTTGCGTAAAAGTTATTAAAAAGTGAGCAAAGATATTAGTTCAAATTTTATAAATTTTTAAAATAAATTATTTAAAACGTAATAAAATATACAAGTAGACATACTGTTGGAAAGCCCTTGATGTATGCAACACGATGCTTTTTGAATTTTTGAAAAATATTAATTTGCGTTAAAGTCATTAAAAAGTGAGCGAAGATATTAGGTCAAATTTTATAAATTTTTAAAATAAATAAATAAAAACGTAATAAAATATACAAGTAGACATACTGTTGGAAAGCCCTTGATGTATACAACACGATGCTTTTTGGATTTTTTAAAAAAATTAATTTGCGTCAAAGTTATTAAAAATGGCCGAAGTTATTATTTCAAATTTTATAAATTTTTAAAATAAATAATTAAAAACGTAAAAAAATATACAAGTAGACATACTGTTGCAAAGCCCTTGATGTATGCAATACGATGCTTTTTGAATTTTTGAAAAATATTAATTTGCGTAAAAGTTATTAAAAAGTGAACGAAGATATTATTTCAAATTTTATAAATTTTTAAAATAAATAATTAAAAACGTAATAAAATATACAAGTAAACATACTGTTGGAAAGCCCTTGATGTATACAACACGATGCTTTTTGAATTTTTAAAAAATATTAATTTGCGTCAATGTTATTAAAAATGGCCGAAGTTATTATTTCAAATTTTATAAATTTTTAAAATAAATAATTAAAAACGTAAAAAAATATACAAGTAGACATACTGTTGGAAAGCCCTTGATGTATGCAACACGATGCTTTTTGAATTTTTAAAAAATATTAATTTGCATCACAGATATTAAAAATGGCCCAAGTTATTATTTCACTATTATAAATTTTTAAAATAAATAATTTAAAACGTAATAAAATATACAAGTAGATATATTGTTAGAAAGCCCTTGATGTATGCAACACGATGCTTTTTGAATTTTTAAAAAATATTAATTTGCATCAAAGTTATTAAAAATGGCCGAAGTTATTATTTCAAATTTTATAAATTTTTAAAATAAATAATTAAAAACCTAAAAAAATATACAAGTAGACATACTGTTGGAAAGCCCTTGATGTATTAAGCCCTTGAAGTTATTATTTCATTATTAAAAAAAATTAAAATAAATAATTTAAAACGTAATAAAATATACAAGTAGACATATTGTTAGAAAGCCCGTGATGTATGCAACACGATGCTTTTTGAATTTTTAAAAAATATTAATATTCATCAAAGTTATTAAAAATGGCCGAAGTTATTATTTCAAATTTTATAAATTTTTAAAATAAATAATTAAAAACCTAATAAAATATACAAGTAGACATACTGTTGGAAAGCCCTTGATGTATGCAACACGATGCGTTTTGAATTTTTGAAAAATAATATATTTAATAAAAGTTATTAAAATGTGCCCAAGTTATTATTTCAAATTTGACAAATTTTTAAAATAAATCATTCAAAAATTATTAAAATATACAAGTAAATATATTGTTAGAAAACCCTTGATGTATGCAACACGATGCTTTTTGAATTTTTTAAAAATATTAATTTGCGTAAAAGTTATTAAAAAGTGAGCAAAGATATTAGTTCAAATTTTATAAATTTTTAAAATAAATTATTTAAAACGTAATAAAATATACAAGTAGACATACTGTTGGAAAGCCCTTGATGTATGCAACACGATGCTTTTTGAATTTTTGAAAAATATTAATTTGCGTTAAAGTCATTAAAAAGTGAGCGAAGATATTAGGTCAAATTTTATAAATTTTTAAAATAAATAAATAAAAACGTAATAAAATATACAAGTAGACATACTGTTGGAAAGCCCTTGATGTATACAACACGATGCTTTTTGGATTTTTAAAAAATATTAATTTGCGTTAAAGTTATTAAAAAGTGAGCAAAGATATTAGTTCAAATTTTATAAATTTTTAAAATAAATAAATAAAAACGTAATAAAATATACAAGTAGACATACTGTTGGAAAGCCCCTGATGTATACAACACGATGCTTTTTGAAAAATATTAATTTGCGTAAGTTATTAAAAAGTGCCAAAATTATTATTTCAAATTTGATAAATTTTTAAAACAAATAATTAAAAACTGTACAAGTAAACATACTGGTGTAAAGCCCTTGATGTATACAACACGACGCTTTTTGAATCTTTAAAAAATATTAATTTGCGTCAAAGTTATTAAAAATGGCCGAGGTTATTATTTCAAATTTTATAAATTTTTAAAATAAATAATTAAAAACGTAAAAAAAACTTACAAGTAGACATACTGTTGGAAAGCCCTTGATGTATGCAACACGATGCTTTTTGAATTTTTAAAAAATATTAATTTGCATCACAGATATTAAAAATGGCCCAAGTTATTATTTCACTATTATAAATTTTTAAAATAAATAATTTAAAACGTAATAAAATATACAAGTAGATATATTGTTAGAAAGCCCTTGATGTATGCAACACGATGCTTTTTGAATTTTTAAAAAATATTAATTTGCATCAAAGTTATTAAAAATGGCCGAAGTTATTATTTCAAATTTTATAAATTTTTAAAATAAATAATTAAAAACCTAAAAAAATATACAAGTTGACATACTGTTGGAAAGCCCTTGATGTATTAAGCCCTTGAAGTTATTATTTCATTATTAAAAAATTCGCTGGAAATGAGATTCCACAGTACTTCTCTCGTTGCTATATTAAAATTTGTTATTCAAATTTTCAGAATTTTGAGGCATCTTTTACTGAAAAAATTTATCGGGTATTTAAAAATGCTTTTTAAATTTTAACTAGGAACCAAATTTTAAACAAATTTAAGCAATAAAGTTGAAACGTTGGTATGAAAAGATTAAAAAGTGAAAAATTTGTTGTAGGTACTCTAATTTAATGAAACTATTTGAAGCTAGATTTAGAATTACCAATATAAATCAATGTTTGAAGTAAATCCTATCACTATTAGTGTAAGGGGTGTGTTAAGGGTTAAAAACATGAATTGAGGATTCTAGGACATTTTTGATTAAACTAGTTTAAATTATATTTCAATTTATTATTAGAAAACAAATTTAAAAAAAATCTGACAAATCAAACTGTAAGGGGTGCATTAGGGGTTACAATTGTAATATGTAGGTCCTACCTAATTTTAATTTAATTAACTAAATAATGACAAGTTAAGTAAGTTAAATTACTACTAGGATCCAAATTTGAAAGAAATCCGAGCATTTTGACTGTACATGGTATGTTAAGGGTTGAAATTGCAAAAGAAGGGTTGCATACTATTTTAAATTATATTATTCGTAAATATGTTTAAAATGTATAGTAGAAATCGAATATGAAGAAAATCCGAACCATATGACTCAAACTCTATATTGGAGGGGTGGGGGTGTGTGGTAAGGGTGGAAAATTATTTTTACTCACTCTTTATGTAAATATTACTAAAATAACTGATGGAAAAGTGTGGGTAATGCTGCCATATTAGAATCACAACACCGGCAATTTTTGAACAATTAACTTAAATGGCAAATGGGTCGTAGGGGCTTATTTTTAGGGGATGAAACTTTTACCAGCATTTTCTTCAATGTATCCCTAATATGTATACCAAATTTGGTCCAAATCAAATATTCCTCCTGGCAGGTATTCACGTTACAACTTATTCATTTTTACAACTTTTTGACCCTTCAACCCTTAATAAAAATTCAACCCTGTAATAAACTCCAGATTTTTTGAAAGCATTCACCACTTGGGGTATACGCGAAACTTATGTTGAATATTTGGTTAAAATCGGTCAGCAACTTTAGAAGATTAAGTGGATCTACCGATTTTGCCATTTTTAGCATGTTTTTGGCCTATAACGCGCAGGTCTTTGAGAATTTTATAAACTTTTTTCCTTCGATATCATCTATGGGCAGGTAGAAAAAAAGGACGCAAATTTTGCTTTAATCGGGTCAGTAGATTCCGAAATATAGTGGTTTAAAGAATTGCACAGACCGACAGACCGACAGACCGACAGACCGACAGACCGACAGACGGAAATTAGTGACTATGATTTTCGTAATCTACGCATTCTATAATGTAGAAAAAAGTGAAATTTGGAGAAATTTTTTTTTTCATGAATACAATACTTCCTCTACGAGAGAAGTAAAATTAAAATAAATAATTTAAAACGTAATAAAATATACAAGTAGACATATTGTTAGAAAGCCCGTGATGTATGCAACACGATGCTTTTTGAATTTTTAAAAAATATTAATATTCATCAAAGTTATTAAAAATGGCCGAAGTTATTATTTCAAATTTTATAAATTTTTAAAATAAATAATTAAAAACCTAATAAAATATACAAGTAGACATACTGTTGGAAAGCCCTTGATGTATGCAACACGATGCGTTTTGAATTTTTGAAAAATAATATATTTAATAAAAGTTATTAAAATATGCCCAAGTTATTATTTCAAATTTGACAAATTTTTAAAATAAATCATTCAAAAATTATTAAAATATACAAGTAAATATATTGTTAGAAAACCCTTGATGTATGCAACACGATGCTTTTTGAATTTTTTAAAAATATTAATTTGCGTAAAAGTTATTAAAAAGTGAGCAAAGATATTAGTTCAAATTTTATAAATTTTTAAAATAAATTATTTAAAACGTAATAAAATATACAAGTAGACATACTGTTGGAAAGCCCTTGATGTATGCAACACGATGCTTTTTGAATTTTTGAAAAATATTAATTTGCGTTAAAGTCATTAAAAAGTGAGCGAAGATATTAGGTCAAATTTTATAAATTTTTAAAATAAATAAATAAAAACGTAATAAAATATACAAGTAGACATACTGTTGGAAAGCCCTTGATGTATACAACACGATGCTTTTTGGATTTTTTAAAAAAATTAATTTGCGTCAAAGTTATTAAAAATGGCCGAAGTTATTATTTCAAATTTTATAAATTTTTAAAATAAATAATTAAAAACGTAAAAAAATATACAAGTAGACATACTGTTGCAAAGCCCTTGATGTATGCAATACGATGCTTTTTGAATTTTTGAAAAATATTAATTTGCGTAAAAGTTATTAAAAAGTGAACGAAGATATTATTTCAAATTTTATAAATTTTTAAAATAAATAATTAAAAACGTAATAAAATATACAAGTAAACATACTGTTGGAAAGCCCTTGATGTATACAACACGATGCTTTTTGAATTTTTAAAAAATATTAATTTGCGTCAATGTTATTAAAAATGGCCGAAGTTATTATTTCAAATTTTATAAATTTTTAAAATAAATAATTAAAAACGTAAAAAAATATACAAGTAGACATACTGTTGGAAAGCCCTTGATGTATGCAACACGATGCTTTTTGAATTTTTAAAAAATATTAATTTGCATCACAGATATTAAAAATGGCCCAAGTTATTATTTCACTATTATAAATTTTTAAAATAAATAATTTAAAACGTAATAAAATATACAAGTAGATATATTGTTAGAAAGCCCTTGATGTATGCAACACGATGCTTTTTGAATTTTTAAAAAATATTAATTTGCATCAAAGTTATTAAAAATGGCCGAAGTTATTATTTCAAATTTTATAAATTTTTAAAATAAATAATTAAAAACCTAAAAAAATATACAAGTAGACATACTGTTGGAAAGCCCTTGATGTATTAAGCCCTTGAAGTTATTATTTCATTATTAAAAAAAATTAAAATAAATAATTTAAAACGTAATAAAATATACAAGTAGACATATTGTTAGAAAGCCCGTGATGTATGCAACACGATGCTTTTTGAATTTTTAAAAAATATTAATATTCATCAAAGTTATTAAAAATGGCCGAAGTTATTATTTCAAATTTTATAAATTTTTAAAATAAATAATTAAAAACCTAATAAAATATACAAGTAGACATACTGTTGGAAAGCCCTTGATGTATGCAACACGATGCGTTTTGAATTTTTGAAAAATAATATATTTAATAAAAGTTATTAAAATGTGCCCAAGTTATTATTTCAAATTTGACAAATTTTTAAAATAAATCATTCAAAAATTATTAAAATATACAAGTAAATATATTGTTAGAAAACCCTTGATGTATGCAACACGATGCTTTTTGAATTTTTTAAAAATATTAATTTGCGTAAAAGTTATTAAAAAGTGAGCAAAGATATTAGTTCAAATTTTATAAATTTTTAAAATAAATTATTTAAAACGTAATAAAATATACAAGTAGACATACTGTTGGAAAGCCCTTGATGTATGCAACACGATGCTTTTTGAATTTTTGAAAAATATTAATTTGCGTTAAAGTCATTAAAAAGTGAGCGAAGATATTAGGTCAAATTTTATAAATTTTTAAAATAAATAAATAAAAACGTAATAAAATATACAAGTAGACATACTGTTGGAAAGCCCTTGATGTATACAACACGATGCTTTTTGGATTTTTTAAAAAAATTAATTTGCGTCAAAGTTATTAAAAATGGCCGAAGTTATTATTTCAAATTTTATAAATTTTTAAAATAAATAATTAAAAACGTAAAAAAATATACAAGTAGACATACTGTTGCAAAGCCCTTGATGTATGCAATACGATGCTTTTTGAATTTTTGAAAAATATTAATTTGCGTAAAAGTTATTAAAAAGTGAACGAAGATATTATTTCAAATTTTATAAATTTTTAAAATAAATAATTAAAAACGTAATAAAATATACAAGTAAACATACTGTTGGAAAGCCCTTGATGTATACAACACGATGCTTTTTGAATTTTTAAAAAATATTAATTTGCGTCAATGTTATTAAAAATGGCCGAAGTTATTATTTCAAATTTTATAAATTTTTAAAATAAATAATTAAAAACGTAAAAAAATATACAAGTAGACATACTGTTGGAAAGCCCTTGATGTATGCAACACGATGCTTTTTGAATTTTTAAAAAATATTGATTTGCATCACAGATATTAAAAATGGCCCAAGTTATTATTTCACTATTATACATTTTTAAAATAAATAATTTAAAACGTAATAAAATATACAAGTAGATATATTGTTAGAAAGCCCTTGATGTATGCAACACGATGCTTTTTGAATTTTTAAAAAATATTAATTTGCATCAAAGTTATTAAAAATGGCCGAAGTTATTATTTCAAATTTTATAAATTTTTAAAATAAATAATTAAAAACCTAAAAAAATATACAAGTAGACATACTGTTGGAAAGCCCTTGATGTATTAAGCCCTTGAAGTTATTATTTCATTATTAAAAAAATTTAAAATAAATAATTTAAAACGTAATAAAATATACAAGTAGACATATTGTTAGAAATCCCGTGATGTATGCAACACGATGCTTTTTGAATTTTTAAAAAATATTAATATGCATCAAAGTTATTAAAAATGGCCGAAGTTATTATTTCAAATTTTATAAATTTTTAAAATAAATAATTTAAAACCTAATAAAATATACAAGTAGACATACTGTTGGAAAGCCCTTGATGTATGCAACACGATGCGTTTTGAATTTTTGAAAAATAATATATTTAATAAAAGTTATTAAAATGTGCCCAAGTTATTATTTCAAATTTGACAAATTTTTAAAATAAATCATTCAAAAATTATTAAAATATACAAGTAAATATATTGTTAGAAAGCCCTTGATGTATGTAACACGATGCTTTTTGAATTTTTTAAAAATATTAATTTGCGTAAAAGTTATTAAAAAGTGAGCAAAGATATTAGTTCAAATTTTATAAATTTTTAAAATAAATTATTTAAAACGTAATAAAATATACAAGTAGACATACTGTTGGAAAGCCCTTGATGTATGCAACACGATGCTTTTTGAATTTTTGAAAAATATTAATTTGCGTTAAAGTCATTAAAAAGTGAGCGAAGATATTAGGTCAAATTTTATAAATTTTTAAAATAAATAAATAAAAACGTAATAAAATATACAAGTAGACATACTGTTGGAAAGCCCTTGATATATACAACACAATGCTTTTTGAAAAATATTAATTTGCGTAAGTTATTAAAAAGTGCCAAAATTATTATTTCAAATTTGATAAATTTTTAAAACAAATAATTAAAAACTGTACAAGTAAACATACTGCTGTAAAGCCCTTGATGTATACAACACGATGCTTTTTGGATTTTTTTAAAAAATTAATTTGCGTCAAAGTTATTAAAAATGGCCGAAGTTATTATTTCAAATTTTATAAATTTTTAAAATAAATAATTAAAAACGTAAAAAAATATACAAGTAGACATACTGTTGCAAAGCCCTTGATGTATGCAATACGATGCTTTTTGAATTTTTGAAAAATATTAATTTGCGTAAAAGTTATTAAAAAGTGAACGAAGATATTATTTCAAATTTTATAAATTTTTAAAATAAATAATTAAAAACGTAATAAAATATACAAGTAAACATACTGTTGGAAAGCCCTTGATGTATGCAACACGATGCCTTTTGAATTTTTAAAAAATATTAATTTGCATCAAAGTTATTAAAAATGGCCAAAGTTATTATTTCAAATTTTATAAATTTTTATAATAAATAATTAAAAACCTAATAAAATATACAAGTAGACATACTGTTGGAAAGCCCTTGATGTATTAAGCCCTTGAAGTTATTATTTCATTATTAAAAAAATTTAAAATAAATAATTTAAAACGTAATAAAATATACAAGTAGACATATTGTTAGAAATCCCGTGATGTATGCAACACGATGCTTTTTGAATTTTTAAAAAATATTAATATGCATCAAAGTTATTAAAAATGGCCGAAGTTATTATTTCAAATTTTATAAATTTTTAAAATAAATAATTTAAAACCTAATAAAATATACAAGTAGACATACTATTGGAAAGCCCTTGATGTATGCCACACGATGCGTTTTGAATTTTTGAAAAATAATAATTTTAATAAAAGTTATTAAAATGTGCCCAAGTTATTATTTCAAATTTGACAAATTTTTATAATAAATCATTCAAAAATTATTAAAATATACAAGTAAATATATTGTTAGAAAGCCCTTGATGTATGTAACACGATGCTTTTTGAATTTTTTAAAAATATTAATTTGCGTAAAAGTTATTAAAAAGTGAGCGAAGATATTAGTTCAAATTTTATAAATTTTTAAAATAAATTATTTAAAACGTAATAAAATATACAAGTAGACATACTGTTGGAAAGCCCTTGATGTATGCAACACGGTGCTTTTTGAATTTTTGAAAAATATTAATTTGCGTTAAAGTTATTAAAAAGTGAGCGACGATATTAGTTCAAATTTTATAAATTTTTAAAATAAATAAATAAAAACGTAATAAAATATACAAGTAGACATACTGTTGGAAAGCCCTTGATGTATACAACACGAGGCTTTTTGAAAAATATTAATTTGCGTAAGTTATTAAAAAGTGCCAAAATTATTATTTCAAATTTGATAAATTTTTAAAACAAATAATTAAAAACTGTACAAGTAAACATACTGGTGTAAAGCCCTTGATGTATACAACACGATGCTTTTTGAATTTTTAAAAAATATTAATTTGCGTAAAAGTTATTAAAAAGTGAGCGAAGATATTAGTTCAAATTTTATAAATTTTTAAAATAAATTATTTAAAACGTAATAAAATATACAAGTAGACATACTGTTGGAAAGCCCTTGATGTATGCAACACGATGCTTTTTGAATTTTTTAAAAATATTAATTTGCGTAAAAGTTATTAAAAAGTGAGCGAAGATATTAGTTCAAATTTTATAAATTTTTAAAATAAATTATTTAAAACGTAATAAAATATACAAGTAGACATACTGTTGGAAAGCCCTTGATGTATGCAACACGATGCTTTTTGAATTTTTAAAAAATATTAATTTGCGTTAAAGTTATTAAAAAGTGAGCAAAGATATTAGTTCAAATTTTATAAATTTTTAAAATAAATAAATAAAAACGTAATAAAATATACAAGTAGACATACTGTTGGAAAGCCCCTGATGTATACAACACGATGCTTTTTGAAAAATATTAATTTGCGTAAGTTATTAAAAAGTGCCAAAATTATTATTTCAAATTTGATAAATTTTTAAAACAAATAATTAAAAACTGTACAAGTAAACATACTGGTGTAAAGCCCTTGATGTATACAACACGATGCTTTTTGAATCTTTAAAAAATATTAATTTGCGTCAAAGTTATTAAAAATGGCCGAGGTTATTATTTCAAATTTTATAAATTTTTAAAATAAATAATTAAAAACGTAAAAAAAACTTACAAGTAGACATACTGTTGGAAAGCCCTTGATGTATGCAACACGATGCTTTTTGAATTTTTAAAAAATATTAATTTGCATCACAGATATTAAAAATGGCCCAAGTTATTATTTCACTATTATAAATTTTTAAAATAAATAATTTAAAACGTAATAAAATATACAAGTAGATATATTGTTAGAAAGCCCTTGATGTATGCAACACGATGCTTTTTGAATTTTTAAAAAATATTAATTTGCATCAAAGTTATTAAAAATGGCCGAAGTTATTATTTCAAATTTTATAAATTTTTAAAATAAATAATTAAAAACCTAAAAAAATATACAAGTAGACATACTGTTGGAAAGCCCTTGATGTATTAAGCCCTTGAAGTTATTATTTCATTATTAAAAAATTCGCTGGAAATGAGATTCCACAGTACTTCTCTCGTTGCTATATTAAAATTTGTTATTCAAATTTTCAGAATTTTGAGGCATCTTTTACTGAAAAAATTTATCGGGTATTTAAAAATGCTTTTTAAATTTTAACTAGGAACCAAATTTTAAACAAATTTAAGCAATAAAGTTGAAACGTTGGTATGAAAAGATTAAAAAGTGAAAAATTTGTTGTAGGTACTCTAATTTAATGAAACTATTTGAAGCTAGATTTAGAATTACCAATATAAATCAATGTTTGAAGTAAATCCTATCACTATTAGTGTAAGGGGTGTGTTAAGGGTTAAAAACATGAATTGAGGATTCTAGGACATTTTTGATTAAACTAGTTTAAATTATATTTCAATTTATTATTAGAAAACAAATTTAAAAAAAATCTGACAAATCAAACTGTAAGGGGTGCATTAGGGGTTACAATTGTAATATGTAGGTCCTACCTAATTTTAATTTAATTAACTAAATAATGACAAGTTAAGTAAGTTAAATTACTACTAGGATCCAAATTTGAAAGAAATCCGAGCATTTTGACTGTACATGGTATGTTAAGGGTTGAAATTGCAAAAGAAGGGTTGCATACTATTTTAAATTATATTATTCGTAAATATGTTTAAAATGTATAGTAGAAATCGAATATGAAGAAAATCCGAACCATATGACTCAAACTCTATATTGGAGGGGTGGGGGTGTGTGGAAAGGGTGGAAAATTATTTTTACTCACTCTTTATGTAAATATTACTAAAATAACTGATGGAAAAGTGTGGGTAATGCTGCCATATTAGAATCACAACACCGGCAATTTTTGAACAATTAACTTAAATGGCAAATGGGTCGTAGGGGCTTATTTTTAGGGGATGAAACTTTTACCAGCATTTTCTTCAATGTATCCCTAATATGTATACCAAATTTGGTCCAAATCAAATATTCCTCCTGGCAGGTATTCACGTTACAACTTATTCATTTTTACAACTTTTTGACCCTTCAACCCTTAATAAAAATTCAACCCTGTAATAAACTCCAGATTTTTTGAAAGCATTCACCACTTGGGGTATACGCGAAACTTATGTTGAATATTTGGTTAAAATCGGTCAGCAACTTTAGAAGATTAAGTGGATCTACCGATTTTGCCATTTTTAGCATGTTTTTGGCCTATAACGCGCAGGTCTTTGAGAATTTTATAAACTTTTTTCCTTCGATATCATCTATGGGCAGGTAGAAAAAAAGGACGCAAATTTTGCTTTAATCGGGTCAGTAGATTCCGAAATATAGTGGTTTAAAGAATTGCACAGACCGACAGACCGACAGACCGACAGACCGACAGACCGACAGACGGAAATTAGTGACTATGATTTTCGTAATCTACGCATTCTATAATGTAGAAAAAAGTGAAATTTGGAGAAATTTTTTTTTTCATGAATACAATACTTCCTCTACGAGAGAAGTAAAATTAAAATAAATAATTTAAAACGTAATAAAATATACAAGTAGACATATTGTTAGAAAGCCCGTGATGTATGCAACACGATGCTTTTTGAATTTTTAAAAAATATTAATATTCATCAAAGTTATTAAAAATGGCCGAAGTTATTATTTCAAATTTTATAAATTTTTAAAATAAATAATTAAAAACCTAATAAAATATACAAGTAGACATACTGTTGGAAAGCCCTTGATGTATGCAACACGATGCGTTTTGAATTTTTGAAAAATAATATATTTAATAAAAGTTATTAAAATATGCCCAAGTTATTATTTCAAATTTGACAAATTTTTAAAATAAATCATTCAAAAATTATTAAAATATACAAGTAAATATATTGTTAGAAAACCCTTGATGTATGCAACACGATGCTTTTTGAATTTTTTAAAAATATTAATTTGCGTAAAAGTTATTAAAAAGTGAGCAAAGATATTAGTTCAAATTTTATAAATTTTTAAAATAAATTATTTAAAACGTAATAAAATATACAAGTAGACATACTGTTGGAAAGCCCTTGATGTATGCAACACGATGCTTTTTGAATTTTTGAAAAATATTAATTTGCGTTAAAGTCATTAAAAAGTGAGCGAAGATATTAGGTCAAATTTTATAAATTTTTAAAATAAATAAATAAAAACGTAATAAAATATACAAGTAGACATACTGTTGGAAAGCCCTTGATGTATACAACACGATGCTTTTTGGATTTTTTAAAAAAATTAATTTGCGTCAAAGTTATTAAAAATGGCCGAAGTTATTATTTCAAATTTTATAAATTTTTAAAATAAATAATTAAAAACGTAAAAAAATATACAAGTAGACATACTGTTGCAAAGCCCTTGATGTATGCAATACGATGCTTTTTGAATTTTTGAAAAATATTAATTTGCGTAAAAGTTATTAAAAAGTGAACGAAGATATTATTTCAAATTTTATAAATTTTTAAAATAAATAATTAAAAACGTAATAAAATATACAAGTAAACATACTGTTGGAAAGCCCTTGATGTATACAACACGATGCTTTTTGAATTTTTAAAAAATATTAATTTGCGTCAATGTTATTAAAAATGGCCGAAGTTATTATTTCAAATTTTATAAATTTTTAAAATAAATAATTAAAAACGTAAAAAAATATACAAGTAGACATACTGTTGGAAAGCCCTTGATGTATGCAACACGATGCTTTTTGAATTTTTAAAAAATATTAATTTGCATCACAGATATTAAAAATGGCCCAAGTTATTATTTCACTATTATAAATTTTTAAAATAAATAATTTAAAACGTAATAAAATATACAAGTAGATATATTGTTAGAAAGCCCTTGATGTATGCAACACGATGCTTTTTGAATTTTTAAAAAATATTAATTTGCATCAAAGTTATTAAAAATGGCCGAAGTTATTATTTCAAATTTTATAAATTTTTAAAATAAATAATTAAAAACCTAAAAAAATATACAAGTAGACATACTGTTGGAAAGCCCTTGATGTATTAAGCCCTTGAAGTTATTATTTCATTATTAAAAAAAATTAAAATAAATAATTTAAAACGTAATAAAATATACAAGTAGACATATTGTTAGAAAGCCCGTGATGTATGCAACACGATGCTTTTTGAATTTTTAAAAAATATTAATATTCATCAAAGTTATTAAAAATGGCCGAAGTTATTATTTCAAATTTTATAAATTTTTAAAATAAATAATTAAAAACCTAATAAAATATACAAGTAGACATACTGTTGGAAAGCCCTTGATGTATGCAACACGATGCGTTTTGAATTTTTGAAAAATAATATATTTAATAAAAGTTATTAAAATGTGCCCAAGTTATTATTTCAAATTTGACAAATTTTTAAAATAAATCATTCAAAAATTATTAAAATATACAAGTAAATATATTGTTAGAAAACCCTTGATGTATGCAACACGATGCTTTTTGAATTTTTTAAAAATATTAATTTGCGTAAAAGTTATTAAAAAGTGAGCAAAGATATTAGTTCAAATTTTATAAATTTTTAAAATAAATTATTTAAAACGTAATAAAATATACAAGTAGACATACTGTTGGAAAGCCCTTGATGTATGCAACACGATGCTTTTTGAATTTTTGAAAAATATTAATTTGCGTTAAAGTCATTAAAAAGTGAGCGAAGATATTAGGTCAAATTTTATAAATTTTTAAAATAAATAAATAAAAACGTAATAAAATATACAAGTAGACATACTGTTGGAAAGCCCTTGATGTATACAACACGATGCTTTTTGGATTTTTTAAAAAAATTAATTTGCGTCAAAGTTATTAAAAATGGCCGAAGTTATTATTTCAAATTTTATAAATTTTTAAAATAAATAATTAAAAACGTAAAAAAATATACAAGTAGACATACTGTTGCAAAGCCCTTGATGTATGCAATACGATGCTTTTTGAATTTTTGAAAAATATTAATTTGCGTAAAAGTTATTAAAAAGTGAACGAAGATATTATTTCAAATTTTATAAATTTTTAAAATAAATAATTAAAAACGTAATAAAATATACAAGTAAACATACTGTTGGAAAGCCCTTGATGTATACAACACGATGCTTTTTGAATTTTTAAAAAATATTAATTTGCGTCAATGTTATTAAAAATGGCCGAAGTTATTATTTCAAATTTTATAAATTTTTAAAATAAATAATTAAAAACGTAAAAAAATATACAAGTAGACATACTGTTGGAAAGCCCTTGATGTATGCAACACGATGCTTTTTGAATTTTTAAAAAATATTAATTTGCATCACAGATATTAAAAATGGCCCAAGTTATTATTTCACTATTATACATTTTTAAAATAAATAATTTAAAACGTAATAAAATATACAAGTAGATATATTGTTAGAAAGCCCTTGATGTATGCAACACGATGCTTTTTGAATTTTTAAAAAATATTAATTTGCATCAAAGTTATTAAAAATGGCCGAAGTTATTATTTCAAATTTTATAAATTTTTAAAATAAATAATTAAAAACCTAAAAAAATATACAAGTAGACATACTGTTGGAAAGCCCTTGATGTATTAAGCCCTTGAAGTTATTATTTCATTATTAAAAAAATTTAAAATAAATAATTTAAAACGTAATAAAATATACAAGTAGACATATTGTTAGAAATCCCGTGATGTATGCAACACGATGCTTTTTGAATTTTTAAAAAATATTAATATGCATCAAAGTTATTAAAAATGGCCGAAGTTATTATTTCAAATTTTATAAATTTTTAAAATAAATAATTTAAAACCTAATAAAATATACAAGTAGACATACTGTTGGAAAGCCCTTGATGTATGCAACACGATGCGTTTTGAATTTTTGAAAAATAATATATTTAATAAAAGTTATTAAAATGTGCCCAAGTTATTATTTCAAATTTGACAAATTTTTAAAATAAATCATTCAAAAATTATTAAAATATACAAGTAAATATATTGTTAGAAAGCCCTTGATGTATGTAACACGATGCTTTTTGAATTTTTTAAAAATATTAATTTGCGTAAAAGTTATTAAAAAGTGAGCAAAGATATTAGTTCAAATTTTATAAATTTTTAAAATAAATTATTTAAAACGTAATAAAATATACAAGTAGACATACTGTTGGAAAGCCCTTGATGTATGCAACACGATGCTTTTTGAATTTTTGAAAAATATTAATTTGCGTTAAAGTCATTAAAAAGTGAGCGAAGATATTAGGTCAAATTTTATAAATTTTTAAAATAAATAAATAAAAACGTAATAAAATATACAAGTAGACATACTGTTGGAAAGCCCTTGATATATACAACACAATGCTTTTTGAAAAATATTAATTTGCGTAAGTTATTAAAAAGTGCCAAAATTATTATTTCAAATTTGATAAATTTTTAAAACAAATAATTAAAAACTGTACAAGTAAACATACTGCTGTAAAGCCCTTGATGTATACAACACGATGCTTTTTGGATTTTTTTAAAAAATTAATTTGCGTCAAAGTTATTAAAAATGGCCGAAGTTATTATTTCAAATTTTATAAATTTTTAAAATAAATAATTAAAAACGTAAAAAAATATACAAGTAGACATACTGTTGCAAAGCCCTTGATGTATGCAATACGATGCTTTTTGAATTTTTGAAAAATATTAATTTGCGTAAAAGTTATTAAAAAGTGAACGAAGATATTATTTCAAATTTTATAAATTTTTAAAATAAATAATTAAAAACGTAATAAAATATACAAGTAAACATACTGTTGGAAAGCCCTTGATGTATGCAACACGATGCCTTTTGAATTTTTAAAAAATATTAATTTGCATCAAAGTTATTAAAAATGGCCGAAGTTATTATTTCAAATTTTATAAATTTTTATAATAAATAATTAAAAACCTAATAAAATATACAAGTAGACATACTGTTGGAAAGCCCTTGATGTATTAAGCCCTTGAAGTTATTATTTCATTATTAAAAAAATTTAAAATAAATAATTTAAAACGTAATAAAATATACAAGTAGACATATTGTTAGAAATCCCGTGATGTATGCAACACGATGCTTTTTGAATTTTTAAAAAATATTAATATGCATCAAAGTTATTAAAAATGGCCGAAGTTATTATTTCAAATTTTATAAATTTTTAAAATAAATAATTTAAAACCTAATAAAATATACAAGTAGACATACTGTTGGAAAGCCCTTGATGTATGCAACACGATGCGTTTTGAATTTTTGAAAAATAATATATTTAATAAAAGTTATTAAAATGTGCCCAAGTTATTATTTCAAATTTGACAAATTTTTAAAATAAATCATTCAAAAATTATTAAAATATACAAGTAAATATATTGTTAGAAAGCCCTTGATGTATGTAACACGATGCTTTTTGAATTTTTTAAAAATATTAATTTGCGTAAAAGTTATTAAAAAGTGAGCAAAGATATTAGTTCAAATTTTATAAATTTTTAAAATAAATTATTTAAAACGTAATAAAATATACAAGTAGACATACTGTTGGAAAGCCCTTGATGTATGCAACACGATGCTTTTTGAATTTTTGAAAAATATTAATTTGCGTTAAAGTCATTAAAAAGTGAGCGAAGATATTAGGTCAAATTTTATAAATTTTTAAAATAAATAAATAAAAACGTAATAAAATATACAAGTAGACATACTGTTGGAAAGCCCTTGATATATACAACACAATGCTTTTTGAAAAATATTAATTTGCGTAAGTTTAATAAAAAGTGCCAAAATTATTATTTCAAATTTGATAAATTTTTAAAACAAATAATTAAAAACTGTACAAGTAAACATACTGCTGTAAAGCCCTTGATGTATACAACACGATGCTTTTTGGATTTTTTTAAAAAATTAATTTGCGTCAAAGTTATTAAAAATGGCCGAAGTTATTATTTCAAATTTTATAAATTTTTAAAATAAATAATTAAAAACGTAAAAAAATATACAAGTAGACATACTGTTGCAAAGCCCTTGATGTATGCAATACGATGCTTTTTGAATTTTTGAAAAATATTAATTTGCGTAAAAGTTATTAAAAAGTGAACGAAGATATTATTTCAAATTTTATAAATTTTTAAAATAAATAATTAAAAACGTAATAAAATATACAAGTAAACATACTGTTGGAAAGCCCTTGATGTATGCAACACGATGCCTTTTGAATTTTTAAAAAATATTAATTTGCATCAAAGTTATTAAAAATGGCCAAAGTTATTATTTCAAATTTTATAAATTTTTATAATAAATAATTAAAAACCTAATAAAATATACAAGTAGACATACTGTTGGAAAGCCCTTGATGTATTAAGCCCTTGAAGTTATTATTTCATTATTAAAAAAATTTAAAATAAATAATTTAAAACGTAATAAAATATACAAGTAGACATATTGTTAGAAATCCCGTGATGTATGCAACACGATGCTTTTTGAATTTTTAAAAAATATTAATATGCATCAAAGTTATTAAAAATGGCCGAAGATATTATTTCAAATTTTATAAATTTTTAAAATAAATAATTTAAAACCTAATAAAATATACAAGTAGACATACTATTGGAAAGCCCTTGATGTATGCCACACGATGCGTTTTGAATTTTTGAAAAATAATAATTTTAATAAAAGTTATTAAAATGTGCCCAAGTTATTATTTCAAATTTGACAAATTTTTATAATAAATCATTCAAAAATTATTAAAATATACAAGTAAATATATTGTTAGAAAGCCCTTGATGTATGTAACACGATGCTTTTTGAATTTTTTAAAAATATTAATTTGCGTAAAAGTTATTAAAAAGTGAGCGAAGATATTAGTTCAAATTTTATAAATTTTTAAAATAAATTATTTAAAACGTAATAAAATATACAAGTAGACATACTGTTGGAAAGCCCTTGATGTATGCAACACGATGCTTTTTGAATTTTTGAAAAATATTAATTTGCGTTAAAGTTATTAAAAAGTGAGCGACGATATTAGTTCAAATTTTATAAATTTTTAAAATAAATAAATAAAAACGTAATAAAATATACAAGTAGACATACTGTTGGAAAGCCCTTGATGTATACAACACGAGGCTTTTTGAAAAATATTAATTTGCGTAAGTTATTAAAAAGTGCCAAAATTATTATTTCAAATTTGATAAATTTTTAAAACAAATAATTAAAAACTGTACAAGTAAACATACTGGTGTAAAGCCCTTGATGTATACAACACGATGCTTTTTGAATTTTTAAAAAATATTAATTGGCATCAAAGTTATTAAAAATGGCCGAAGTTATGATTTCAAATTTTATAAATTTTTAAAATAAATAATTAAAAACCTAATAAAATATACAAGTAGACATACTGTTGGAAAGCCCTTGATGTATTAAGCCCTTGAAGTTATTATTTCATTATTAAAAAAATTTAAAATAAATAATTTAAAACGTAATAAAATATACAAGTAGACATATTGTTAGAAAGCCCGTGATGTATGCAACACGATGCTTTTTGAATTTTTAAAAAATATTAATATGCATCAAAGTTATTAAAAATGGCCGAAGTTATTATTTCACATTTTATAAATTTTTAAAATAAATAATTAAAAACCTAATAAAATATACAAGTAGACATACTGTTGGAAAGCCCTTGATGTATGCAACACGATGCGTTTTGAATTTTTGAAAAATAATAATTTTAATAAAAGTTATTAAAATGTGCCCAAGTTATTATTTCAAATTTGACAAATTTTTAAAATAAATCATTCAAA
Organism: Cryptophagus acutangulus; assembly: GCA_963556235.1. NCBI lineage: Eukaryota > Metazoa > Arthropoda > Insecta > Coleoptera > Cryptophagidae > Cryptophagus > Cryptophagus acutangulus. The sequence continues at coordinate 8,737,595 of OY744560.1, forward strand.
TATTAATAAAATATACAAGTAAAAATATTGTTAGAAAGCCCTTGATGTATGCAACACGATGCTTTTTGAATTTTTTAAAAATATTAATTTGCGTAAAAGTTATTAAAAAGTGAGCGAAGATATTAGTTCAAATTTTATAAATTTTTAAAATAAATTATTTAAAACGTAATAAAATATACAAGTAGACATACTGTTGGAAAGCCCTTGATGTATGCAACACGATGCTTTTTGAATTTTTAAAAAATATTAATTTGCGTTAAAGTTATTAAAAAGTGAGCAAAGATATTAGTTCAAATTTTATAAATTTTTAAAATAAATAAATAAAAACGTAATAAAATATACAAGTAGACATACTGTTGGAAAGCCCCTGATGTATACAACACGATGCTTTTTGAAAAATATTAATTTGCGTAAGTTATTAAAAAGTGCCAAAATTATTATTTCAAATTTGATAAATTTTTAAAACAAATAATTAAAAACTGTACAAGTAAACATACTGGTGTAAAGCCCTTGATGTATACAACACGATGCTTTTTGAATCTTTAAAAAATATTAATTTGCGTCAAAGTTATTAAAAATGGCCGAGGTTATTATTTCAAATTTTATAAATTTTTAAAATAAATAATTAAAAACGTAAAAAAAACTTACAAGTAGACATACTGTTGGAAAGCCCTTGATGTATGCAACACGATGCTTTTTGAATTTTTAAAAAATATTAATTTGCATCACAGATATTAAAAATGGCCCAAGTTATTATTTCACTATTATAAATTTTTAAAATAAATAATTTAAAACGTAATAAAATATACAAGTAGACATATTGTTAGAAAGCCCGTGATGTATGCAACACGATGCTTTTTGAATTTTTAAAAAATATTAATATTCATCAAAGTTATTAAAAATGGCCGAAGTTATTATTTCAAATTTTATAAATTTTTAAAATAAATAATTAAAAACCTAATAAAATATACAAGTAGACATACTGTTGGAAAGCCCTTGATGTATGCAACACGATGCGTTTTGAATTTTTGAAAAATAATATATTTAATAAAAGTTATTAAAATGTGCCCAAGTTATTATTTCAAATTTGACAAATTTTTAAAATAAATCATTCAAAAATTATTAAAATATACAAGTAAATATATTGTTAGAAAACCCTTGATGTATGCAACACGATGCTTTTTGAATTTTTTAAAAATATTAATTTGCGTAAAAGTTATTAAAAAGTGAGCAAAGATATTAGTTCAAATTTTATAAATTTTTAAAATAAATTATTTAAAACGTAATAAAATATACAAGTAGACATACTGTTGGAAAGCCCTTGATGTATGCAACACGATGCTTTTTGAATTTTTGAAAAATATTAATTTGCGTTAAAGTCATTAAAAAGTGAGCGAAGATATGAGGTCAAATTTTATAAATTTTTAAAATAAATAAATAAAAACGTAATAAAATATACAAGTAGACATACTGTTGGAAAGCCCTTGATGTATACAACACGATGCTTTTTGGATTTTTTAAAAAAATTTATTTGCGTCAAAGTTATTAAAAATGGCCGAAGTTATTATTTCAAATTTTATAAATTTTTAAAATAAATAATTAAAAACCTAATAAAATATACAAGTAGACATACTGTTGGAAAGCTCTTGATGTATGCAACACGATGCTTTTTGAATTTTTTAAAAATATTAATTTGCATCAAAGTTATTAAAAATGGCCGAAGTTATTATTTCAAATTTTATAAATTTTTAAAATAAATAATTAAAAACCTAAAAAAATATACAAGTAGACATACTGTTGGAAAGCCCTTGATGTATTAAGCCCTTGAAGTTATTATTTCATTATTAAAAAAATTTAAAATAAATAATTTAAAACGTAATAAAATATACAAGTAGACATATTGTTAGAAATCCCGTGATGTATGCAACACGATGCTTTTTGAATTTTTAAAAAATATTAATATGCATCAAAGTTATTAAAAATGGCCGAAGTTATTATTTCAAATTTTATAAATTTTTAAAATAAATAATTTAAAACCTAATAAAATATACAAGTAGACATACTGTTGGAAAGCCCTTGATGTATGCAACACGATGCGTTTTGAATTTTTGAAAAATAATATATTTAATAAAAGTTATTAAAATGTGCCCAAGTTATTATTTCAAATTTGACAAATTTTTAAAATAAATCATTCAAAAATTATTAAAATATACAAGTAAATATATTGTTAGAAAGCCCTTGATGTATGTAACACGATGCTTTTTGAATTTTTTAAAAATATTAATTTGCGTAAAAGTTATTAAAAAGTGAGCAAAGATATTAGTTCAAATTTTATAAATTTTTAAAATAAATTATTTAAAACGTAATAAAATATACAAGTAGACATACTGTTGGAAAGCCCTTGATGTATGCAACACGATGCTTTTTGAATTTTTGAAAAATATTAATTTGCGTTAAAGTCATTAAAAAGTGAGCGAAGATATTAGGTCAAATTTTATAAATTTTTAAAATAAATAAATAAAAACGTAATAAAATATACAAGTAGACATACTGTTGGAAAGCCCTTGATATATACAACACAATGCTTTTTGAAAAATATTAATTTGCGTAAGTTATTAAAAAGTGCCAAAATTATTATTTCAAATTTGATAAATTTTTAAAACAAATAATTAAAAACTGTACAAGTAAACATACTGCTGTAAAGCCCTTGATGTATACAACACGATGCTTTTTGGATTTTTTTAAAAAATTAATTTGCGTCAAAGTTATTAAAAATGGCCGAAGTTATTATTTCAAATTTTATAAATTTTTAAAATAAATAATTAAAAACGTAAAAAAATATACAAGTAGACATACTGTTGCAAAGCCCTTGATGTATGCAATACGATGCTTTTTGAATTTTTGAAAAATATTAATTTGCGTAAAAGTTATTAAAAAGTGAACGAAGATATTATTTCAAATTTTATAAATTTTTAAAATAAATAATTAAAAACGTAATAAAATATACAAGTAAACATACTGTTGGAAAGCCCTTGATGTATGCAACACGATGCCTTTTGAATTTTTAAAAAATATTAATTTGCATCAAAGTTATTAAAAATGGCCAAAGTTATTATTTCAAATTTTATAAATTTTTATAATAAATAATTAAAAACCTAATAAAATATACAAGTAGACATACTGTTGGAAAGCCCTTGATGTATTAAGCCCTTGAAGTTATTATTTCATTATTAAAAAAATTTAAAATAAATAATTTAAAACGTAATAAAATATACAAGTAGACATATTGTTAGAAATCCCGTGATGTATGCAACACGATGCTTTTTGAATTTTTAAAAAATATTAATATGCATCAAAGTTATTAAAAATGGCCGAAGATATTATTTCAAATTTTATAAATTTTTAAAATAAATAATTTAAAACCTAATAAAATATACAAGTAGACATACTATTGGAAAGCCCTTGATGTATGCCACACGATGCGTTTTGAATTTTTGAAAAATAATAATTTTAATAAAAGTTATTAAAATGTGCCCAAGTTATTATTTCAAATTTGACAAATTTTTATAATAAATCATTCAAAAATTATTAAAATATACAAGTAAATATATTGTTAGAAAGCCCTTGATGTATGTAACACGATGCTTTTTGAATTTTTTAAAAATATTAATTTGCGTAAAAGTTATTAAAAAGTGAGCGAAGATATTAGTTCAAATTTTATAAATTTTTAAAATAAATTATTTAAAACGTAATAAAATATACAAGTAGACATACTGTTGGAAAGCCCTTGATGTATGCAACACGATGCTTTTTGAATTTTTGAAAAATATTAATTTGCGTTAAAGTTATTAAAAAGTGAGCGACGATATTAGTTCAAATTTTATAAATTTTTAAAATAAATAAATAAAAACGTAATAAAATATACAAGTAGACATACTGTTGGAAAGCCCTTGATGTATACAACACGAGGCTTTTTGAAAAATATTAATTTGCGTAAGTTATTAAAAAGTGCCAAAATTATTATTTCAAATTTGATAAATTTTTAAAACAAATAATTAAAAACTGTACAAGTAAACATACTGGTGTAAAGCCCTTGATGTATACAACACGATGCTTTTTGAATTTTTAAAAAATATTAATTGGCATCAAAGTTATTAAAAATGGCCGAAGTTATGATTTCAAATTTTATAAATTTTTAAAATAAATAATTAAAAACCTAATAAAATATACAAGTAGACATACTGTTGGAAAGCCCTTGATGTATTAAGCCCTTGAAGTTATTATTTCATTATTAAAAAAATTTAAAATAAATAATTTAAAACGTAATAAAATATACAAGTAGACATATTGTTAGAAAGCCCGTGATGTATGCAACACGATGCTTTTTGAATTTTTAAAAAATATTAATATGCATCAAAGTTATTAAAAATGGCCGAAGTTATTATTTCACATTTTATAAATTTTTAAAATAAATAATTAAAAACCTAATAAAATATACAAGTAGACATACTGTTGGAAAGCCCTTGATGTATGCAACACGATGCGTTTTGAATTTTTGAAAAATAATAATTTTAATAAAAGTTATTAAAATGTGCCCAAGTTATTATTTCAAATTTGACAAATTTTTAAAATAAATCATTCAAATATTAATAAAATATACAAGTAAAAATATTGTTAGAAAGCCCTTGATGTATGCAACACGATGCTTTTTGAATTTTTTAAAAATATTAATTTGCGTAAAAGTTATTAAAAAGTGAGCGAAGATATTAGTTCAAATTTTATAAATTTTTAAAATAAATTATTTAAAACGTAATAAAATATACAAGTAGACATACTGTTGGAAAGCCCTTGATGTATGCAACACGATGCTTTTTGAATTTTTAAAAAATATTAATTTGCGTTAAAGTTATTAAAAAGTGAGCAAAGATATTAGTTCAAATTTTATAAATTTTTAAAATAAATAAATAAAAACGTAATAAAATATACAAGTAGACATACTGTTGGAAAGCCCCTGATGTATACAACACGATGCTTTTTGAAAAATATTAATTTGCGTAAGTTATTAAAAAGTGCCAAAATTATTATTTCAAATTTGATAAATTTTTAAAACAAATAATTAAAAACTGTACAAGTAAACATACTGGTGTAAAGCCCTTGATGTATACAACACGATGCTTTTTGAATCTTTAAAAAATATTAATTTGCGTCAAAGTTATTAAAAATGGCCGAGGTTATTATTTCAAATTTTATAAATTTTTAAAATAAATAATTAAAAACGTAAAAAAAACTTACAAGTAGACATACTGTTGGAAAGCCCTTGATGTATGCAACACGATGCTTTTTGAATTTTTAAAAAATATTAATTTGCATCACAGATATTAAAAATGGCCCAAGTTATTATTTCACTATTATAAATTTTTAAAATAAATAATTTAAAACGTAATAAAATATACAAGTAGACATATTGTTAGAAAGCCCGTGATGTATGCAACACGATGCTTTTTGAATTTTTAAAAAATATTAATATTCATCAAAGTTATTAAAAATGGCCGAAGTTATTATTTCAAATTTTATAAATTTTTAAAATAAATAATTAAAAACCTAATAAAATATACAAGTAGACATACTGTTGGAAAGCCCTTGATGTATGCAACACGATGCGTTTTGAATTTTTGAAAAATAATATATTTAATAAAAGTTATTAAAATGTGCCCAAGTTATTATTTCAAATTTGACAAATTTTTAAAATAAATCATTCAAAAATTATTAAAATATACAAGTAAATATATTGTTAGAAAACCCTTGATGTATGCAACACGATGCTTTTTGAATTTTTTAAAAATATTAATTTGCGTAAAAGTTATTAAAAAGTGAGCAAAGATATTAGTTCAAATTTTATAAATTTTTAAAATAAATTATTTAAAACGTAATAAAATATACAAGTAGACATACTGTTGGAAAGCCCTTGATGTATGCAACACGATGCTTTTTGAATTTTTGAAAAATATTAATTTGCGTTAAAGTCATTAAAAAGTGAGCGAAGATATGAGGTCAAATTTTATAAATTTTTAAAATAAATAAATAAAAACGTAATAAAATATACAAGTAGACATACTGTTGGAAAGCCCTTGATGTATACAACACGATGCTTTTTGGATTTTTTAAAAAAATTAATTTGCGTCAAAGTTATTAAAAATGGCCGAAGTTATTATTTCAAATTTTATAAATTTTTAAAATAAATAATTAAAAACCTAATAAAATATACAAGTAGACATACTGTTGGAAAGCTCTTGATGTATGCAACACGATGCTTTTTGAATTTTTTAAAAATATTAATTTGCATCAAAGTTATTAAAAATGGCCGAAGTTATTATTTCAAATTTTATAAATTTTTAAAATAAATAATTAAAAACCTAAAAAAATATACAAGTAGACATACTGTTGGAAAGCCCTTGATGTATTAAGCCCTTGAAGTTATTATTTCATTATTAAAAAAATTTAAAATAAATAATTTAAAACGTAATAAAATATACAAGTAGACATATTGTTAGAAATCCCGTGATGTATGCAACACGATGCTTTTTGAATTTTTAAAAAATATTAATATGCATCAAAGTTATTAAAAATGGCCGAAGTTATTATTTCAAATTTTATAAATTTTTAAAATAAATAATTTAAAACCTAATAAAATATACAAGTAGACATACTGTTGGAAAGCCCTTGATGTATGCAACACGATGCGTTTTGAATTTTTGAAAAATAATATATTTAATAAAAGTTATTAAAATGTGCCCAAGTTATTATTTCAAATTTGACAAATTTTTAAAATAAATCATTCAAAAATTATTAAAATATACAAGTAAATATATTGTTAGAAAGCCCTTGATGTATGTAACACGATGCTTTTTGAATTTTTTAAAAATATTAATTTGCGTAAAAGTTATTAAAAAGTGAGCAAAGATATTAGTTCAAATTTTATAAATTTTTAAAATAAATTATTTAAAACGTAATAAAATATACAAGTAGACATACTGTTGGAAAGCCCTTGATGTATGCAACACGATGCTTTTTGAATTTTTGAAAAATATTAATTTGCGTTAAAGTCATTAAAAAGTGAGCGAAGATATTAGGTCAAATTTTATAAATTTTTAAAATAAATAAATAAAAACGTAATAAAATATACAAGTAGACATACTGTTGGAAAGCCCTTGATATATACAACACAATGCTTTTTGAAAAATATTAATTTGCGTAAGTTATTAAAAAGTGCCAAAATTATTATTTCAAATTTGATAAATTTTTAAAACAAATAATTAAAAACTGTACAAGTAAACATACTGCTGTAAAGCCCTTGATGTATACAACACGATGCTTTTTGGATTTTTTTAAAAAATTAATTTGCGTCAAAGTTATTAAAAATGGCCGAAGTTATTATTTCAAATTTTATAAATTTTTAAAATAAATAATTAAAAACGTAAAAAAATATACAAGTAGACATACTGTTGCAAAGCCCTTGATGTATGCAATACGATGCTTTTTGAATTTTTGAAAAATATTAATTTGCGTAAAAGTTATTAAAAAGTGAACGAAGATATTATTTCAAATTTTATAAATTTTTAAAATAAATAATTAAAAACGTAATAAAATATACAAGTAAACATACTGTTGGAAAGCCCTTGATGTATGCAACACGATGCCTTTTGAATTTTTAAAAAATATTAATTTGCATCAAAGTTATTAAAAATGGCCAAAGTTATTATTTCAAATTTTATAAATTTTTATAATAAATAATTAAAAACCTAATAAAATATACAAGTAGACATACTGTTGGAAAGCCCTTGAAGTTATTATTTCATTATTAAAAAAATTTAAAATAAATAATTTAAAACGTAATAAAATATACAAGTAGACATATTGTTAGAAATCCCGTGATGTATGCAACACGATGCTTTTTGAATTTTTAAAAAATATTAATATGCATCAAAGTTATTAAAAATGGCCGAAGTTATTATTTCAAATTTTATAAATTTTTAAAATAAATAATTTAAAACCTAATAAAATATACAAGTAGACATACTATTGGAAAGCCCTTGATGTATGCCACACGATGCGTTTTGAATTTTTGAAAAATAATAATTTTAATAAAAGTTATTAAAATGTGCCCAAGTTATTATTTCAAATTTGACAAATTTTTATAATAAATCATTCAAAAATTATTAAAATATACAAGTAAATATATTGTTAGAAAGCCCTTGATGTATGTAACACGATGCTTTTTGAATTTTTGAAAAATATTAATTTGCGTTAAAGTTATTAAAAAGTGAGCGAAGATATTAGTTCAAATTTTATAAATTTTTAAAATAAATTATTTAAAACGTAATAAAATATACAAGTAGACATACTGTTGGAAAGCCCTTGATGTATACAACACGAGGCTTTTTGAAAAATATTAATTTGCGTAAGTTATTAAAAAGTGCCAAAATTATTATTTCAAATTTGATAAATTTTTAAAACAAATAATTAAAAACTGTACAAGTAAACATACTGGTGTAAAGCCCTTGATGTTTACAACACGATGCTTTTTGAATTTTTAAAAAATATTAATTGGCATCAAAGTTATTAAAAATGGCCGAAGTTATGATTTCAAATTTTATAAATTTTTAAAATAAATAATTAAAAACCTAATAAAATATACAAGTAGACATACTGTTGGAAAGCCCTTGATGTATTAAGCCCTTGAAGTTATTATTTCATTATTAAAAAAATTTAAAATAAATAATTTAAAACGTAATAAAATATACAAGTAGACATATTGTTAGAAAGCCCGTGATGTATGCAACACGATGCTTTTTGAATTTTTAAAAAATATTAATATGCATCAAAGTTATTAAAAATGGCCGAAGTTATTATTTCACATTTTATAAATTTTTAAAATAAATAATTAAAAACCTAATAAAATATACAAGTAGACATACTGTTGGAAAGCCCTTGATGTATGCAACACGATGCGTTTTGAATTTTTGAAAAATAATAATTTTAATAAAAGTTATTAAAATGTGCCCAAGTTATTATTTCAAATTTGACAAATTTTTAAAATAAATCATTCAAATATTAATAAAATATACAAGTAAAAATATTGTTAGAAAGCCCTTGATGTATGCAACACGATGCTTTTTGAATTTTTTAAAAATATTAATTTGCGTAAAAGTTATTAAAAAGTGAGCGAAGATATTAGTTCAAATTTTATAAATTTTTAAAATAAATTATTTAAAACGTAATAAAATATACAAGTAGACATACTGTTGGAAAGCCCTTGATGTATGCAACACGATGCTTTTTGAATTTTTAAAAAATATTAATTTGCGTTAAAGTTATTAAAAAGTGAGCAAAGATATTAGTTCAAATTTTATAAATTTTTAAAATAAATAAATAAAAACGTAATAAAATATACAAGTAGACATACTGTTGGAAAGCCCCTGATGTATACAACACGATGCTTTTTGAAAAATATTAATTTGCGTAAGTTATTAAAAAGTGCCAAAATTATTATTTCAAATTTGATAAATTTTTAAAACAAATAATTAAAAACTGTACAAGTAAACATACTGGTGTAAAGCCCTTGATGTATACAACACGATGCTTTTTGAATCTTTAAAAAATATTAATTTGCGTCAAAGTTATTAAAAATGGCCGAGGTTATTATTTCAAATTTTATAAATTTTTAAAATAAATAATTAAAAACGTAAAAAAAACTTACAAGTAGACATACTGTTGGAAAGCCCTTGATGTATGCAACACGATGCTTTTTGAATTTTTAAAAAATATTAATTTGCATCACAGATATTAAAAATGGCCCAAGTTATTATTTCACTATTATAAATTTTTAAAATAAATAATTTAAAACGTAATAAAATATACAAGTAGACATATTGTTAGAAAGCCCGTGATGTATGCAACACGATGCTTTTTGAATTTTTAAAAAATATTAATATTCATCAAAGTTATTAAAAATGGCCGAAGTTATTATTTCAAATTTTATAAATTTTTAAAATAAATAATTAAAAACCTAATAAAATATACAAGTAGACATACTGTTGGAAAGCCCTTGATGTATGCAACACGATGCGTTTTGAATTTTTGAAAAATAATATATTTAATAAAAGTTATTAAAATGTGCCCAAGTTATTATTTCAAATTTGACAAATTTTTAAAATAAATCATTCAAAAATTATTAAAATATACAAGTAAATATATTGTTAGAAAACCCTTGATGTATGCAACACGATGCTTTTTGAATTTTTTAAAAATATTAATTTGCGTAAAAGTTATTAAAAAGTGAGCAAAGATATTAGTTCAAATTTTATAAATTTTTAAAATAAATTATTTAAAACGTAATAAAATATACAAGTAGACATACTGTTGGAAAGCCCTTGATGTATGCAACACGATGCTTTTTGAATTTTTGAAAAATATTAATTTGCGTTAAAGTCATTAAAAAGTGAGCGAAGATATGAGGTCAAATTTTATAAATTTTTAAAATAAATAAATAAAAACGTAATAAAATATACAAGTAGACATACTGTTGGAAAGCCCTTGATGTATACAACACGATGCTTTTTGGATTTTTTAAAAAAATTAATTTGCGTCAAAGTTATTAAAAATGGCCGAAGTTATTATTTCAAATTTTATAAATTTTTAAAATAAATAATTAAAAACCTAATAAAATATACAAGTAGACATACTGTTGGAAAGCTCTTGATGTATGCAACACGATGCTTTTTGAATTTTTTAAAAATATTAATTTGCATCAAAGTTATTAAAAATGGCCGAAGTTATTATTTCAAATTTTATAAATTTTTAAAATAAATAATTAAAAACCTAAAAAAATATACAAGTAGACATACTGTTGGAAAGCCCTTGATGTATTAAGCCCTTGAAGTTATTATTTCATTATTAAAAAAATTTAAAATAAATAATTTAAAACGTAATAAAATATACAAGTAGACATATTGTTAGAAATCCCGTGATGTATGCAACACGATGCTTTTTGAATTTTTAAAAAATATTAATATGCATCAAAGTTATTAAAAATGGCCGAAGTTATTATTTCAAATTTTATAAATTTTTAAAATAAATAATTTAAAACCTAATAAAATATACAAGTAGACATACTGTTGGAAAGCCCTTGATGTATGCAACACGATGCGTTTTGAATTTTTGAAAAATAATATATTTAATAAAAGTTATTAAAATGTGGCCAAGTTATTATTTCAAATTTGACAAATTTTTAAAATAAATCATTCAAAAATTATTAAAATATACAAGTAAATATATTGTTAGAAAGCCCTTGATGTATGTAACACGATGCTTTTTGAATTTTTTAAAAATATTAATTTGCGTAAAAGTTATTAAAAAGTGAGCAAAGATATTAGTTCAAATTTTATAAATTTTTAAAATAAATTATTTAAAACGTAATAAAATATACAAGTAGACATACTGTTGGAAAGCCCTTGATGTATGCAACACGATGCTTTTTGAATTTTTGAAAAATATTAATTTGCGTTAAAGTCATTAAAAAGTGAGCGAAGATATTAGGTCAAATTTTATAAATTTTTAAAATAAATAAATAAAAACGTAATAAAATATACAAGTAGACATACTGTTGGAAAGCCCTTGATATATACAACACAATGCTTTTTGAAAAATATTAATTTGCGTAAGTTATTAAAAAGTGCCAAAATTATTATTTCAAATTTGATAAATTTTTAAAACAAATAATTAAAAACTGTACAAGTAAACATACTGCTGTAAAGCCCTTGATGTATACAACACGATGCTTTTTGGATTTTTTTAAAAAATTAATTTGCGTCAAAGTTATTAAAAATGGCCGAAGTTATTATTTCAAATTTTATAAATTTTTAAAATAAATAATTAAAAACGTAAAAAAATATACAAGTAGACATACTGTTGCAAAGCCCTTGATGTATGCAATACGATGCTTTTTGAATTTTTGAAAAATATTAATTTGCGTAAAAGTTATTAAAAAGTGAACGAAGATATTATTTCAAATTTTATAAATTTTTAAAATAAATAATTAAAAACGTAATAAAATATACAAGTAAACATACTGTTGGAAAGCCCTTGATGTATGCAACACGATGCCTTTTGAATTTTTAAAAAATATTAATTTGCATCAAAGTTATTAAAAATGGCCAAAGTTATTATTTCAAATTTTATAAATTTTTATAATAAATAATTAAAAACCTAATAAAATATACAAGTAGACATACTGTTGGAAAGCCCTTGAAGTTATTATTTCATTATTAAAAAAATTTAAAATAAATAATTTAAAACGTAATAAAATATACAAGTAGACATATTGTTAGAAATCCCGTGATGTATGCAACACGATGCTTTTTGAATTTTTAAAAAATATTAATATGCATCAAAGTTATTAAAAATGGCCGAAGTTATTATTTCAAATTTTATAAATTTTTAAAATAAATAATTTAAAACCTAATAAAATATACAAGTAGACATACTATTGGAAAGCCCTTGATGTATGCCACACGATGCGTTTTGAATTTTTGAAAAATAATAATTTTAATAAAAGTTATTAAAATGTGCCCAAGTTATTATTTCAAATTTGACAAATTTTTATAATAAATCATTCAAAAATTATTAAAATATACAAGTAAATATATTGTTAGAAAGCCCTTGATGTATGTAACACGATGCTTTTTGAATTTTTTAAAAATATTAATTTGCGTAAAAGTTATTAAAAAGTGAGCGAAGATATTAGTTCAAATTTTATAAATTTTTAAAATAAATTATTTAAAACGTAATAAAATATACAAGTAGACATACTGTTGGAAAGCCCTTGATGTATGCAACACGATGCTTTTTGAATTTTTGAAAAATATTAATTTGCGTTAAAGTTATTAAAAAGTGAGCGACGATATTAGTTCAAATTTTATAAATTTTTAAAATAAATAAATAAAAACGTAATAAAATATACAAGTAGACATACTGTTGGAAAGCCCTTGATGTATACAACACGAGGCTTTTTGAAAAATATTAATTTGCGTAAGTTATTAAAAAGTGCCAAAATTATTATTTCAAATTTGATAAATTTTTAAAACAAATAATTAAAAACTGTACAAGTAAACATACTGGTGTAAAGCCGTTGATGTTTACAACACGATGCTTTTTGAATTTTTAAAAAATATTAATTGGCATCAAAGTTATTAAAAATGGCCGAAGTTATGATTTCAAATTTTATAAATTTTTAAAATAAATAATTAAAAACCTAATAAAATATACAAGTAGACATACTGTTGGAAAGCCCTTGATGTATTAAGCCCTTGAAGTTATTATTTCATTATTAAAAAAATTTAAAATAAATAATTTAAAACGTAATAAAATATACAAGTAGACATATTGTTAGAAAGCCCGTGATGTATGCAACACGATGCTTTTTGAATTTTTAAAAAATATTAATATGCATCAAAGTTATTAAAAATGGCCGAAGTTATTATTTCACATTTTATAAATTTTTAAAATAAATAATTAAAAACCTAATAAAATATACAAGTAGACATACTGTTGGAAAGCCCTTGATGTATGCAACACGATGCGTTTTGAATTTTTGAAAAATAATAATTTTAATAAAAGTTATTAAAATGTGCCCAAGTTATTATTTCAAATTTGACAAATTTTTAAAATAAATCATTCAAATATTAATAAAATATACAAGTAAAAATATTGTTAGAAAGCCCTTGATGTATGCAACACGATGCTTTTTGAATTTTTTAAAAATATTAATTTGCGTAAAAGTTATTAAAAAGTGAGCGAAGATATTAGTTCAAATTTTATAAATTTTTAAAATAAATTATTTAAAACGTAATAAAATATACAAGTAGACATACTGTTGGAAAGCCCTTGATGTATGCAACACGATGCTTTTTGAATTTTTAAAAAATATTAATTTGCGTTAAAGTTATTAAAAAGTGAGCAAAGATATTAGTTCAAATTTTATAAATTTTTAAAATAAATAAATAAAAACGTAATAAAATATACAAGTAGACATACTGTTGGAAAGCCCCTGATGTATACAACACGATGCTTTTTGAAAAATATTAATTTGCGTAAGTTATTAAAAAGTGCCAAAATTATTATTTCAAATTTGATAAATTTTTAAAACAAATAATTAAAAACTGTACAAGTAAACATACTGGTGTAAAGCCCTTGATGTATACAACACGATGCTTTTTGAATCTTTAAAAAATATTAATTTGCGTCAAAGTTATTAAAAATGGCCGAGGTTATTATTTCAAATTTTATAAATTTTTAAAATAAATAATTAAAAACGTAAAAAAAACTTACAAGTAGACATACTGTTGGAAAGCCCTTGATGTATGCAACACGATGCTTTTTGAATTTTTAAAAAATATTAATTTGCATCACAGATATTAAAAATGGCCCAAGTTATTATTTCACTATTATAAATTTTTAAAATAAATAATTTAAAACGTAATAAAATATACAAGTAGATATATTGTTAGAAAGCCCTTGATGTATGCAACACGATGCTTTTTGAATTTTTAAAAAATATTAATTTGCATCAAAGTTATTAAAAATGGCCGAAGTTATTATTTCAAATTTTATAAATTTTTAAAATAAATAATTAAAAACCTAAAAAAATATACAAGTAGACATACTGTTGGAAAGCCCTTGATGTATTAAGCCCTTGAAGTTTTTATTTCATTATTAAAAAAAATTAAAATAAATAATTTAAAACGTAATAAAATATACAAGTAGACATATTGTTAGAAAGCCCGTGATGTATGCAACACGATGCTTTTTGAATTTTTAAAAAATATTAATATTCATCAAAGTTATTAAAAATGGCCGAAGTTATTATTTCAAATTTTATAAATTTTTAAAATAAATAATTAAAAACCTAATAAAATATACAAGTAGACATACTGTTGGAAAGCCCTTGATGTATGCAACACGATGCGTTTTGAATTTTTGAAAAATAATATATTTAATAAAAGTTATTAAAATGTGCCCAAGTTATTATTTCAAATTTGACAAATTTTTAAAATAAATCATTCAAAAATTATTAAAATATACAAGTAAATATATTGTTAGAAAACCCTTGATGTATGCAACACGATGCTTTTTGAATTTTTTAAAAATATTAATTTGCGTAAAAGTTATTAAAAAGTGAGCAAAGATATTAGTTCAAATTTTATAAATTTTTAAAATAAATTATTTAAAACGTAATAAAATATACAAGTAGACATACTGTTGGAAAGCCCTTGATGTATGCAACACGATGCTTTTTGAATTTTTGAAAAATATTAATTTGCGTTAAAGTCATTAAAAAGTGAGCGAAGATATGAGGTCAAATTTTATAAATTTTTAAAATAAATAAATAAAAACGTAATAAAATATACAAGTAGACATACTGTTGGAAAGCCCTTGATGTATACAACACGATGCTTTTTGGATTTTTTAAAAAAATTAATTTGCGTCAAAGTTATTAAAAATGGCCGAAGTTATTATTTCAAATTTTATAAATTTTTAAAATAAATAATTAAAAACCTAATAAAATATACAAGTAGACATACTGTTGGAAAGCTCTTGATGTATGCAACACGATGCTTTTTGAATTTTTTAAAAATATTAATTTGCATCAAAGTTATTAAAAATGGCCGAAGTTATTATTTCAAATTTTATAAATTTTTAAAATAAATAATTAAAAACCTAAAAAAATATACAAGTAGACATACTGTTGGAAAGCCCTTGATGTATTAAGCCCTTGAAGTTATTATTTCATTATTAAAAAAAATTAAAATAAATAATTTAAAACGTAATAAAATATACAAGTAGACATATTGTTAGAAAGCCCGTGATGTATGCAACACGGTGCTTTTTGAATTTTTAAAAAATATTAATATTCATCAAAGTTATTAAAAATGGCCGAAGTTATTATTTCAAATTTTATAAATTTTTAAAATAAATAATTAAAAACCTAATAAAATATACAAGTAAACATACTGTTGGAAAGCCCTTGATGTATGAAACACGATGCGTTTTGAATTTTTGAAAAATAATATATTTAATAAAAGTTATTAAAATGTGCCCAAGTTATTATTTCAAATTTGACAAATTTTTAAAATAAATCATTCAAAAATTATTAAAATATACAAGTAAATATATTGTTAGAAAGCCCTTGATGTATGCAACACGATGCTTTTTGAATTTTTTAAAAATATTAATTTGCGTAAAAGTTATTAAAAAGTGAGCGAAGATATTAGTTCAAATTTTATAAATTTTTAAAATAAATTATTTAAAACGTAATAAAATATACAAGTAGACATACTGTTGGAAAGCCCTTGATGTATGCAACACGATGCTTTTTGAATTTTTGAAAAATATTAATTTGCGTTAAAGTTATTAAAAAGTGAGCGACGATATTAGTTCAAATTTTATAAATTTTTAAAATAAATAAATAAAAACGTAATAAAATATACAAGTAGACATACTGTTGGAAAGCCCTTGATGTATACAACACGAGGCTTTTTGAAAAATATTAATTTGCGTAAGTTATTAAAAAGTGCCAAAATTATTATTTCAAATTTGATAAATTTTTAAAACAAATAATTAAAAACTGTACAAGTAAACATACTGCTGTAAAGCCCTTGATGTATACAACACGATGCTTTTTAAATTTTTAAAAAATACTAATTTGCATCAAAGTTATTAAAAATGGCCGAAGTTATGATTTCAAATTTTATAAATTTTTAAAATAAATAATTAAAAACCTAATAAAATATACAAGTAGACATACTGTTGGAAAGCCCTTGATGTATTAAGCCCTTGAAGTTATTATTTCATTATTAAAAAAATTTAAAATAAATAATTTAAAACGTAATAAAATATACAAGTAGACATATTGTTAGAAAGCCCGTGATGTATGCAACACGATGCTTTTTGAATTTTTAAAAAATATTAATATGCATCAAAGTTATTAAAAATGGCCGAAGTTATTATTTCAAATTTTATAAATTTTTAAAATAAATAATTAAAAACCTAATAAAATATACAAGTAGACATACTGTTGGAAAGCCCTTGATGTATGCAACACGATGCGTTTTGAATTTTTGAAAAATAATAATTTTAATAAAAGTTATTAAAATGTGCCCAAGTTATTATTTCAAATTTGACAAATTTTTAAAATAAATCATTCAAATATTAATAAAATATACAAGTAAAAATATTGTTAGAAAGCCCTTGATGTATACAACACGATGCTTTTTGAATTTTTTAAAAATATTAATTTGCGTAAAAGTTATTAAAAAGTGAGCGAAGATATTAGTTCAAATTTTATAAATTTTTAAAATAAATTATTTAAAACGTAATAAAATATACAAGTAGACATACTGTTGGAAAGCCCTTGATGTATGCAACACGATGCTTTTTGAATTTTTAAAAAATATTAATTTGCGTTAAAGTTATTAAAAAGTGAGCAAAGATATTAGTTCAAATTTTATAAATTTTTAAAATAAATAAATAAAAACGTAATAAAATGTACAAGTAGACATACTGTTGGAAAGCCCCTGATGTATACAACACAAGGCTTTTTGAAAAATATTAATTTGCGTAAGTTATTAAAAAGTGCCAAAATTATTATTTCAAATTTGATAAATTTTTAAAACAAATAATTAAAAACTGTACAAATAAACATACTGGTGTAAAGCCCTTAATGTATACAACACGATGCTTTTTGAATTTTTAAAAAATATTAATTTGCGTCAAAGTTATTAAAAATGGCCGAGGTTATTATTTCAAATTTTATAAATTTTTAAAATAAATAATTAAAAACGTAAAAAAATTTACAAGTAGACATACTGTTGGAAAGCCCTTGATGTATGCAACATGATGCTTTTTGAATTTTTAAAAAATATTAATTTGCATCACAGATATTAAAAATGGCCCAAGTTATTATTTCACTATTATAAATTTTTAAAATAAATAATTTAAAACGTAATAAAATATACAAGTAGATATATTGTTAGAAAGCCCTTGATGTATGAAACACGATGCTTTTTGAATTTTTAAAAAATATTAATTTGCATCAAAGTTATTAAAAATGGCCGAAGTTATTATTTCAAATTTTATAAATTTTTAAAATAAATAATTAAAAACCTAAAAAAATATACAAGTAGACATACTGTTGGAAAGCCCTTGATGTATTAAGCCCTTGAAGTTATTATTTCATTATTTAAAAAAATTAAAATAAATAATTTAAAAAGTAATAAAATATACAAGTAGACATATTGTTAGAAAGCCCGTGATGTATGCAACACGATGCTTTTTGAATTTTTAAAAAATATTAATATTCATCAAAGTTACTAAAAATGGCCGAAGTTATTATTTCAAATTTTATAAATTTTTAAAATAATTAATTAAAAACCTAATAAAATATACATGTAGACATATTGTTGGAAAGCCCTTGATGTATGCAACACGATGCGTTTTAAATTTTTGAAAAATAATATAATTAATAAAAGTTATTAAAATGTGCCCAAGTTATTATTTCAAATTTGACAAATTTTTAAAATAAATCATTCAAAAATTATTAAAATATACAAGTAAATATATTGTTAGAAAACCCTTGATGTATGCAACACGATGCTTTTTGAATTTTTTAAAAATATTAATTTGCGTAAAAGTTATTAAAAAGTGAGCAAAGATATTAGTTCAAATTTTATAAATTTTTAAAATAAATTATTTAAAACGTAATAAAATATACAAGTAGACATACTGTTGGAAAGCCCTTGATGTATGCAACACGATGCGTTTTGAATTTTTGAAAAATAATAATTTTAATAAAAGTTATTAAAATGTGCCCAAGTTATTATTTCAAATTTGACAAATTTTTAAAATAAATCATTCAAATATTAATAAAATATACAAGTAAAAATATTGTTAGAAAGCCCTTGATGTATGCAACACGATGCTTTTTGAATTTTTTAAAAATATTAATTTGCGTAAAAGTTATTAAAAAGTGAGCGAAGATATTAGTTCAAATTTTATAAATTTTTAAAATAAATTATTTAAAACGTAATAAAATATACAAGTAGACATACTGTTGGAAAGCCCTTGATGTATGCAACACGATGCTTTTTGAATTTTTAAAAAATATTAATTTGCGTTAAAGTTATTAAAAAGTGAGCAAAGATATTAGTTCAAAATTTATAAATTTTTAAAATAAATAAATAAAAACGTAATAAAATATACAAGTAAACATACTGGTGTAAAGCCCTTAATGTATACAACACGATGCTTTTTGAATTTTTAAAAAATATTAATTTGCGTCAAAGTTATTAAAAATGGCCGAGGTTATTATTTCAAATTTTATAAATTTTTAAAATAAATAATTAAAAACGTAAAAAAATTTACAAGTAGACATACTGTTGGAAAGCCCTTGATGTATGCAACATGATGCTTTTTGAATTTTTAAAAAATATTAATTTGCATCACAGATATTAAAAATGGCCCAAGTTATTATTTCACTATTATAAATTTTTAAAATAAATAATTTAAAACGTAATAAAATATACAAGTAGATATATTGTTAGAAAGCCCTTGATGTATGCAACACGATGCTTTTTGAATTTTTAAAAAATATTAATTTGCATCAAAGTTATTAAAAATGGCCGAAGTTATTATTTCAAATTTTATAAATTTTTAAAATAAATAATTAAAAACCTAAAAAAATATACAAGTAGACATACTGTTGGAAAGCCCTTGATGTATTAAGCCCTTGAAGTTATTATTTCATTATTTAAAAAAATTAAAATAAATAATTTAAAAAGTAATAAAATATACAAGTAGACATATTGTTAGAAAGCCCGTGATGTATGCAACACGATGCTTTTTGAATTTTTAAAAAATATTAATATTCATCAAAGTTACTAAAAATGGCCGAAGTTATTATTTCAAATTTTATAAATTTTTAAAATAATTAATTAAAAACCTAATAAAATATACATGTAGACATATTGTTGGAAAGCCCTTGATGTATGCAACACGATGCGTTTTGAATTTTTGAAAAATAATATATTTAATAAAAGTTATTAAAATGTGCCCAAGTTATTATTTCAAATTTGACAAATTTTTAAAATAAATCATTCAAAAATTATTAAAATATACAAGTAAATATATTGTTAGAAAACCCTTGATGTATGCAACACGATGCTTTTTGAATTTTTTAAAAATATTAATTTGCGTAAAAGTTATTAAAAAGTGAGCAAAGATATTAGTTCAAATTTTATAAATTTTTAAAATAAATTATTTAAAACGTAATAAAATATACAAGTAGACATACTGTTGGAAAGCCCTTGATGTATGCAACACGATGCGTTTTGAATTTTTGAAAAATAATAATTTTAATAAAAGTTATTAAAATGTGCCCAAGTTATTATTTCAAATTTGACAAATTTTTAAAATAAATCATTCAAATATTAATAAAATATACAAGTAAAAATATTGTTAGAAAGCCCTTGATGTATGCAACACGATGCTTTTTGAATTTTTTAAAAATATTAATTTGCGTAAAAGTTATTAAAAAGTGAGCGAAGATATTAGTTCAAATTTTATAAATTTTTAAAATAAATTATTTAAAACGTAATAAAATATACAAGTAGACATACTGTTGGAAAGCCCTTGATGTATGCAACACGATGCTTTTTGAATTTTTAAAAAATATTAATTTGCGTTAAAGTTATTAAAAAGTGAGCAAAGATATTAGTTCAAAATTTATAAATTTTTAAAATAAATAAATAAAAACGTAATAAAATATACAAGTAAACATACTGTTGGAAAGCCCCTGATGTATACAACACGATGCTTTTTGAAAAATATTAATTTGCGTAAGTTATCAAAAAGCGCCAAAATTATTATTTCAAATTTGATAAATTTTTAAAACAAATAATTAAAAACTGTACAAGTAAACATACTAGTGTAAAGCCCTTGATGTATACAACACGATGCTTTTTGAATTTTTAAAAAATATTAATTTGCGTCAAAGTTATTAAAAATGGCCGAGGTTATTATTTCAAATTTTATAAATTTTTAAAATAAATAATTAAAAACGTAAAAAAATTTACAAGTAGACATACTGTTGGAAAGCCCTTGATGTATGCAACACGATGCTTTTTGAATTTTTAAAAAATATTAATTTGCATCACAGATATTAAAAATGGCCCAAGTTATTATTTCACTATTATAAATTTTTAAAATAAATAATTTAAAACGTAATAAAATATTCAAGTAGATATATTGTTAGAAAGCCCTTGATGTATGCAACACGATGCTTTTTGAATTTTTAAAAAATATTAATTGGCATCAAAGTTATTAAAAATGGTTATTATTTCAAATTTTATAAATTTTTAAAATAAATAATTAAAAACCTAAAAAAATGTACAAGTAGACATACTGTTGGAAAGCCCTTGATGTATTAAGCCCTTGAAGTTATTATTTCATTATTAAAAAAAATTAAAATAAATAATTTAAAACGTAATAAAATATACAAGTAGACATATTGTTAGAAAGCCCGTGATGTATGAAACACGATGCTTTTTGAATTTTTAAAAAATATTAATATTCATCAAAGTTATTACTAATGGCCGAAGTTATTATTTCAAATTTTATAAATTTTTAAAATAAATTATTTAAAACGTAATAAAATATACAAGTAGACATACTGTTGGAAAGCCCTTGATGTATACAACACGATGCTTTTTGGATTTTTTAAAAAAATTAATTTGCATCAAAGTTATTAAAAATGGCCGAATTTATTATTTCAAATTTTATAAATTTTTAAAATAAATAATTAAAAACCTAAAAAAATCTACAAGTAGACATACTGTTGGAAAGCCCTTGATGTATTAAGCCCTTGAAGTTATTATTTCATTATTAAAAAAAATTAAAATAAATAATTTAAAACGTAATAAAATATACAAGTAGACATATTTTTAGAAAGCCCGTGATGTATGCAACACGATGCTTTTTGAATTTTTAAAAAATAATAATATTCATCAAAGTTATTAAAAATGGCCGAAGTTATTATTTCAAATTTTATAAATTTTTAAAATAAATAATTAAAAACCTAATAAAATATACAAGTAAACATACTGTTGGAAAGCCCTTGATGTATGCAACACGATGCGTTTTGAATTTTTGAAAAATAATATATTTAATAAAAGTTATTAAAATGTGCCCAAGTTATTATTTCAAATTTGACAAATTTTTAAAATAAATCATTCAAAAATTATTAAAATATACAAGTAAATATATTGTTAGAAAGCCCTTGATGTATGCAACACGATGCTTTTTGAATTTTTTAAAAATATTAATTTGCGTAAAAGTTATTAAAAAGTGAGCAAAGATAATATTTCAAATTTTAAAATTTTTTAAAATAAATAATTAAAAACGTAAAAAAGTATACAAGTAGACATACTGTTGCAAAGCCCTTGATGTATGCAATACGATGCTTTTTGCATTTTTGGAAAATATTAATTTGCGTAAAAGTTATTAAAAAGTGAACGAAGATATTATTTCAAATTTTATAAATTTTTAAAACAAATAATTAAAAACGTAATAAAATATACAAGTAAACATACTGTTGGAAAGCGCTTGATGTATGCAACACGATGCCTTTTGAATTTTTAAAAAATATTAATTTGCATCAAAGTTATTAAAAATGGCCGAAGTTATTATTTCAAATTTTATAAATTTTCAAAATAAATAATTAAAAACGTAAAAAAATTTACAAGTAGACATACTGTTGGAAAACCCTTGATGTATTAAGCCCTTGAAGTTATTATTTCATTATTAAAAAAAATTAAAATAAATAATTTAAAACGTAATAAAATATACAAGTAGACATATTGTTAGAAAGCCCGTGATGTATGCAACACGATGCTTTTTGAATTTTTAAAAAATATTAATATTCATCAAAGTTATTAAAAATGGCCGAAGTTATTATTTCAAATTTTATAAATTTTTAAAATAAATAATTAAAAACCTAAAAAAATATACAAGTAGACATACTGTTGGAAAGCCCTTGATGTATTAAGCCCTTGAAGTTATTATTTCATTATTAAAAAAAATTAAAATAAATAATTTAAAACGTAATAAAATATACAAGTAGACATATTGTTAGAAAGCCCGTGATGTATGCAACACGATGCTTTTTGAATTTTTAAAAAATATTAATATTCATCAAAGTTATTAAAAATGGCCGAAGTTATTATTTCAAATTTTATAAATTTTTAAAATAAATAATTAAAAACCTAAAAAAATATACAAGTAGACATACTGTTGGAAAGCCCTTGATGTATTAAGCCCTTGAAGTTATTATTTCATTATTAAAAAAAATTAAAATAAATAATTTAAAACGTAATAAAATATACAAGTAGACATATTGTTAGAAAGCCCGTGATGTATGCAACACGATGCTTTTTGAATTTTTAAAAAATATTAATATTCATCAAAGTTATTAAAAATGGCCGAAGTTATTGTTTCAAATTTTATAAATTTTTAAAATAAATAATTAAAAACCTAATAAAATATACAAGTAGACATACTGCTGGAAAGCCCTTGATGTATGCAACACGATGCGTTTTGAATTTTTGAAAAATAATATATTTAATAAAAGTTATTAAAATGTGCCCAAGTTATTATTTCAAATTTGACAAATTTTTAAAATAAATCATTCAAAAATTATTAAAATATACAAGTAAATAATTTGTTAGAAAACCCTTGATGTAAGCAACACGATGCTTTTTGAATTTTTTAAAAATATTAATTTGCGTAAAAGTTATTAAAAATTGAGCAAAGATATTAGTTCAAATTTTATAAATTTTTAAAATAAATTATTTAAAACGTAATAAAATATACAAGTAGACATACTGTTGGAAAGCCCTTGATGTATGCAACACGATGCTTTTTGAATTTTTGAAAAATATTAATTTGCGTTAAAGTCATTAAAAAGTGAGCGAAGATATTAGGTCAAATTTTATAAATTTTTAAAATAAATAAATAAAAACGTAATAAAATATACAAGTAGACATACTGTTGGAAAGCCCGTGATGTATGCAACACGATGCTTTTTGAATTTTTAAAAAATATTAATATTCATCAAAGTTATTAAAAATGGCCGAAGTTATTATTTCAAATTTTATAAATTTTTAAAATAAATAATTAAAAACCTAATAAAATATACAAGTAAACATACTGTTGGAAAGCCCTTAATGTATGCAACACGATGCGTTTTGAATTTTTGAAAAATAATATATTTAATAAAAGTTATTAAAATGTGCCCAAGTTATTATTTCAAATTTGACAAATTTATAAAATAAATCATTCAAAAATTATTAAAATATACAAGTAAATATATTGTTAGAAAGCCCTTGATGTATGCAACACGATGCTTTTTGAATTTTTTAAAAATATTAATTTGCGTAAAAGTTATTAAAAAGTGAGCAAAGATATTATTTCAAATTTTATAAATTTTTAAAATAAATAATTAAAAACGTAAAAAAGTATACAAGTAGACATACTGTTGCAAAGCCCTTGATGTATGCAATACGATGCTTTTTGCATTTTTGAAAAATATTAATTTGCGTAAAAGTTATTAAAAAGTGAACGAAGATATTATTTCAAATTTTATAAATTTTTAAAACAAATAATTAAAAACGTAATAAAATATACAAGTAAACATACTGTTGGAAAGCGCTTGATGTATGCAACACGATGCCTTTTGAATTTTTAAAAAATATTAATTTGCATCAAAGTTATTAAAAATGGCCGAAGTTATTATTTCAAATTTTATAAATTTTTATAATAAATAATTAAAAACCTAATAAAATATACAAGTAGACATACTGTTGGAAAGCCCTTGATGTATTAAGCCCTTGAAGTTATTATTTCATTATTAAAAAAAATTAAAATAAATAATTTAAAACGTAATAAAATATACAAGTAGACATATTGTTAGAAATCCCGTGATGTATGCAACACGATGCTTTTTGAATTTTTAAAAAATATTAATATGCATCAAAGTTATTAAAAATGGCCGAAGTTATTATTTCAAATTTTATAAATTTTTAAAATAAATAATTTAAAACCTAATAAAATATACAAGTAGACATACTGTTGGAATGTATGGATGTATGAATGTATGGATGTATGCAACACGATGCGTTTTGAATTTTTGAAAAATAATAATTTTAATAAAAGTTATTAAAATGTGCCCAAGTTATTATTTCAAATTTGACAAATTTTTATAATAAATCATTCAAAAATTATTAAAATATACAAGTAAATATATTGTTAGAAAGCCCTTGATGTATGCAACACGATGCTTTTTGAATTTTTTAAAAATATTAATTTGCGTAAAAGTTATTAAAAAGTGAGCGAAGATATTAGTTCAAATTTTATAAATTTTTAAAATAAATTATTTAAAACGTAATAAAATATACAAGTAGACATACTGTTGGAAAGCCCTTGATGTATGCAACACGATGCTTTTTGAATTTTTGAATAATATTAATTTGCGTTAAAGTTATTAAAAAGTGAGCGAAGATATTAGTTCAAATTTTATAAATTTTTAAAATAAATAAATAAAAACGTAATAAAATATACAAGTAGACATACTGTTGGAAAGCCCTTGATGTATACAACACGAGGCTTTTTGAAAAATATTAATTTGCGTAAGTTATTAAAAAGTGCCAAAATTATTATTTCAAATTTGATAAATTTTTAAAACAAATAATTAAAAACTGTACAAGTAAACATACTGGTGTAAAGCCCTTGATGTATACAACACGATGCTTTTTGAATTTTTAAAAAATATTAATTTGCATCAAAGTTATTAAAAGTGGCCGAAGTAATTATTTCAAATTTTATAAATTTTTAAAATAAATAATTAAAAACCTAATAAAATATACAAGTAGACATACTGTTGGAAAGCCCATGATGTATTAAGCCCTTGAAGTTATTATTTCATTATTAAAAAAAAATTAAAATAAATAATTTAAAACGTAATAAAATATACAAGTAGACATATTGTTAGAAAGCCCGTGATGTATGCAACACGATGCTTTTTGAATTTTTAAAAAATATTAATATGCATCAAAGTTATTAAAAATGGCCGAAGTTATTATTTCAAATTTTATAAAATTTTAAAATAAATAATTAAAAACCTAATAAAGTATACAAGTAGACATACTGTTGGAAAGCCCTTGATGTATGCAACACGATGCGCTTTGAATTTTTGAAAAATAATAATTTTAATAAAAGTTATTAAAATGTGCCCAAGTTATTGTTTCAAATTTGACAAATTTTTAAAATAAATCATTCAAAAATTATTAAAATATACAAGTAAATATATTGTTAGAAAACCCTTGATGTATGCAACACGATGCTTTTTGAATTTTTTAAAAATATTAATTTGCGTAAAAGTTATTAAAAAGTGAGCGAAGATATTATTTCAAATTTTATAAATTTTTAAAATAAATAATTAAAAACCTAATAAAATATACAAGTAAACATACTGTTGGAAAGCCCTTAATGTATGCAACACGATGCGTTTTGAATTTTTGAAAAACAATATATTTAATAAAAGTTATTAAAATGTGCCCAAGTTATTATTTCAAATTTGACAAATTTATAAAATAAATCATTCAAAAATTATTAAAATATACAAGTAAATATATTGTTAGAAAGCCCTTGATGTATGCAACACGATGCTTTTTGAATTTTTTAAAAATATTAATTTGCGTAAAAGTTATTAAAAAGTGAGCAAAGATATTATTTCAAATTTTATAAATTTTTAAAATAAATAATTAAAAACGTAAAAAAGTATACAAGTAGACATACTGTTGCAAAGCCCTTGATGTATGCAATACGATGCTTTTTGCATTTTTGAAAAATATTAATTTGCGTAAAAGTTATTAAAAAGTGAACGAAGATATTATTTCAAATTTTATAAATTTTTAAAACAAATAATTAAAAACGTAATAAAATATACAAGTAAACATACTGTTGGAAAGCGCTTGATGTATGCAACACGATGCCTTTTGAATTTTTAAAAAATATTAATTTGCATCAAAGTTATTAAAAATGGCCGAAGTTATTATTTCAAATTTTATAAATTTTTATAATAAATAATTAAAAACCTAATAAAATATACAAGTAGACATACTGTTGGAAAGCCCTTGATGTATTAAGCCCTTGAAGTTATTATTTCATTATTAAAAAAAATTAAAATAAATAATTTAAAACGTAATAAAATATACAAGTAGACATATTGTTAGAAATCCCGTGATGTATGCAACACGATGCTTTTTGAATTTTTAAAAAATATTAATATGCATCAAAGTTATTAAAAATGGCCGAAGTTATTATTTCAAATTTTATAAATTTTTAAAATAAATAATTTAAAACCTAATAAAATATACAAGTAGACATACTGTTGGAATGTATGGATGTATGAATGTATGGATGTATGCAACACGATGCGTTTTGAATTTTTGAAAAATAATAATTTTAATAAAAGTTATTAAAATGTGCCCAAGTTATTATTTCAAATTTGACAAATTTTTATAATAAATCATTCAAAAATTATTAAAATATACAAGTAAATATATTGTTAGAAAGCCCTTGATGTATGCAACACGATGCTTTTTGAATTTTTTAAAAATATTAATTTGCGTAAAAGTTATTAAAAAGTGAGCGAAGATATTAGTTCAAATTTTATAAATTTTTAAAATAAATTATTTAAAACGTAATAAAATATACAAGTAGACATACTGTTGGAAAGCCCTTGATGTATGCAACACGATGCTTTTTGAATTTTTGAATAATATTAATTTGCGTTAAAGTTATTAAAAAGTGAGCGAAGATATTAGTTCAAATTTTATAAATTTTTAAAATAAATAAATAAAAACGTAATAAAATATACAAGTAGACATACTGTTGGAAAGCCCTTGATGTATACAACACGAGGCTTTTTGAAAAATATTAATTTGCGTAAGTTATTAAAAAGTGCCAAAATTATTATTTCAAATTTGATAAATTTTTAAAACAAATAATTAAAAACTGTACAAGTAAACATACTGGTGTAAAGCCCTTGATGTATACAACACGATGCTTTTTGAATTTTTAAAAAATATTAATTTGCATCAAAGTTATTAAAAGTGGCCGAAGTAATTATTTCAAATTTTATAAATTTTTAAAATAAATAATTAAAAACCTAATAAAATATACAAGTAGACATACTATTGGAAAGCCCATGATGTATTAAGCCCTTGAAGTTATTATTTCATTATTAAAAAAAAATTAAAATAAATAATTTAAAACGTAATAAAATATACAAGTAGACATATTGTTAGAAAGCCCGTGATGTATGCAACACGATGCTTTTTGAATTTTTAAAAAATATTAATATGCATCAAAGTTATTAAAAATGGCCGAAGTTATTATTTCAAATTTTATAAAATTTTAAAATAAATAATTAAAAACCTAATAAAGTATACAAGTAGACATACTGTTGGAAAGCCCTTGATGTATGCAACACGATGCGCTTTGAATTTTTGAAAAATAATAATTTTAATAAAAGTTATTAAAATGTGCCCAAGTTATTGTTTCAAATTTGACAAATTTTTAAAATAAATCATTCAAAAATTATTAAAATATACAAGTAAATATATTGTTAGAAAACCCTTGATGTATGCAACACGATGCTTTTTGAATTTTTTAAAAATATTAATTTGCGTAAAAGTTATTAAAAAGTGAGCGAAGATATTATTTCAAATTTTATAAATTTTTAAAACAAATAATTAAAAACGTAATAAAATATACAAGTAAACATACTGTTGGAAAGCGCTTGATGTATGCAACACGATGCCTTTTGAATTTTTAAAAAATATTAATTTGCATCAAAGTTATTAAAAATGGCCGAAGTTATTATTTCAAATTTTATAAATTTTTATAATAAATAATTAAAAACCTAATAAAATATACAAGTAGACATACTGTTGGAAAGCCCTTGATGTATTAAGCCCTTGAAGTTATTATTTCATTATTAAAAAAAATTAAAATAAATAATTTAAAACGTAATAAAATATACAAGTAGACATATTGTTAGAAATCCCGTGATGTATGCAACACGATGCTTTTTGAATTTTTAAAAAATATTAATATGCATCAAAGTTATTAAAAATGGCCGAAGTTATTATTTCAAATTTTATAAATTTTTAAAATAAATAATTTAAAACCTAATAAAATATACAAGTAGACATACTGTTGGAATGTATGGATGTATGAATGTATGGATGTATGCAACACGATGCGTTTTGAATTTTTGAAAAATAATAATTTTAATAAAAGTTATTAAAATGTGCCCAAGTTATTATTTCAAATTTGACAAATTTTTATAATAAATCATTCAAAAATTATTAAAATATACAAGTAAATATATTGTTAGAAAGCCCTTGATGTATGCAACACGATGCTTTTTGAATTTTTTAAAAATATTAATTTGCGTAAAAGTTATTAAAAAGTGAGCGAAGATATTAGTTCAAATTTTATAAATTTTTAAAATAAATTATTTAAAACGTAATAAAATATACAAGTAGACATACTGTTGGAAAGCCCTTGATGTATGCAACACGATGCTTTTTGAATTTTTGAATAATATTAATTTGCGTTAAAGTTATTAAAAAGTGAGCGAAGATATTAGTTCAAATTTTATAAATTTTTAAAATAAATAAATAAAAACGTAATAAAATATACAAGTAGACATACTGTTGGAAAGCCCTTGATGTATACAACACGAGGCTTTTTGAAAAATATTAATTTGCGTAAGTTATTAAAAAGTGCCAAAATTATTATTTCAAATTTGATAAATTTTTAAAACAAATAATTAAAAACTGTACAAGTAAACATACTGGTGTAAAGCCCTTGATGTATACAACACGATGCTTTTTGAATTTTTAAAAAATATTAATTTGCATCAAAGTTATTAAAAGTGGCCGAAGTAATTATTTCAAATTTTATAAATTTTTAAAATAAATAATTAAAAACCTAATAAAATATACAAGTAGACATACTGTTGGAAAGCCCATGATGTATTAAGCCCTTGAAGTTATTATTTCATTATTAAAAAAAAATTAAAATAAATAATTTAAAACGTAATAA
Source organism: Cryptophagus acutangulus (assembly GCA_963556235.1). Lineage (NCBI taxonomy): Eukaryota > Metazoa > Arthropoda > Insecta > Coleoptera > Cryptophagidae > Cryptophagus > Cryptophagus acutangulus. Next base: position 8,767,877 of record OY744560.1, read on the forward strand.
AATATACAAGTAGACATATTGTTAGAAAGCCCGTGATGTATGCAACACGATGCTTTTTGAATTTTTAAAAAATATTAATATGCATCAAAGTTATTAAAAATGGCCGAAGTTATTATTTCAAATTTTATAAAATTTTAAAATAAATAATTAAAAACCTAATAAAGTATACAAGTAGACATACTGTTGGAAAGCCCTTGATGTATGCAACACGATGCGCTTTGAATTTTTGAAAAATAATAATTTTAATAAAAGTTATTAAAATGTGCCCAAGTTATTGTTTCAAATTTGACAAATTTTTAAAATAAATCATTCAAAAATTATTAAAATATACCAGTAAATATATTGTTAGAAAACCCTTGATGTATGCAACACGATGCTTTTTGAATTTTTTAAAAATATTAATTTGCGTAAAAGTTATTAAAAAGTGAGCGAAGATATTATTTCAAATTTTATAAATTTTTAAAACAAATAATTAAAAACGTAATAAAATATACAAGTAAACATACTGTTGGAAAGCGCTTGATGTATGCAACACGATGCCTTTTGAATTTTTAAAAAATATTAATTTGCATCAAAGTTATTAAAAATGGCCGAAGTTATTATTTCAAATTTTATAAATTTTTATAATAAATAATTAAAAACCTAATAAAATATACAAGTAGACATACTGTTGGAAAGCCCTTGATGTATTAAGCCCTTGAAGTTATTATTTCATTATTAAAAAAAATTAAAATAAATAATTTAAAACGTAATAAAATATACAAGTAGACATATTGTTAGAAATCCCGTGATGTATGCAACACGATGCTTTTTGAATTTTTAAAAAATATTAATATGCATCAAAGTTATTAAAAATGGCCGAAGTTATTATTTCAAATTTTATAAATTTTTAAAATAAATAATTTAAAACCTAATAAAATATACAAGTAGACATACTGTTGGAATGTATGGATGTATGAATGTATGGATGTATGCAACACGATGCGTTTTGAATTTTTGAAAAATAATAATTTTAATAAAAGTTATTAAAATGTGCCCAAGTTATTATTTCAAATTTGACAAATTTTTATAATAAATCATTCAAAAATTATTAAAATATACAAGTAAATATATTGTTAGAAAGCCCTTGATGTATGCAACACGATGCTTTTTGAATTTTTTAAAAATATTAATTTGCGTAAAAGTTATTAAAAAGTGAGCGAAGATATTAGTTCAAATTTTATAAATTTTTAAAATAAATTATTTAAAACGTAATAAAATATACAAGTAGACATACTGTTGGAAAGCCCTTGATGTATGCAACACGATGCTTTTTGAATTTTTGAATAATATTAATTTGCGTTAAAGTTATTAAAAAGTGAGCGAAGATATTAGTTCAAATTTTATAAATTTTTAAAATAAATAAATAAAAACGTAATAAAATATACAAGTAGACATACTGTTGGAAAGCCCTTGATGTATACAACACGAGGCTTTTTGAAAAATATTAATTTGCGTAAGTTATTAAAAAGTGCCAAAATTATTATTTCAAATTTGATAAATTTTTAAAACAAATAATTAAAAACTGTACAAGTAAACATACTGGTGTAAAGCCCTTGATGTATACAACACGATGCTTTTTGAATTTTTAAAAAATATTAATTTGCATCAAAGTTATTAAAAGTGGCCGAAGTAATTATTTCAAATTTTATAAATTTTTAAAATAAATAATTAAAAACCTAATAAAATATACAAGTAGACATACTGTTGGAAAGCCCATGATGTATTAAGCCCTTGAAGTTATTATTTCATTATTAAAAAAAAATTAAAATAAATAATTTAAAACGTAATAAAATATACAAGTAGACATATTGTTAGAAAGCCCGTGATGTATGCAACACGATGCTTTTTGAATTTTTAAAAAATATTAATATGCATCAAAGTTATTAAAAATGGCCGAAGTTATTATTTCAAATTTTATAAAATTTTAAAATAAATAATTAAAAACCTAATAAAGTATACAAGTAGACATACTGTTGGAAAGCCCTTGATGTATGCAACACGATGCGCTTTGAATTTTTGAAAAATAATAATTTTAATAAAAGTTATTAAAATGTGCCCAAGTTATTGTTTCAAATTTGACAAATTTTTAAAATAAATCATTCAAAAATTATTAAAATATACAAGTAAATATATTGTTAGAAAACCCTTGATGTATGCAACACGATGCTTTTTGAATTTTTTAAAAATATTAATTTGCGTAAAAGTTATTAAAAAGTGAGCGAAGATATTAGTTCAAATTTTATAAATTTTTAAAATAAATTATTTAAAACGTAATAAAATATACAAGTAGACATACAGTTGGAAAGCCCTTGATGTATGAAACACGATGCTTTTTGAATTTTTGAAAAATATTAATTTGCGTTAAAGTTATTAAAAAGTGAGCAAAGATATTAGTTCAAATTTTATAAATTTTTAAAATAAATAAATAAAAACGTAATAAAATATACAAGTAGACATACTGTTGGAAAGCCCTTGATGTATACAACAAGATGCTTTTTGAAAAATATTAATTTGCGTAAGTTATTAAAAACTGCCAAAATTATTATTTCAAATTTGATAAATTTTTAAAACAAATAATTAAAAACTGTACAAGTAAACATACTGGTGTAAACCCCTTGATGTATACAACACGACGCTTTTTGAATTTTTAAAAAATATTAATTTGCGTCAAAGTTATTAAAAATGGCCGAAGTTATTATTTCAAATTTTATAAATTTTTAAAATAAATAATTAAAAACGTAAAAAAATATACAAGTAGACATACTGTTGGAAAGCCCTTGATGTATGCAACACGATGCTTTTTGAATTTTTAAAAAATATTAATTTGCATCACAGATATTAAAAATGGTTAAAGTTATTATTTCACTATTATAAATTTTTAAAATAAATAATTTAAAACGTAATAAAATATACAAGTAGATATATTGTTAGAAAGCCCTTGATGTATGCAACACGATGCCTTTTGAATTTTTAAAAAATATTAATTTGCATCAAAGTTATTAAAAATGGCCGAAGTTATTATTTCAAATTTTATAAATTTTTAAAATAAATAATTAAAAACCTAAAAAAATATACAAGTAGACATACTGTTGGAAAGCCCTTGATGTATTAAGCCCTTGAAGTTATTATTTCATTATTAAAAAAAATTAAAATAAATAATTTAAAACGTAATAAAATATACAAGTAGACATATTGTTAGAAAGCCCGTGATGTATGCAACACGATGCTTTTTGAATTTTTAAAAAATATTAATATTCATCAAAGTTATTAAAAATGGCCGAAGTTATTATTTCAAATTTTATAAATTTTTAAAATAAATTATTTAAAACGTAATAAAATATACAAGTAGACATACTGTTGGAAAGCCCTTGATGTATGCAACACGATGCTTTTTGAATTTTTGAAAAATATTAATTTGCGTTAAAGTTATTAAAAAGTGAGCGAAGATATTAGTTCAAATTTTATAAATTTTTAAAATAAATAAATAAAAACGTAATAAAATATACAAGTAGACATACTGTTGGAAAGCCCTTGATGTATACAACACGATGCTTTTTGAAAAATATTAATTTGCGTTAAAGTTATTAAAAAGTGAGCGAAGATATTAGTTCAAATTTTATAAATTTTTAAAATAAATAAATAAAAACGTAATAAAATATACAAGTAGACATACTGTTGGAAAGCCTTTGATGTATACAACACGAGGCTTTTTGAAAAATATTAATTTGCGTAAGTTATTAAAAAGTGCCAAAATTATTATTTCAAATTTGATAAATTTTTAAAACAAATAATTAAAAACTGTACAAGTAAACATACTGGTGTAAAGCCCTTGATGTATACAACACGATGCTTTTTGAATTTTTAAAAAATATTAATTTGCATCAAAGTTATTAAAAATGGCCGAAGTAATTATTTCAAATTTTATAAATTTTTAAAATAAATAATTAAAAACCTAATAAAATATACAAGTAGACATACTGTTGGAAAGCCCTTGATGTATGCAACACGATGCGCTTTGAATTTTTGAAAAATAATAATTTTAATAAAAGTTAGTAAAATGTGCCCAAGTTATTGTTTCAAATTTGACAAATTTTTAAAATAAATCATTCAAAAATTATTAAAATATACAAGTAAATATATTGTTAGAAAACCCTTGATATATGCAACACGATGCTTTTTGAATTTTTTAAAAATATTAATTTGCGTAAAAGTTATTAAAAAGTGAGCGAAGATATTAGTTCAAATTTTATAAATTTTTAAAATAAATTATTTAAAACGTAATAAAATATACAAGTAGATATACTGTTGGAAAGCCCTTTATGTATGAAACACGATGCTTTTTGAATTTTTGAAAAATATTAATTTGCGTTAAAGTTATTAAAAAGTGAGCAAAGATATTAGTTCAAATTTTATAAATTTTTAAAATAAATAAATAAAAACGTAATAAAATATACAAGTAGACATACTGTTGGAAAGCCCTTGATGTATACAACAAGATGCTTTTTGAAAAATATTAATTTGCGTAAGTTATTAAAAAGTGCCAAAATTATTATTTCAAATTTGATAAATTTTTAAAACAAATAATTAAAAACTGTACAAGTAAACTAACTGGTGTAAACCCCTTGATGTATACAACACGATGCTTTTTGAATTTTTAAAAAATATTAATTTGCGTCAAAGTTATTAAAAATGGCCGAAGTTATTATTTCAAATTTTATAAATTTTTAAAATAAATAATTAAAAACGTAAAAAAATATACAAGTAGACATACTGTTGGAAAGCCCTTGATGTATGCAACACGATGCTTTTTGAATTTTTAAAAGATATTAATTTGCATCACAGATATTAAAAATGGCCAAAGTTATTATTTCACTATTATAAATTTTTAAAATAAATAATTTAAAACGTAATAAAATATACAAGTAGATATATTGTTAGAAAGCCCTTGATGTATGCAACACGATGCCTTTTGAATTTTTAAAAAATATTAATTTGCATCAAAGTTATTAAAAATGGCCGAAGTTATTATTTCAAATTTTATAAATTTTAAAAATAAATAATTAAAAACCTAAAAAAATATACAAGTAGACATACTGTTGGAAAGCTCTTGATGTATTAAGCCCTTGAAGTTATTATTTCATTATTAAAAAAATTTAATATAAATAATTTAAAACGTAATAAAATATACAAGTAGACATATTGTTAGAAATCCCGTTGGAAAGCTGTTGGAAAGCCCTTGATGTATGCAACACGATGCGCTTTGAATTATTGAAAAATAATAATTTTAATAAAAGTTATTAAAATGTGCCCAAGTTATTGTTTCAAATTTGACAAATTTTTAAAATAAATCATTCAAAAATTATTAAAATATACAAGTAAATATATTGTTAGAAAACCCTTGATGTATGCAACACGATGCTTTTTGAATTTTTTAAAAATATTAATTTGCGTAAAAGTTATTAAAAAGTGAGCGAAGATATTAGTTCAAATTTTATAAATTTTTAAAATAAATTATTTAAAACGTAATAAAATATACAAGTAGACATACTGTTGGAAAGCCCTTGATGTATGAAACACGATGCTTTTTGAATTTTTGAAAAATATTAATTTGCGTTAAAATTATTAAAAAGTGAGCAAAGATATTAGTTCAAATTTTATAAATTTTTAAAATAAATAAATAAAAACGTAATAAAATATACAAGTAGACATACTGTTGGAAAGCCCTTGATGTATACAACAAGATGCTTTTTGAAAAATATAAATTTGCGTAAGTTATTAAAAAGTGCCAAAATTATTATTTCAAATTTGATAAATTTTTAAAACAAATAATTAAAAACTATACAAGTAAACATACTGGTGTAAACCCCTTGATGTATACAACACGATGCTTTTTGAATTTTTAAAAAATATTAATTTGCGTCAAAGTTATTAAAAATGGCCGAAGTTATTATTTCAAATTTTATAAATTTTTAAAATAAATAATTAAAAACGTAAAAAAATATACAAGTAGACATACTGTTGGAAAGCCCTTGATGTATGCAACACGATGCTTTTTGAATTTTTAAAAAATATTAATTTGCATCACAGATATTAAAAATGGCCAAAGTTATTATTTCACTATTATAAATTTTTAAAATAAATAATTTAAAACGTAATAAACTATACAAGTAGATACAAGTAGGTATATTGTTAGAAAGCCCTTGATGTATGCAACACGATGCCTTTTGAATTTTTAAAAAATATTAATTTGCATCAAAGTTATTAAAAATAGCCGAAATGATTATTTCAAATTTTATAAATTTTTAAAATAAATAATTAAAAACCTAAAAAAATATACAAGTAGACATACTGTTGGAAAGCCCTTGATGTATTAAGCCCTTGAAGTTATTAATTCATTATTAAAAAAAATTAAAATAAATAATTTAAAACGTAATAAAATATACAAGTAGACATATTGTTAGAAAGCACGTGATGTATGCAACACGATGCTTTTTGAATTTTTAAAAAATATTAATATTCATCAAAGTTATTAAAAATGGCCGAAGTTATTATTTCAAATTTTATAAATTTTTAAAATAAATAATTAAAAACCTAATAAAATATACAAGTAGACATACTGTTGGAAAGCCCTTGATGTATGCAACACGATGCGTTTTGAATTTTTTAAAAATATTAATTTTAATAAAAGTTATTAAAATGTGCCCAAGTTATTATTTCAAATTTGACAAACTTTTAAAATAAATTATTCAAAAATTATTAAAATATACAAGTAAATATATTGTTAGAAAGCCCTTGATGTATGCAACACGATGCGTTTTGAATTTTTTAAAAATATTAATTCGCGTAAAAGATATTAAAAAGTGAGCAAAAATATTAGTTCAAATTTTATAAATTTTTAAAATAAATTATTTAAAACGTAATAAAATATACAAGTAGACATACTGTTGGAAAGCCCTTGATGTATGAAACACGATGCTTTTTGAATTTTAGAAAAATATTAATTTGCGTTAAAGTTATTAAAAAGTGAGCGAAGATATTAGTTCAAATTTTATAAATTTTTAAAATAAATAAATAAAAACGTAATAAAATATACAAGTAAACATACTGTTGGAAAGCCCTTGATGTATACAACACGATCCTTTTTGAAAAATATTAATTTGCGTAAGTTATTAAAAAGTGAATTATTATTTCAAATTTGATAAATTTTTAAAACAAATAATTAAAAACTGTAAAAGTAAACATAGTGGTGTAAAGCCCTTGATGTATACAACACAATGCTTTTTGAATTTTAAAAAAATATTAATTTGCGTCAAAGTTATTAAAAATGGCCGAAGTTATTATTTAAAATTTTATAAATTTTTAAAATAAATAATTAAAAACGTAATAAAATATACAAGTAGATATACTGTTGGAAAGCCCTTGATGTATGCAACACGATGCGATTTGAATTTTTGAAAAATATTAATTTTAATAAAAGTTATTAAAATGTGCCCAAGTTATTATTTCAAATTTGACAAATTTTTAAAATTAATCATTCAAAACGTAATAAAATATAAAAGTAGACATACTGTTGGAAAGCCCTTGATGTATTCAACACAATGCTTTTTAAAAAATATTAATTTGCGTAAGTTATTAAAAAGTGCCAAAATTATTATTTCAAATGTGATGAATTTTTAAAACAAATATTTTAAAACTGTACAAGTAAACATACTGCTGTAAAACCCTTGATGTATGCAACACGATGCTTTTTGAATTTTTAGAAAATATTAATTTGCGTCAAAGTTATTAAAAATGGCCGAAGTTATTATTTCAAATTTTATAAATTTTTAAAATAAATAATTAGAAACGTAAAAAAATATACAAGTAAATATACTGTTGGAAAGCCCTTGATGTATGCAACACGATGCTTTTTGAATTTTTGAAAAATATTAATTTGCGTATAAGTTATTAAAAAGGGAGCGAAGATATTATTTCAAATTTTATAAATTTTTAAAATAAATAACTAAAAACGTAATAAAATATACAAGTAGACATACTGTTGGAAATCCCTTGATGTATGATACACGATGCTTTTTGAATTTTTATAAAAATATTATATTGCATCAAAGTTATTAAAAATGGCCGAAGTTATTATTTCAAATTTTATAAATTTGAAAAATAAATAATTAAAAACGTAATAAAATATACAAGTAGACATACTGTTGGAAAGCTCTTGATGTATGCAACACGATGCGTTTTGAATTTTTGAAAAATATTAATTTTAATAAAAGTTAGTAAAATGTGCCCAAATTATTATTTCAAATTTGACAAATTTTTAAAATTTATCATTCAAAACGTAATAAAATATAAAAGTAGACATACTGTTGGAAAACCCTTGATGTATGCAACACGATGCTTTTTGAAAAATATTATTATGCGTAAGTTATTAAAAAGTGCCAAAATTATTATTTCAAATTTGATGAATTTTTAAAACAAATAATTAAAAACTGTACAAGTAAACATATTGCTGTAACGCCCTTGATGTATGCAACACGATGCTTTTTGAATTTTTGAAAAATATTAATTTGCGTAAAAGTTATTAAAAATGGCCGAAGTTATTATTTCAAATTTTATAAATTTGAAAAATAAATAATTAAAAACGTAATAAAATATACAAGTAGACATACTGTTAGAAAGCTCTTGATGTATGCAACACGATGCGTTTTCAATTTTTGAAAAATATTAATTTTAATAAAAGTTATTAAAATGTGCCCAAGTTATTATTTCATATTTGACAAATTTTTGAAATAAATCAGTCAAAACGTAATAAAATAAAGAAGTTGACATACTTTTGGATAGCCTTTGATGTATGCAACACGATGCTTTTTGAAAAATATTAATTTGCAAAAGTTATTAAAAAGTGCCAAAATTATTATTTCAAATTTGATGAATTTTTAAAACAAATAATTAAAAACTGTACAAGTAAACATACTGTTGTAAAGCCCTTGATGTATACAACACGATGCTTTTTGAATTTTTAAAAAATATTAATTTGCGTCAAAGTTATTAAAAATGGCCGAAGTTATTATTTCAAATTTTATAAATTTTAAAAATAAATAATTAAAAACGTAATAAAATATACAAGTAGACATACTGTTGGAAAGCCCTTGATGTATGCAACACGATGCGTTTTGAATTTTTTAAAAATATTAATTCGCGTAAAAGTTATTAAAAAGTGAGCAAAAATATTAGTTCAAATTTTATAAATTTTTAAAATAAATTATTTAAAACGTAATAAAATATACAAGTAGACATACTGTTGGAAAGCCCTTGATGTATGAAACACGATGCTTTTTGAATTTTAGAAAAATATTAATTTGCGTTAAAGTTATTAAAAAGTGAGCGAAGATATTAGTTCAAATTTTATAAATTTTTAAAATAAATAAATAAAAACGTAATAAAATATACAAGTAAACATACTGTTGGAAAGCCCTTGATGTATACAACACGATCCTTTTTGAAAAATATTAATTTGCGTAAGTTATTAAAAAGTGAATTATTATTTCAAATTTGATAAATTTTTAAAACAAATAATTAAAAACTGTAAAAGTAAACATAGTGGTGTAAAGCCCTTGATGTATACAACACAATGCTTTTTGAATTTTAAAAAAATATTAATTTGCGTCAAAGTTATTAAAAATGGCCGAAGTTATTATTTAAAATTTTATAAATTTTTAAAATAAATAATTAAAAACGTAATAAAATATACAAGTAGATATACTGTTGGAAAGCCCTTGATGTATGCAACACGATGCGATTTGAATTTTTGAAAAATATTAATTTTAATAAAAGTTATTAAAATGTGCCCAAGTTATTATTTCAAATTTGACAAATTTTTAAAATTAATCATTCAAAACGTAATAAAATATAAAAGTAGACATACTGTTGGAAAGCCCTTGATGTATTCAACACAATGCTTTTTAAAAAATATTAATTTGCGTAAGTTATTAAAAAGTGCCAAAATTATTATTTCAAATGTGATGAATTTTTAAAACAAATATTTTAAAACTGTACAAGTAAACATACTGCTGTAAAACCCTTGATGTATGCAACACGATGCTTTTTGAATTTTTAGAAAATATTAATTTGCGTCAAAGTTATTAAAAATGGCCGAAGTTATTATTTCAAATTTTATAAATTTTTAAAATAAATAATTAGAAACGTAAAAAAATATACAAGTAAATATACTGTTGGAAAGCCCTTGATGTATGCAACACGATGCTTTTTGAATTTTTGAAAAATATTAATTTGCGTATAAGTTATTAAAAAGGGAGCGAAGATATTATTTCAAATTTTATAAATTTTTAAAATAAATAACTAAAAACGTAATAAAATATACAAGTAGACATACTGTTGGAAATCCCTTGATGTATGATACACGATGCTTTTTGAATTTTTATAAAAATATTATATTGCATCAAAGTTATTAAAAATGGCCGAAGTTATTATTTCAAATTTTATAAATTTGAAAAATAAATAATTAAAAACGTAATAAAATATACAAGTAGACATACTGTTGGAAAGCTCTTGATGTATGCAACACGATGCGTTTTGAATTTTTGAAAAATATTAATTTTAATAAAAGTTAGTAAAATGTGCCCAAATTATTATTTCAAATTTGACAAATTTTTAAAATTTATCATTCAAAACGTAATAAAATATAAAAGTAGACATACTGTTGGAAAACCCTTGATGTATGCAACACGATGCTTTTTGAAAAATATTATTATGCGTAAGTTATTAAAAAGTGCCAAAATTATTATTTCAAATTTGATGAATTTTTAAAACAAATAATTAAAAACTGTACAAGTAAACATATTGCTGTAACGCCCTTGATGTATGCAACACGATGCTTTTTGAATTTTTGAAAAATATTAATTTGCGTAAAAGTTATTAAAAATGGCCGAAGTTATTATTTCAAATTTTATAAATTTGAAAAATAAATAATTAAAAACGTAATAAAATATACAAGTAGACATACTGTTAGAAAGCTCTTGATGTATGCAACACGATGCGTTTTCAATTTTTGAAAAATATTAATTTTAATAAAAGTTATTAAAATGTGCCCAAGTTATTATTTCATATTTGACAAATTTTTGAAATAAATCAGTCAAAACGTAATAAAATAAAGAAGTTGACATACTTTTGGATAGCCTTTGATGTATGCAACACGATGCTTTTTGAAAAATATTAATTTGCAAAAGTTATTAAAAAGTGCCAAAATTATTATTTCAAATTTGATGAATTTTTAAAACAAATAATTAAAAACTGTACAAGTAAACATACTGTTGTAAAGCCCTTGATGTATACAACACGATGCTTTTTGAATTTTTAAAAAATATTAATTTGCGTCAAAGTTATTAAAAATGGCCGAAGTTATTATTTCAAATTTTATAAATTTTAAAAATAAATAATTAAAAACGTAATAAAATATACAAGTAGACATACTGTTGGAAAGCCCTTGATGTATGCAACACGATGCTTTTTGAATTTTTTAAAAATATTAATTTGCATCACAGATATTAAAAATGGCCAAAGTTATTATTTCACTATTATAAATTTTTAAAATACATAATTTAAAACGTAATAAACTATACAAGTAGATATATTGTTAGAAAGCCCTTGATGTATGCAACACGATGCCTTTTGAATTTTTAAAAAATATTAATTTGCGTCAAAGTTATTAAAAATGGCCGATGTTATTATTTCAAATTTTATAAATTTTTAAAATAAATAATTAAAAACCTAATAAATATATACAAGTAGACATACTGTTGGAAAGCCCTTGATGTATGCAACACGATGCGTTTTGAATTTTTAAAAAATAATAATATTAATAAAAGTTATTAAAAATGGCCGAAGTTATTATTTCAAATTTTATAAATTTTTAAAATAAATTATTTAAAACGTAATAAAATATACAAGTAGACATACTGTTGGAAAGCCCTTGATGTATGCAACACCATGCTTTTTGAATTTTTGAAAAATATTATTTTACGTTAAAGTTATTAAAAAGTGAGCGAAGATATTAGTTCAAATTTTATAAATTTTTAAAATAAATAAATAAAAACGTAATAAAATATACAAGTAGACATACTGTTGGAAAGCCCTTGATGTATACAACACGATGCTTTTTGAAAAATATTAATTTGCGTTAAAGTTATTAAAAAGTGAGTGAAGATATTAGTTCAAATTTTATAAATTTTTAAAATAAATAAATAAAAACGTAATAAAATATACAAGTAGACATACTGTTGGAAAGCCCTTGATGTATACAACACGAGGCTTTTTGAAAAATATTAATTTGCGTAAGTTATTAAAAAGTGCCAAAATTATTATTTCAAATTTGATGAATTTTTAAAACAAATAATTAAAAACTGTACAAGTAAACATATTGCTGTAACGCCCTTGATGTATGCAACACGATGCTTTTTGAATTTTTGAAAAATATTAATTTGCGTAAAAGTTATTAAAAATGGCCGAAGTTATTATTTCAAATTTTATAAATTTGAAAAATAAATAATTAAAAACGTAATAAAATATACAAGTAGACATACTGTTAGAAAGCTCTTGATGTATGCAACACGATGCGTTTTCAATTTTTGAAAAATATTAATTTTAATAAAAGTTATTAAAATGTGCCCAAGTTATTATTTCATATTTGACAAATTTTTGAAATAAATCAGTCAAAACGTAATAAAATAAAGAAGTTGACATACTTTTGGATAGCCTTTGATGTATGCAACACGATGCTTTTTGAAAAATATTAATTTGCAAAAGTTATTAAAAAGTGCCAAAATTATTATTTCAAATTTGATGAATTTTTAAAACAAATAATTAAAAACTGTACAAGTAAACATACTGTTGTAAAGCCCTTGATGTATACAACACGATGCTTTTTGAATTTTTAAAAAATATTAATTTGCGTCAAAGTTATTAAAAATGGCCGAAGTTATTATTTCAAATTTTATAAATTTTAAAAATAAATAATTAAAAACGTAATAAAATATACAAGTAGACATACTGTTGGAAAGCCCTTGATGTATGCAACACGATGCTTTTTGAATTTTTTAAAAATATTAATTTGCATCACAGATATTAAAAATGGCCAAAGTTATTATTTCACTATTATAAATTTTTAAAATAAATAATTTAAAACGTAATAAACTATACAAGTAGATATATTGTTAGAAAGCCCTTGATGTATGCAACACGATGCCTTTTGAATTTTTAAAAAATATTAATTTGCGTCAAAGTTATTAAAAATGGCCGAAGTTATTATTTCAAATTTTATAAATTTTTAAAATAAATAATTAAAAACCTAATAAATATATACAAGTAGACATACTGTTGGAAAGCCCTTGATGTATGCAACACGATGCGTTTTGAATTTTTAAAAAATAATAATATTAATAAAAGTTATTAAAAATGGCCGAAGTTATTATTTCAAATTTTATAAATTTTTAAAATAAATTATTTAAAACGTAATAAAATATACAAGTAGACATACTGTTGGAAAGCCCTTGATGTATGCAACACGATGCTTTTTGAATTTTTGAAAAATATTATTTTACGTTAAAGTTATTAAAAAGTGAGCGAAGATATTAGTTCAAATTTTATAAATTTTTAAAATAAATAAATAAAAACGTAATAAAATATACAAGTAGACATACTGTTGGAAAGCCCTTGATGTATACAACACGATGCTTTTTGAAAAATATTAATTTGCGTTAAAGTTATTAAAAAGTGAGTGAAGATATTAGTTCAAATTTTATAAATTTTTAAAATAAATAAATAAAAACGTAATAAAATATACAAGTAGACATACTGTTGGAAAGCCCTTGATGAATACAACACGAGGCTTTTTGAAAAATATTAATTTGCGTAAGTTATTAAAAAGTGCCAAAATTATTATTCCAAATTTGATAAATTTTTAAAACAAATAATTAAAAACTGTACAAGTAAACATACTGGTGAAAAGCCCTTGATGTATACAACACGATGCTTTTTGAATTTTTAAAAAAAATTAATTTGCATCAAAGTTATTAAAAATGGCCGAAGTTATTATTTCAAATTTTATAAAATTTTAAAATAAATAATTAAAAACCTAATAAAGTATACAAGTAGACATACTGTTGGAAAGCCCTTGATGTATGCAACACGATGCGCTTTGAATTTTTGAAAAATAATAATTTTAATAAAAGTTATTAAAATGTGCCCAAGTTATTGTTTCAAATTTGACAAATTTTTAAAATAAATCATTCAAAAATTATTAAAATATACAAGTAAATATATTGTTAGAAAACCCTTGATGTATGCAACACGATGCTTTTTGAATTTTTTAAAAATATTAATTTGCGTAAAAGTTATTAAAAAGTGAGCGAAGATATTAGTTCAAATTTTATAAATTTTTAAAATAAATTATTTAAAACGTAATAAAATATACAAGTAGACATACTGTTGGAAAGCCCTTGATGTATGAAACACGATGCTTTTTGAATTTTTGAAAAATATTAATTTGCGTTAAAGTTATTAAAAAGTGAGCAAAGATATTAGTTCAAATTTTATAAATTTTTAAAATAAATAAATAAAAACGTAATAAAATATACAAGTAGACATACTGTTGGAAAGCCCTTGATGTAAACAACAAGATGCTTTTTGAAAAATATTAATTTGCGTAAGTTATTAAAAAGTGCCAAAATTATTATTTCAAATTTGATAAATTTTTAAAACAAATAATTAAAAACTGTACAAGTAAACATACTGGTGTAAACCCCTTGATGTATACAACACGATGCTTTTTGAATTTTTAAAAAATATTAATTTGCGTCAAAGTTATTAAAAATGGCCGAAGTTATTATTTCAAATTTTATAAATTTTTAAAATAAATAATTAAAAACGTAAAAAAATATACAAGTAGACATCGTGTTGGAAAGCCCTTGATGTATGCAACACGATGCTTTTTGAATTTTTAAAAAATATTAATTTGCATCACAGATATTAAAAATGGCCAAAGTTATTATTTCACTATTATAAATTTTTAAAATAAATAATTTAAAACGTAATAAAATATACAAGTAGATATATTGTTAGAAAGCCCTTGATGTATGCAACACGATGCCTTTTGAATTTTTAAAAAATATTAATTTGCATCAAAGTTATTAAAAATGGCCGAAGTTATTATTTCAAATTTTATAAATTTTTAAAATAAATAATTAAAAACCTAAAAAAATATACAAGTAGACATACTGTTGGAAAGCCCTTGATGTATTAAGCCCTTGAAGTTATTATTTCATTATTAAAAAAAATTAAAATAAATAATTTAAAACGTAATAAAATATACAAGTAGACATATTGTTAGAAAGCCCGTGATGTATGCAACACGATGCTTTATGAATTTTTAAAAAATATTAATATTCATCAAAGTTATTAAAAATGGCCGAAGTTATTATTTCAAATTTTATAAATTTTTAAAATAAATTATTTAAAACGTAATAAAATATACAAGTAGACATACTGTTGGAAAGCCCTTGATGTATGCAACACGATGCTTTTTGAATTTTTGAAAAATATTATTTTACGTTAAAGTTATTAAAAAGTGAGCGAAGATATTAGTTCAAATTTTATAAATTTTTAAAATAAATAAATAAAAACGTAATAAAATATACAAGTAGACATACTGTTGGAAAGCCCTTGATGTATACAACACGATGCTTTTTGAAAAATATTAATTTGCGTTAAAGTTATTAAAAAGTGAGTGAAGATATTAGTTCAAATTTTATAAATTTTTAAAATAAATAAATAAAAACGTAATAAAATATACAAGTAGACATACTGTTGGAAAGCCCTTGATGTATACAACACGAGGCTTTTTGAAAAATATTAATTTGCGTAAGTTATTAAAAAGTGCCAAAATTATTATTCCAAATTTGATAAATTTTTAAAACAAATAATTAAAAACTGTACAAGTAAACATACTGGTGTAAAGCCCTTGATGTATACAACACGATGCTTTTTGAATTTTTAAAAAAAATTAATTTGCATCAAAGTTATTAAAAATGGCCGAAGTTATTATTTCAAACTTTATAAATTTTTAAAATAAATAATTAAAAACCTAATAAAATATACAAGTAGACATACTGTTGGAAAGCCCTTGATGTATGCAACACGACGCGTTTTGAATTTTTGAAAAATAATAATTTTAATAAAAGTTATTAAAATGTGCCCAAGTTATTGTTTCAAATTTGACAAATTTTTAAAATAAATCATTCAAAAATTATTAAAATATACAAGTAAATATATTGTTAGAACGCCCTTGATGTATGCAACACGATGCTTTTTGAATTTTTTAAAAATATTAATTTGCGTAAAAGTTATTAAAAAGTGAGCGAAGATATTAGTTCAAATTTTATAAATTTTTAAAATAAATAAATAAAAACGTAATAAAATATACAAGTAGACATACTGTTGGAAAACCCTTGATGTATACAACACGATGCTTTTTGAAAAATATTAATTTGCGTAAGTTATTAAAAAGTGCCAAAATTATTATTCCAAATTTGATAAATTTTTAAAACAAATAATTAAAAACTGTACAAGTAAACATACTGGTGTAAAGCCCTTGATGTATACAACACGATGCTTTTTGAATTTTTAAAAAAAATTAATTTGCATCAAAGTTATTAAAAATGGCCGAAGTTATTATTTCAAACTTTATAAATTTTTAAAATAAATAATTAAAAACCTAATAAAATATACAAGTAGACATATTGTTGGAAAGCCCTTGATGTATGCAACACGACGCGTTTTGAATTTTTGAAAAATAATAATTTTAATAAAAGTTATTAAAATGTGCCCAAGTTATTGTTTCAAATTTGACAAATTTTTAAAATAAATCATTCAAAAATTATTAAAATATACAAGTAAATATATTGTTAGAACGCCCTTGATGTATGCAACACGATGCTTTTTGAATTTTTTAAAAATATTAATTTGCGTAAAAGTTATTAAAAAGTGGGCGAAGATATTAGTTCAAATTTTATAAATTTTTAAAATAAATTATTTAAAACGTAATAAAATATACAAGTAGACATACTGTTGGAAAGCCCTTGATGTATGAAACACGATGCTTTTTGAATTTTTGAAAAATATTAATTTGCGTTAAAGTTATTAAAAAGTGAGCGAAGATATTAGTTCAAATTTTATAAATTTTTAAAATAAATAAATAAAAACGTAATAAAATATACAAGTAGACATACTGTTGGAAAACCCTTGATGTATACAACACGATGCTATTTGAAAAATATTAATTTGCGTAAGTTATTAAAAAGTGCCAAAATTATTATTTCAAATTTGATAAATTTTTAAAACAAATAATTAAAAACTGTACAAGTAAACATACTGGTGTTAAGCCCTTGATGTATACAACACAATGCTTTTTGAATTTTTAAAAAATATTAATTTGCGTCAAAGTTATTAAAAATGGCCGAAGTTATTATTTCAAATTTTATAAATTTTTAAAATAAATAATTAAAAACGTAAAAAAATATACAAGTAGACATACTGTTGGAAAGCCCTTGATGTATGCAACACGATGCTTTTTGAATTTTTTAAAAATATTAATTTGCATCACAGATATTAAAAATGGCCAAAGTTATTATTTCACTATTATAAATTTTTAAAATAAATAATTTAAAACGTAATAAACTATACAAGTAGATATATTGTTAGAAAGCCCTTGATGTATGCAACACGATGCCTTTTGAATTTTTAAAAAATATTAATTTGCATCAAAGTTATTAAAAATGGCCGAAGTTATTATTTCAAATTTTATAAATTTTTAAAATAAATAATTAAAAACCTAATAAATATATACAAGTAGACATACTGTTGGAAAGCCCTTGATGTATGCAACACGATGCGTTTTGAATTTTTAAAAAATAATAATATTAATAAAAGTTATTAAAATGTGCCCAAGTTATTATTTCAAATTTGACAAATTTTTAAAATAAATCATTCAAAAATTATTAAAATATATAAGTAAATATATTGTTAGAAAACGCTTGATGTATGCAACACGATGCTTTTTAAATTTTTTAAAAATATTAATTTGCGTAAAAGTTATTAAAAAGTGAGCGAAGATATTAGTTCAAATTTTATAAATTTTTAAAATAAATTATTTAAAACGTAATAAAATATATAAGTAGACATACTGTTGGAAAGCCCTTGATGTATGAAACACGATGCTTTTTGAATTTTTAAAAAATATTAATTTGCGTTAAAGTTATTAAAAAGTGAGCGAAGATATTAGTTCAAATTTTATAAATTTTTAAAATAAATAAATAAAAACGTAATAAAATATACAAGTAGACATACTGTTGGAAACCCTTGATGTTTGCAACACGATGCTTTTTGAATTTTTAAAAAATATTAATTTGCATCACAGATATTAAAAATGGCCAAAGTTATTATTTCACTATTATAAATTTTTAAAATAAATAATTTAAAACGTAATAAACTATACAAGTAGATATATTGTTAGAAAGCCCTTGATGTATGCAACACGATGCCTTTTGAATTTTTAAAAAATATTAATTTGCGTCAAAGTTATTAAAAATGGCCGATGTTATTATTTCAAATTTTATAAATTTTTAAAATAAATAATTAAAAACCTAATAAATATATACAAGTAGACATACTGTTGGAAAGCCCTTGATGTATGCAACACGATGCGTTTTGAATTTTTAAAAAATAATAATATTAATAAAAGTTATTAAAATGTGCCCAAGTTATTATTTCAAATTTGACAAATTTTTAAAATAAATTAGTCAAAAATTATTAAAATATATAAGTAAATATATTGTTAGAAAGCCCTTGATGTATGCAACACGATGCTTTTTGAATTTTTTAAAAATATTAATTTGCGTAAAAGTTATTAAAAAGTGAGCGAAGATATTAGTTCAAATTTTATAAATTTTTAAAATAAATTATTTAAAACGTAATAAAATATACAAGTAGACATACTGTTGGAAAGCCCTTGATGTATGAAACACGATGCTTTTTGAATTTTAGAAAAATATTAATTTGCGTTAAAGTTATTAAAAAGTGAGCGAAGATATTAGTTCAAATTTTATAAATTTTTAAAATAAATAAATAAAAACGTAATAAAATATACAAGTAAACATACTGTTGGAAAGCCCTTGATGTATACAACACGATCCTTTTTGAAAAATATTAATTTGCGTAAGTTATTAAAAAGTGAATTATTATTTCAAATTTGATAAATTTTTAAAACAAATAATTAAAAACTGTAAAAGTAAACATAGTGGTGTAAAGCCCTTGATGTATACAACACAATGCTTTTTGAATTTTAAAAAAATATTAATTTGCGTCAAAGTTATTAAAAATGGCCGAAGTTATTATTTCAAATTTTATAAATTTTTAAAATAAATAATTAAAAACGTAAAAAAATATACAAGTAGACATACTGTCGGGAAGCCCTTGATGTATGCAACACGATGCTTTTTGAATTTTTAAAAAATATTAATTTGCATCACAGATATTAAAAATGGCCAAAGTTATTATTTCACTATTATAAATTTTTAAAATAAATAATTTAAAACGTAATAAACTATACAAGTAGATACAAGTAGATATATTGTTAGAAAGCCCTTGATGTATGCAACACGATGCCTTTTGAATTTTTAAAAAATATTAATTTGCATCAAAGTTATTAAAAATAGCCGAAGTTATTATTTCAAATTTTATAAATTTTTAAAATAAATAATTAAAAACCTAATAAAATATACAAGTAGACATACTGTTGGAAAGCCCTTGATGTATGCAACACGATGCGTTTTGAATTTTTTAAAAATATTAATTTTAATAAAAGTTATTAAAATGTGCCCAAGTTATTATTTCAAATTTGACAAATTTTTAAAATAAATTATTCAAAAATTATTAAAATATACAAGTAAATATATTGTTAGAAAGCCCTTGATGTATGCAACACGATGCTTTTTGAATTTTTTAAAAATATTAATTCGCGTAAAAGTTATTAAAAAGTGAGCAAAAATATTAGTTCAAATTTTATAAATTTTTAAAATAAATTATTTAAAACGTAATAAAATATACAAGTAGACATACTGTTGAAAAGCCCTTGATGTATGAAACACGATGCTTTTTGAATTTTAGAAAAATATTAATTTGCGTTAAAGTTATTAAAAAGTGAGCGAAGATATTAGTTCAAATTTTATAAATTTTTAAAATAAATAAATAAAAACGTAATAAAATATACAAGTAAACATACTGTTGGAAAGCCCTTGATGTATACAACACGATCCTTTTTGAAAAATATTAATTTGCGTAAGTTATTAAAAAGTGAATTATTATTTCAAATTTGATAAATTTTTAAAACAAATAATTAAAAACTGTAAAAGTAAACATAGTGGTGTAAAGCCCTTGATGTATACAACACAATGCTTTTTGAATTTTAAAAAAATATTAATTTGCGTCAAAGTTATTAAAAATGGCCGAAGTTGTTATTTCAAATTTTATAAATTTTTAAAATAAATAATTAAAAACGTAAAAAAATATACAAGTAGACATACTGTCGGAAAGCCCTTGATGTATGCAACACGATGCTTTTTGAATTTTTAAAAAATATTAATTTGCATCACAGATATTAAAAATGGCCAAAGTTATTATTTCACTATTATAAATTTTTAAAATAAATAATTTAAAACGTAATAAACTATACAAGTAGATACAAGTAGATATATTGTTAGAAAGCCCTTGATGTATGCAACACGATGCCTTTTGAATTTTTAAAAAATATTAATTTGCATCAAAGTTATTAAAAATAGCCGAAGTGATTATTTCAAATTTTATAAATTTTTAAAATAAATAATTAAAAACCTAAAAAAAATATACAAGTAGACATACTGTTGGAAAGCCCTTGATGTATGCAACACGATGCGTTTTGAATTTTTAAAAAATAATAATATTAATAAAAGTTATTAAAATGTGCCCAAGTTATTATTTCAAATTTGACAAATTTTTAAAATAAATCATTCAAAAATTATTAAAATATATAAGTAAATATATTGTTAGAAAACGCTTGATGTATGCAACACGATGCTTTTTAAATTTTTTAAAAATATTAATTTGCGTAAAAGTTATTAAAAAGTGAGCGAAGATATTAGTTCAAATTTTATAAATTTTTAAAATAAATTATTTAAAACGTAATAAAATATATAAGTAGACATACTGTTGGAAAGCCCTTGATGTATGAAACACGATGCTTTTTGAATTTTTAAAAAATATTAATTTGCGTTAAAGTTATTAAAAAGTGAGCGAAGATATTAGTTCAAATTTTATAAATTTTTAAAATAAATAAATAAAAACGTAATAAAATATACAAGTAGACATACTGTTGGAAACCCTTGATGTTTGCAACACGATGCTTTTTGAATTTTTAAAAAATATTAATTTGCATCACAGATATTAAAAATGGCCAAAGTTATTATTTCACTATTATAAATTTTTAAAATAAATAATTTAAAACGTAATAAACTATACAAGTAGATATATTGTTAGAAAGCCCTTGATGTATGCAACACGATGCCTTTTGAATTTTTAAAAAATATTAATTTGCGTCAAAGTTATTAAAAATGGCCGATGTTATTATTTCAAATTTTATAAATTTTTAAAATAAATAATTAAAAACCTAATAAATATATACAAGTAGACATACTGTTGGAAAGCCCTTGATGTATGCAACACGATGCGTTTTGAATTTTTAAAAAATAATAATATTAATAAAAGTTATTAAAATGTGCCCAAGTTATTATTTCAAATTTGACAAATTTTTAAAATAAATTAGTCAAAAATTATTAAAATATATAAGTAAATATATTGTTAGAAAGCCCTTGATGTATGCAACACGATGCTTTTTGAATTTTTTAAAAATATTAATTTGCGTAAAAGTTATTAAAAAGTGAGCGAAGATATTAGTTCAAATTTTATAAATTTTTAAAATAAATTATTTAAAACGTAATAAAATATACAAGTAGACATACTGTTGGAAAGCCCTTGATGTATGAAACACGATGCTTTTTGAATTTTAGAAAAATATTAATTTGCGTTAAAGTTATTAAAAAGTGAGCGAAGATATTAGTTCAAATTTTATAAATTTTTAAAATAAATAAATAAAAACGTAATAAAATATACAAGTAAACATACTGTTGGAAAGCCCTTGATGTATACAACACGATCCTTTTTGAAAAATATTAATTTGCGTAAGTTATTAAAAAGTGAATTATTATTTCAAATTTGATAAATTTTTAAAACAAATAATTAAAAACTGTAAAAGTAAACATAGTGGTGTAAAGCCCTTGATGTATACAACACAATGCTTTTTGAATTTTAAAAAAATATTAATTTGCGTCAAAGTTATTAAAAATGGCCGAAGTTATTATTTCAAATTTTATAAATTTTTAAAATAAATAATTAAAAACGTAAAAAAATATACAAGTAGACATACTGTCGGGAAGCCCTTGATGTATGCAACACGATGCTTTTTGAATTTTTAAAAAATATTAATTTGCATCACAGATATTAAAAATGGCCAAAGTTATTATTTCACTATTATAAATTTTTAAAATAAATAATTTAAAACGTAATAAACTATACAAGTAGATACAAGTAGATATATTGTTAGAAAGCCCTTGATGTATGCAACACGATGCCTTTTGAATTTTTAAAAAATATTAATTTGCATCAAAGTTATTAAAAATAGCCGAAGTTATTATTTCAAATTTTATAAATTTTTAAAATAAATAATTAAAAACCTAATAAAATATACAAGTAGACATACTGTTGGAAAGCCCTTGATGTATGCAACACGATGCGTTTTGAATTTTTTAAAAATATTAATTTTAATAAAAGTTATTAAAATGTGCCCAAGTTATTATTTCAAATTTGACAAATTTTTAAAATAAATTATTCAAAAATTATTAAAATATACAAGTAAATATATTGTTAGAAAGCCCTTGATGTATGCAACACGATGCTTTTTGAATTTTTTAAAAATATTAATTCGCGTAAAAGTTATTAAAAAGTGAGCAAAAATATTAGTTCAAATTTTATAAATTTTTAAAATAAATTATTTAAAACGTAATAAAATATACAAGTAGACATACTGTTGAAAAGCCCTTGATGTATGAAACACGATGCTTTTTGAATTTTAGAAAAATATTAATTTGCGTTAAAGTTATTAAAAAGTGAGCGAAGATATTAGTTCAAATTTTATAAATTTTTAAAATAAATAAATAAAAACGTAATAAAATATACAAGTAAACATACTGTTGGAAAGCCCTTGATGTATACAACACGATCCTTTTTGAAAAATATTAATTTGCGTAAGTTATTAAAAAGTGAATTATTATTTCAAATTTGATAAATTTTTAAAACAAATAATTAAAAACTGTAAAAGTAAACATAGTGGTGTAAAGCCCTTGATGTATACAACACAATGCTTTTTGAATTTTAAAAAAATATTAATTTGCGTCAAAGTTATTAAAAATGGCCGAAGTTATTATTTCAAATTTTATAAATTTTTAAAATAAATAATTAAAAACGTAAAAAAATATACAAGTAGACATACTGTCGGAAAGCCCTTGATGTATGCAACACGATGCTTTTTGAATTTTTAAAAAATATTAATTTGCATCACAGATATTAAAAATGGCCAAAGTTATTATTTCACTATTATAAATTTTTAAAATAAATAATTT
The DNA here is from genome assembly GCA_963556235.1 of Cryptophagus acutangulus. Lineage (NCBI taxonomy): Eukaryota > Metazoa > Arthropoda > Insecta > Coleoptera > Cryptophagidae > Cryptophagus > Cryptophagus acutangulus. The sequence continues at coordinate 8,791,753 of OY744560.1, forward strand.
AAAACGTAATAAACTATACAAGTAGATACAAGTAGATATATTGTTAGAAAGCCCTTGATGTATGCAACACGATGCCTTTTGAATTTTTAAAAAATATTAATTTGCATCAAAGTTATTAAAAATAGCCGAAGTGATTATTTCAAATTTTATAAATTTTTAAAATAAATAATTAAAAACCTAAAAAAAATATACAAGTAGACATACTGTTGGAAAGCCCTTGATGTATTAAGCCCTTGAAGTTATTAATTCATTATTAAAAAAAATTAAAATAAATAATTTAAAACGTAATAAAATATACAAGTAGACATATTGTTAGAAAGCACGTGATGTATGCAACACGATGCTTTTTGAATTTTTAAAAAATATTAATATTCATCAAAGTTATTAAAAATGGCCGAAGTTATTATTTCAAATTTTATAAATTTTTAAAATAAATAATTAAAAACCTAATAAAATATACAAGTAGACATACTGTTGGAAAGCCCTTGATGTATGCAACACGATGCGTTTTGAATTTTTTAAAAATATTAATTTTAATAAAAGTTATTAAAATGTGCCCAAGTTATTATTTCAAATTTGACAAATTTTTAAAATAAATTATTTAAAACGTAATAAAATATACAAGTAGACATACTGTTGGAAAGCCCTTGATGTATGAAACACGATGCTTTTTGAATTTTTGAAAAATATTAATTTGCGTTAAAGTTATTAAAAAGTGAGCGAAGATATTAGTTCAAATTTTATAAATTTTTAAAATAAATAAATAAAAACGTAATAAAATATACAAGTAGACATACTGTTGGAAAACCCTTGATGTATACAACACGATGCTTTTTGAAAAATATTAATTTGCGTAAGTTATTAAAAAGTGCCAAAATTATTATTTCAAATTTGATAAATTTTTAAAACAAATAATTAAAAACTGTACAAGTAAACATACTGGTGTTAAGCCCTTGATGTATACAACACAATGCTTTTTGAATTTTTAAAAAATATTAATTTGCGTCAAAGTTATTAAAAATGGCCGAAGTTATTATTTCAAATTTTATAAATTTTTAAAATAAATAATTAAAAACGTAAAAAAATATACAAGTAGACATACTGTTGGAAAGCCCTTGATGTATGCAACACGATGCTTTTTGAATTTTTTAAAAATATTAATTTGCATCACAGATATTAAAAATGGCCAAAGTTATTATTTCACTATTATAAATTTTTAAAATAAATAATTTAAAACGTAATAAACTATACAAGTAGATATATTGTTAGAAAGCCCTTGATGTATGCAACACGATGCCTTTTGAATTTTTAAAAAATATTAATTTGCATCAAAGTTATTAAAAATGGCCGAAGTTATTATTTCAAATTTTATAAATTTTTAAAATAAATAATTAAAAACCTAATAAATATATACAAGTAGACATACTGTTGGAAAGCCCTTGATGTATGCAACACGATGCGTTTTGAATTTTTAAAAAATAATAATATTAATAAAAGTTATTAAAATGTGCCCAAGTTATTATTTCAAATTTGACAAATTTTTAAAATAAATCATTCAAAAATTATTAAAATATATAAGTAAATATATTGTTAGAAAACGCTTGATGTATGCAATACGATGCTTTTTAAATTTTTTAAAAATATTAATTTGCGTAAAAGTTATTAAAAAGTGAGCGAAGATATTAGTTCAAATTTTATAAATTTTTAAAATAAATTATTTAAAACGTAATAAAATATATAAGTAGACATACTGTTGGAAAGCCCTTGATGTATGAAACACGATGCTTTTTGAATTTTTAAAAAATATTAATTTGCGTTAAAGTTATTAAAAAGTGAGCGAAGATATTAGTTCAAATTTTATAAATTTTTAAAATAAATAAATAAAAACGTAATAAAATATACAAGTAGACATACTGTTGGAAACCCTTGATGTTTGCAACACGATGCTTTTTGAATTTTTAAAAAATATTAATTTGCATCACAGATATTAAAAATGGCCAAAGTTATTATTTCACTATTATAAATTTTTAAAATAAATAATTTAAAACGTAATAAACTATACAAGTAGATATATTGTTAGAAAGCCCTTGATGTATGCAACACGATGCCTTTTGAATTTTTAAAAAATATTAATTTGCGTCAAAGTTATTAAAAATGGCCGATGTTATTATTTCAAATTTTATAAATTTTTAAAATAAATAATTAAAAACCTAATAAATATATACAAGTAGACATACTGTTGGAAAGCCCTTGATGTATGCAACACGATGCGTTTTGAATTTTTAAAAAATAATAATATTAATAAAAGTTATTAAAATGTGCCCAAGTTATTATTTCAAATTTGACAAATTTTTAAAATAAATTAGTCAAAAATTATTAAAATATATAAGTAAATATATCGTTAGAAAGCCCTTGATGTATGCAACACGATGCTTTTTGAATTTTTTAAAAATATTAATTTGCGTAAAAGTTATTAAAAAGTGAGCGAAGATATTAGTTCAAATTTTATAAATTTTTAAAATAAATTATTTAAAACGTAATAAAATATACAAGTAGACATACTGTTGGAAAGCCCTTGATGTATGAAACACGATGCTTTTTGAATTTTAGAAAAATATTAATTTGCGTTAAAGTTATTAAAAAGTGAGCGAAGATATTAGTTCAAATTTTATAAATTTTTAAAATAAATAAATAAAAACGTAATAAAATATACAAGTAAACATACTGTTGGAAAGCCCTTGATGTATACAACACGATCCTTTTTGAAAAATATTAATTTGCGTAAGTTATTAAAAAGTGAATTATTATTTCAAATTTGATAAATTTTTAAAACAAATAATTAAAAACTGTAAAAGTAAACATAGTGGTGTAAAGCCCTTGATGTATACAACACAATGCTTTTTGAATTTTAAAAAAATATTAATTTGCGTCAAAGTTATTAAAAATGGCCGAAGTTATTATTTCAAATTTTATAAATTTTTAAAATAAATAATTAAAAACGTAAAAAAATATACAAGTAGACATACTGTCGGGAAGCCCTTGATGTATGCAACACGATGCTTTTTGAATTTTTAAAAAATATTAATTTGCATCACAGATATTAAAAATGGCCAAAGTTATTATTTCACTATTATAAATTTTTAAAATAAATAATTTAAAACGTAATAAACTATACAAGTAGATACAAGTAGATATATTGTTAGAAAGCCCTTGATGTATGCAACACGATGCCTTTTGAATTTTTAAAAAATATTAATTTGCATCAAAGTTATTAAAAATAGCCGAAGTTATTATTTCAAATTTTATAAATTTTTAAAATAAATAATTAAAAACCTAATAAAATATACAAGTAGACATACTGTTGGAAAGCCCTTGATGTATGCAACACGATGCGTTTTGAATTTTTTAAAAATATTAATTTTAATAAAAGTTATTAAAATGTGCCCAAGTTATTATTTCAAATTTGACAAATTTTTAAAATAAATTATTCAAAAATTATTAAAATATACAAGTAAATATATTGTTAGAAAGCCCTTGATGTATGCAACACGATGCTTTTTGAATTTTTTAAAAATATTAATTCGCGTAAAAGTTATTAAAAAGTGAGCAAAAATATTAGTTCAAATTTTATAAATTTTTAAAATAAATTATTTAAAACGTAATAAAATATACAAGTAGACATACTGTTGAAAAGCCCTTGATGTATGAAACACGATGCTTTTTGAATTTTAGAAAAATATTAATTTGCGTTAAAGTTATTAAAAAGTGAGCGAAGATATTAGTTCAAATTTTATAAATTTTTAAAATAAATAAATAAAAACGTAATAAAATATACAAGTAAACATACTGTTGGAAAGCCCTTGATGTATACAACACGATCCTTTTTGAAAAATATTAATTTGCGTAAGTTATTAAAAAGTGAATTATTATTTCAAATTTGATAAATTTTTAAAACAAATAATTAAAAACTGTAAAAGTAAACATAGTGGTGTAAAGCCCTTGATGTATACAACACAATGCTTTTTGAATTTTAAAAAAATATTAATTTGCGTCAAAGTTATTAAAAATGGCCGAAGTTATTATTTCAAATTTTATAAATTTTTAAAATAAATAATTAAAAACGTAAAAAAATATACAAGTAGACATACTGTCGGAAAGCCCTTGATGTATGCAACACGATGCTTTTTGAATTTTTAAAAAATATTAATTTGCATCACAGATATTAAAAATGGCCAAAGTTATTATTTCACTATTATAAATTTTTAAAATAAATAATTTAAAACGTAATAAACTATACAAGTAGATACAAGTAGATATATTGTTAGAAAGCCCTTTATGTATGCAACACGATGCCTTTTGAATTTTTAAAAAATATTAATTTGCATCAAAGTTATTAAAAATAGCCGAAGTGATTATTTCAAATTTTATAAATTTTTAAAATAAATAATTAAAAACCTAAAAAAAATATACAAGTAGACATACTGTTGGAAAGCCCTTGATGTATTAAGCCCTTGAAGTTATTAATTCATTATTAAAAAAAATTAAAATAAATAATTTAAAACGTAATAAAATATACAAGTAGACATATTGTTAGAAAGCACGTGATGTATGCAACACGATGCTTTTTGAATTTTTAAAAAATATTAATATTCATCAAAGTTATTAAAAATGGCCGAAGTTATTATTTCAAATTTTATAAATTTTTAAAATAAATAATTAAAAACCTAATAAAATATACAAGTAGACATACTGTTGGAAAGCCCTTGATGTATGCAATACGATGCGTTTTGAATTTTTTAAAAATATTAATTTTAATAAAAGTTATTAAAATGTGCCCAAGTTATTATTTCAAATTTGACAAATTTTTAAAATAAATTATTCAAAAATTATTAAAATATACAAGTAAATATATTGTTAGAAAGCCCTTGATGTATGCAACACGATGCTTTTTGAATTTTTTAAAAATATTAATTCGCGTAAAAGTTATTAAAAAGTGAGCAAAAATATTAGTTCAAATTTTATAAATTTTTAAAATAAATTATTTAAAACGTAATAAAATATACAAGTAGACATACTGTTGGAAAGCCCTTGATGGATGCAACACGATGCTTTTTGAATTTTTGAAAAATATTAATTTGCGTTAAAGTTATTAAAAAGTGAGCGAAGATATTAGTTCAAATTTTATAAATTTTTAAAATAAATAAATAAAAACGTAATAAAATATACAAGTAGACATACTGTTGGAAAGCCCTTGATGTATACAACACGATGCTTTTTGAAAAATATTAATTTGCGTAAGTTATTAAAAAGTGCCAAAATTATTATTTCAAATTTGATAAATTTTTAAAACAAATAATTAAAAACTGTACAAGTAAACATACTGCTGTAAAGCCCTTGATGTATACAACACGATGCTTTTTGAATTTTTAAAAAATTATAATTTGCGTCAAAGTTATTAAAAATGGCCGAAGTTATTATTTAAAATTTTATAAATGTTTAAAATAAATAATTAAAAACGTAATAAAATATACAAGTAGATATACTGTTGGAAAGCCCTTGATGTATGCAACACGATGCGATTTGAATTTATGAAAAATATTAATTTTAATAAAAGTTATTAAAATGTGCCCAAGTTATTATTTCAAATTTGACAAATTTTTAAAATTAATCATTCAAAACGTAATAAAATATAAAAGTAGACATACTGTTGGAAAGCCCTTGATGTATTCAACACAATGCTTTTTAAAAAATATTAATTTGCGTAAGTTATTAAAAAGTGCCAAAATTATTATTTCAAATGTGATGAATTTTTAAAACAAATATTTTAAAACTGTACAAGTAAACATACTGCTGTAAAACCCTTGATGTATGCAACACGATGCTTTTTGAATTTTTAGAAAATATTAATTTGCGTCAAAGTTATTAAAAATGGCCGAAGTTATTATTTCAAATTTTATAAATTTTTAAAATAAATAATTAGAAACGTAAAAAAATATACAAGTAAATATACTGTTGGAAAGCCCTTGATGTATGCAACACGATGCTTTTTGAATTTTTGAAAAATATTAATTTGCGTATAAGTTATTAAAAAGGGAGCGAAGATATTATTTCAAATTTTATAAATTTTTAAAATAAATAACTAAAAACGTAATAAAATATACAAGTAGACATACTGTTGGAAATCCCTTGATGTATGATACACGATGCTTTTTGAATTTTTATAAAAATATTATATTGCATCAAAGTTATTAAAAATGGCCGAAGTTATTATTTCAAATTTTATAAATTTGAAAAATAAATAATTAAAAACGTAATAAAATATACAAGTAGACATACTGTTGGAAAGCTCTTGATGTATGCAACACGATGCGTTTTGAATTTTTGAAAAATATTAATTTTAATAAAAGTTAGTAAAATGTGCCCAAATTATTATTTCAAATTTGACAAATTTTTAAAATTTATCATTCAAAACGTAATAAAATATAAAAGTAGACATACTGTTGGAAAACCCTTGATGTATGCAACACGATGCTTTTTGAAAAATATTATTATGCGTAAGTTATTAAAAAGTGCCAAAATTATTATTTCAAATTTGATGAATTTTTAAAACAAATAATTAAAAACTGTCCAAGTAAACATATTGCTGTAACGCCCTTGATGTATGCAACACGATGCTTTTTGAATTTTTGAAAAATATTAATTTGCGTAAAAGTTATTAAAAATGGCCGAAGTTATTATTTCAAATTTTATAAATTTGAAAAATAAATAATTAAAAACGTAATAAAATATACAAGTAGACATACTGTTAGAAAGCTCTTGATGTATGCAACACGATGCGTTTTCAATTTTTGAAAAATATTAATTTTAATAAAAGTTATTAAAATGTGCCCAAGTTATTATTTCATATTTGACAAATTTTTGAAATAAATCAGTCAAAACGTAATAAAATAAAGAAGTTGACATACTTTTGGATAGCCTTTGATGTATGCAACACGATGCTTTTTGAAAAATATTAATTTGCAAAAGTTATTAAAAAGTGCCAAAATTATTATTTCAAATTTGATGAATTTTTAAAACAAATAATTAAAAACTGTACAAGTAAACATACTGTTGTAAAGCCCTTGATGTATACAACACGATGCTTTTTGAATTTTTAAAAAATATTAATTTGCGTCAAAGTTATTAAAAATGGCCGAAGTTATTATTTCAAATTATATAAATTTTAAAAATAAATAATTAAAAACGTAATAAAATATACAAGTAGACATACTGTTGGAAAGCCCTTGATGTATGCAACACGATGCTTTTTGAATTTTTTAAAAATATTAATTTGCATCACAGATATTAAAAATGGCCAAAGTTATTATTTCACTATTATAAATTTTTAAAATAAATAATTTAAAACGTAATAAACTATACAAGTAGATATATTGTTAGAAAGCCCTTGATGTATGCAACACGATGCCTTTTGAATTTTTAAAAAATATTAATTTGCGTCAAAGTTATTAAAAATGGCCGATGTTATTATTTCAAATTATATAAATTTTTAAAATAAATAATTAAAAACCTAATAAATATATACAAGTAGACATACTGTTGGAAAGCCCTTGATGTATGCAACACGATGCGTTTTGAATTTTTAAAAAATAATAATATTAATAAAAGTTATTAAAAATGGCCGAAGTTATTATTTCAAATTTTATAAATTTTTAAAATAAATTATTTAAAACGTAATAAAATATACAAGTAGACATACTGTTGGAAAGCCCTTGATGTATGCAACACGATGCTTTTTGAATTTTTGAAAAATATTATTTTACGTTAAAGTTATTAAAAAGTGAGCGAAGATATTAGTTCAAATTTTATAAATTTTTAAAATAAATAAATAAAAACGTAATAAAATATACAAGTAGACATACTGTTGGAAAGCCCTTGATGTATACAACACGATGCTTTTTGAAAAATATTAATTTGCGTTAAAGTTATTAAAAAGTGAGTGAAGATATTAGTTCAAATTTTATAAATTTTTAAAATAAATAAATAAAAACGTAATAAAATATACAAGTAGACATACTGTTGGAAAGCCCTTGATGTATACAACACGAGGCTTTTTGAAAAATATTAATTTGCGTAAGTTATTAAAAAGTGCCAAAATTATTATTTCAAATTTGATGAATTTTTAAAACAAATAATTAAAAACTGTACAAGTAAACATATTGCTGTAACGCCCTTGATGTATGCAACACGATGCTTTTTGAATTTTTGAAAAATATTAATTTGCGTAAAAGTTATTAAAAATGGCCGAAGTTATTATTTCAAATTTTATAAATTTGAAAAATAAATAATTAAAAACGTAATAAAATATACAAGTAGACATACTGTTAGAAAGCTCTTGATGTATGCAACACGATGCGTTTTCAATTTTTGAAAAATATTAATTTTAATAAAAGTTATTAAAATGTGCCCAAGTTATTATTTCATATTTGACAAATTTTTGAAATAAATCAGTCAAAACGTAATAAAATAAAGAAGTTGACATACTTTTGGATAGCCTTTGATGTATGCAACACGATGCTTTTTGAAAAATATTAATTTGCAAAAGTTATTAAAAAGTGCCAAAATTATTATTTCAAATTTGATGAATTTTTAAAACAAATAATTAAAAACTGTACAAGTAAACATACTGTTGTAAAGCCCTTGATGTATACAACACGATGCTTTTTGAATTTTTAAAAAATATTAATTTGCGTCAAAGTTATTAAAAATGGCCGAAGTTATTATTTCAAATTTTATAAATTTTAAAAATAAATAATTAAAAACGTAATAAAATATACAAGTAGACATACTGTTGGAAAGCCCTTGATGTATGCAACACGATGCTTTTTGAATTTTTTAAAAATATTAATTTGCATCACAGATATTAAAAATGGCCAAAGTTATTATTTCACTATTATAAATTTTTAAAATAAATAATTTAAAACGTAATAAACTATACAAGTAGATATATTGTTAGAAAGCCCTTGATGTATGCAACACGATGCCTTTTGAATTTTTAAAAAATATTAATTTGCGTCAAAGTTATTAAAAATGGCCGATGTTATTATTTCAAATTTTATAAATTTTTAAAATAAATAATTAAAAACCTAATAAATATATACAAGTAGACATACTGTTGGAAAGCCCTTGATGTATGCAACACGATGCGTTTTGAATTTTTAAAAAATAATAATATTAATAAAAGTTATTAAAAATGGCCGAAGTTATTATTTCAAATTTTATAAATTTTTAAAATAAATTATTTAAAACGTAATAAAATATACAAGTAGACATACTGTTGGAAAGCCCTTGATGTATGCAACACGATGCTTTTTGAATTTTTGAAAAATATTATTTTACGTTAAAGTTATTAAAAAGTGAGCGAAGATATTAGTTCAAATTTTATAAATTTTTAAAATAAATAAATAAAAACGTAATAAAATATACAAGTAGACATACTGTTGGAAAGCCCTTGATGTATACAACACGATGCTTTTTGAAAAATATTAATTTGCGTTAAAGTTATTAAAAAGTGAGTGAAGATATTAGTTCAAATTTTATAAATTTATAAAATAAATAAATAAAAACGTAATAAAATATACAAGTAGACATACTGTTGGAAAGCCCTTGATGTATACAACACGAGGCTTTTTGAAAAATATTAATTTGCGTAAGTTATTAAAAAGTGCCAAAATTATTATTCCAAATTTGATAAATTTTTAAAACAAATAATTAAAAACTGTACAAGTAAACATACTGGTGAAAAGCCCTTGATGTATACAACACGATGCTTTTTGAATTTTTAAAAAAAATTAATTTGCATCAAAGTTATTAAAAATGGCCGAAGTTATTATTTCAAACTTTATAAATTTTTAAAATAAATAATTAAAAACCTAATAAAATATACAAGTAGACATACTGTTGGAAAGCCCTTGATGTATGCAACACGACGCGTTTTGAATTTTTGAAAAATAATAATTTTAATAAAAGTTATTAAAATGTGCCCAAGTTATTGTTTCAAATTTGACAAATTTTTAAAATAAATCATTCAAAAATTATTAAAATATACAAGTAAATATATTGTTAGAACGCCCTTGATGTATGCAACACGATGCTTTTTGAATTTTTTAAAAATATTAATTTGCGTAAAAGTTATTAAAAAGTGGGCGAAGATATTAGTTCAAATTTTATAAATTTTTAAAATAAATTATTTAAAACGTAATAAAATATACAAGTAGACATACTGTTGGAAAGCCCTTGATGTATGAAACACGATGCTTTTTGAATTTTTGAAAAATATTAATTTGCGTTAAAGTTATTAAAAAGTGAGCGAAGATATTAGTTCAAATTTTATAAATTTTTAAAATAAATAAATAAAAACGTAATAAAATATACAAGTAGACATACTGTTGGAAAACCCTTGATGTATACAACACGATGCTTTTTGAAAAATATTAATTTGCGTAAGTTATTAAAAAGTGCCAAAATTATTATTTCAAATTTGATAAATTTTTAAAACAAATAATTAAAAACTGTACAAGTAAACATACTGGTGTTAAGCCCTTGATGTATACAACACAATGCTTTTTGAATTTTTAAAAAATATTAATTTGCGTCAAAGTTATTAAAAATGGCCGAAGTTATTATTTCAAATTTTATAAATTTTTAAAATAAATAATTAAAAACGTAAAAAAATATACAAGTAGACATACTGTTGGAAAGCCCTTGATGTATGCAACACGATGCTTTTTGAATTTTTTAAAAATATTAATTTGCATCACAGATATTAAAAATGGCCAAAGTTATTATTTCACTATTATAAATTTTTAAAATAAATAATTTAAAACGTAATAAACTATACAAGTAGATATATTGTTAGAAAGCCCTTGATGTATGCAACACGATGCCTTTTGAATTTTTAAAAAATATTAATTTGCGTCAAAGTTATTAAAAATGGCCGATGTTATTATTTCAAATTTTATAAATTTTTAAAATAAATAATTAAAAACCTAATAAATATATACAAGTAGACATACTGTTGGAAAGCCCTTGATGTATGCAACACGATGCGTTTTGAATTTTTAAAAAATAATAATATTAATAAAAGTTATTAAAATGTGCCCAAGTTATTATTTCAAATTTGACAAATTTTTAAAATAAATTAGTCAAAAATTATTAAAATATATAAGTAAATATACTGTTAGAAAGCCCTTGATGTATGCAACACGATGCTTTTTGAATTTTTTAAAAATATTAATTTGCGTAAAAGTTATTAAAAAGTGAGCGAAGATATTAGTTCAAATTTTATAAATTTTTAAAATAAATAAATAAAAACGTAATAAAATATACAAGTAAACATACTGTTGGAAAGCCCTTGATGTATACAACACGATCCTTTTTGAAAAATATTAATTTGCGTAAGTTATTAAAAAGTGAATTATTATTTCAAATTTGATAAATTTTTAAAACAAATAATTAAAAACTGTAAAAGTAAACATAGTGGTGTAAAGCCCTTGATGTATACAACACAATGCTTTTTGAATTTTAAAAAAATATTAATTTGCGTCAAAGTTATTAAAAATGGCCGAAGTTATTATTTCAAATTTTATAAATTTTTAAAATAAATAATTAAAAACGTAAAAAAATATACAAGTAGACATACTGTCGGGAAGCCCTTGATGTATGCAACACGATGCTTTTTGAATTTTTAAAAAATATTAATTTGCATCACAGATATTAAAAATGGCCAAAGTTATTATTTCACTATTATAAATTTTTAAAATAAATAATTTAAAACGTAATAAACTATACAAGTAGATACAAGTAGGTATATTGTTAGAAAGCCCTTGATGTATGCAACACGATGCCTTTTGAATTTTTAAAAAATATTAATTTGCATCAAAGTTATTAAAAATAGCCGAAATGATTATTTCAAATTTTATAAATTTTTAAAATAAATAATTAAAAACCTAAAAAAATATACAAGTAGACATACTGTTGGAAAGCCCTTGATGTATTAAGCCCTTGAAGTTATTAATTCATTATTAAAAAAAATTAAAATAAATAATTTAAAACGTAATAAAATATACAAGTAGACATATTGTTAGAAAGCACGTGATGTATGCAACACGATGCTTTTTGAATTTTTAAAAAATATTAATATTCATCAAAGTTATTAAAAATGGCCGAAGTTATTATTTCAAATTTTATAAATTTTTAAAATAAATAATTAAAAACCTAATAAAATATACAAGTAGACATACTGTTGGAAAGCCCTTGATGTATGCAACACGATGCGTTTTGAATTTTTTAAAAATATTAATTTTAATAAAAGTTATTAAAATGTGCCCAAGTTATTATTTCAAATTTGACAAACTTTTAAAATAAATTATTCAAAAATTATTAAAATATACAAGTAAATATATTGTTAGAAAGCCCTTGATGTATGCAACACGATGCTTTTTGAATTTTTTAAAAATATTAATTCGCGTAAAAGTTATTAAAAAGTGAGCAAAAATATTAGTTCAAATTTTATAAATTTTTAAAATAAATAATTAAAAACGTAATAAAATATACAAGTAGATATACTGTTGGAAAGCCCTTGATGTATGCAACACGATGCGATTTGAATTTTTGAAAAATATTAATTTTAATAAAAGTTATTAAAATGTGCCCAAGTTATTATTTCAAATTTGACAAATTTTTAAAATTAATCATTCAAAACGTAATAAAATATAAAAGTAGACATACTGTTGGAAAGCCCTTGATGTATTCAACACAATGCTTTTTAAAAAATATTAATTTGCGTAAGTTATTAAAAAGTGCCAAAATTATTATTTCAAATGTGATGAATTTTTAAAACAAATATTTTAAAACTGTACAAGTAAACATACTGCTGTAAAACCCTTGATGTATGCAACACGATGCTTTTTGAATTTTTAGAAAATATTAATTTGCGTCAAAGTTATTAAAAATGGCCGAAGTTATTATTTCAAATTTTATAAATTTTTAAAATAAATAATTAGAAACGTAAAAAAATATACAAGTAAATATACTGTTGGAAAGCCCTTGATGTATGCAACACGATGCTTTTTGAATTTTTGAAAAATATTAATTTGCGTATAAGTTATTAAAAAGGGAGCGAAGATATTATTTCAAATTTTATAAATTTTTAAAATAAATAACTAAAAACGTAATAAAATATACAAGTAGACATACTGTTGGAAATCCCTTGATGTATGATACACGATGCTTTTTGAATTTTTATAAAAATATTATATTGCATCAAAGTTATTAAAAATGGCCGAAGTTATTATTTCAAATTTTATAAATTTGAAAAATAAATAATTAAAAACGTAATAAAATATACAAGTAGACATACTGTTGGAAAGCTCTTGATGTATGCAACACGATGCGTTTTGAATTTTTGAAAAATATTAATTTTAATAAAAGTTAGTAAAATGTGCCCAAATTATTATTTCAAATTTGACAAATTTTTAAAATTTATCATTCAAAACGTAATAAAATATAAAAGTAGACATACTGTTGGAAAACCCTTGATGTATGCAACACGATGCTTTTTGAAAAATATTATTATGCGTAAGTTATTAAAAAGTGCCAAAATTATTATTTCAAATTTGATGAATTTTTAAAACAAATAATTAAAAACTGTACAAGTAAACATATTGCTGTAACGCCCTTGATGTATGCAACACGATGCTTTTTGAATTTTTGAAAAATATTAATTTGCTTAAAAGTTATTAAAAATGGCCGAAGTTATTATTTCAAATTTTATAAATTTGAAAAATAAATAATTAAAAACGTAATAAAATATACAAGTAGACATACTGTTAGAAAGCTCTTGATGTATGCAACACGATGCGTTTTCAATTTTTGAAAAATATTAATTTTAATAAAAGTTATTAAAATGTGCCCAAGTTATTATTTCATATTTGACAAATTTTTGAAATAAATCAGTCAAAACGTAATAAAATAACGAAGTTGACATACTTTTGGATAGCCTTTGATGTATGCAACACGATGCTTTTTGAAAAATATTAATTTGCAAAAGTTATTAAAAAGTGCCAAAATTATTATTTCAAATTTGATGAATTTTTAAAACAAATAATTAAAAACTGTACAAGTAAACATACTGTTGTAAAGCCCTTGATGTATACAACACGATGCTTTTTGAATTTTTAAAAAATATTAATTTGCGTCAAAGTTATTAAAAATGGCCGAAGTTATTATTTCAAATTTTATAAATTTTAAAAATAAATAATTAAAAACGTAATAAAATATACAAGTAGACATACTGTTGGAAAGCCCTTGATGTATGCAACACGATGCTTTTTGAATTTTTTAAAAATATTAATTTGCATCACAGATATTAAAAATGGCCAAAGTTATTATTTCACTATTATAAATTTTTAAAATAAATAATTTAAAACGTAATAAACTATACAAGTAGATATATTGTTAGAAAGCCCTTGATGTATGCAACACGATGCCTTTTGAATTTTTAAAAAATATTAATTTGCGTCAAAGTTATTAAAAATGGCCGATGTTATTATTTCAAATTTTATAAATTTTTAAAATAAATAATTAAAAACCTAATAAATATATACAAGTAGACATACTGTTGGAAAGCCCTTGATGTATGCAACACGATGCGTTTTGAATTTTTAAAAAATAATAATATTAATAAAAGTTATTAAAATGTGCCCAAGTTATTATTTCAAATTTGACAAATTTTTAAAATAAATTAGTCAAAAATTATTAAAATATATAAGTAAATATACTGTTAGAAAGCCCTTGATGTATGCAACACGATGCTTTTTGAATTTTTTAAAAATATTAATTTGCGTAAAAGTTATTAAAAAGTGAGCGAAGATATTAGTTCAAATTTTATAAATTTTTAAAATAAATAAATAAAAACGTAATAAAATATACAAGTAAACATACTGTTGGAAAGCCCTTGATGTATACAACACGATCCTTTTTGAAAAATATTAATTTGCGTAAGTTATTAAAAAGTGAATTATTATTTCAAATTTGATAAATTTTTAAAACAAATAATTAAAAACTGTAAAAGTAAACATAGTGGTGTAAAGCCCTTGATGTATACAACACAATGCTTTTTGAATTTTAAAAAAATATTAATTTGCGTCAAAGTTATTAAAAATGGCCGAAGTTATTATTTCAAATTTTATAAATTTTTAAAATAAATAATTAAAAACGTAAAAAAATATACAAGTAGACATACTGTCGGAAAGCCCTTGATGTATGCAACACGATGCTTTTTGAATTTTTAAAAAATATTAATTTGCATCACAGATATTAAAAATGGCCAAAGTTATTATTTCACTATTATAAATTTTTAAAATAAATAATTTAAAACGTAATAAACTATACAAGTAGATACAAGTAGATATATTGTTAGAAAGCTCTTGATGTATGCAACACGATGCCTTTTGAATTTTTAAAAAATATTAATTTGCATCAAAGTTATTAAAAATAGCCGAAGTGATTATTTCAAATTTTATAAATTTTTAAAATAAATAATTAAAAACCTAAAAAAATATACAAGTATACATACTGTTGGAAAGCCCTTGATGTATTAAGCCCTTGAAGTTATTAATTCATTATTAAAAAAAATTAAAATAAATAATTTAAAACGTAATAAAATATACAAGTAGACATATTGTTAGAAAGCACGTGATGTATGCAACACGATGCTTTTTGAATTTTTAAAAAATATTAATATTCATCAAAGTTATTAAAAATGGCCGAAGTTATTATTTCAAATTTTATAAATTTTTAAAATAAATAATTAAAAACCTAATAAAATATACAAGTAGACATACTGTTGGAAAGCCCTTGATGTATGCAACACGATGCGTTTTGAATTTTTAAAAAATAATAATATTAATAAAAGTTATTAAAATGTGCCCAAGTTATTATTTCAAATTTGACAAATTTTTAAAATAAATTAGTCAAAAATTATTAAAATATATAAGTAAATATATTGTTAGAAAGCCCTTGATGTATGCAACACGATGCTTTTTGAATTTTTTAAAAATATTAATTTGCGTAAAAGTTATTAAAAAGTGAGCGAAGATATTAGTTCAAATTTTATAAATTTTTAAAATAAATTATTTAAAACGTAATAAAATATACAAGTAGACATACTGTTGGAAAGCCCTTGATGTATGAAACACGATGCTTTTTGAATTTTAGAAAAATATTAATTTGCGTTAAAGTTATTAAAAAGTGAGCGAAGATATTAGTTCAAGTTTTATAAATTTTTAAAATAAATAAATAAAAACGTAATAAAATATACAAGTAAACATACTGTTGGAAAGCCCTTGATGTATACAACACGATCCTTTTTGAAAAATATTAATTTGCGTAAGCTATTAAAAAGTGAATTATTATTTCAAATTTGATAAATTTTTAAAACAAATAATTAAAAACTGTAAAAGTAAACATAGTGGTGTAAAGCCCTTGATGTATACAACACAATGCTTTTTGAATTTTAAAAAAATATTAATTTGCGTCAAAGTTATTAAAAATGGCCGAAGTTATTATTTCAAATTTTATAAATTTTTAAAATAAATAATTAAAAACGTAAAAAAATATACAAGTAGACATACTGTCGGGAAGCCCTTGATGTATGCAACACGATGCTTTTTGAATTTTTAAAAAATATTAATTTGCATCACAGATATTAAAAATGGCCAAAGTTATTATTTCACTATTATAAATTTTTAAAATAAATAATTTAAAACGTAATAAACTATACAAGTAGATACAAGTAGGTATATTGTTAGAAAGTCCTTGATGTATGCAACACGATGCCTTTTGAATTTTTAAAAAATATTAATTTGCATCAAAGTTATTAAAAATAGCCGAAATGATTATTTCAAATTTTATAAATTTTTAAAATAAATAATTAAAAACCTAAAAAAATATACAAGTAGACATACTGTTGGAAAGCCCTTGATGTATTAAGCCCTTGAAGTTATTAATTCATTATTAAAAAAAATTAAAATAAATAATTTAAAACGTAATAAAATATACAAGTAGACATATTGTTAGAAAGCACGTGATGTATGCAACACGATGCTTTTTGAATTTTTAAAAAATATTAATATTCATCAAAGTTATTAAAAATGGCCGAAGTTATTATTTCAAATTTTATAAATTTTTAAAATAAATAATTAAAAACCTAATAAAATATACAAGTAGACATACTGTTGGAAAGCCCTTGATGTATGCAACACGATGCGTTTTGAATTTTTTAAAAATATTAATTTTAATAAAAGTTATTAAAATGTGCCCAAGTTATTATTTCAAATTTGACAAACTTTTAAAATAAATTATTCAAAAATTATTAAAATATACAAGTAAATATATTGTTAGAAAGCCCTTGATGTATGCAACACGATGCTTTTTGAATTTTTTAAAAATATTAATTCGCGTAAAAGTTATTAAAAAGTGAGCAAAAATATTAGTTCAAATTTTATAAATTTTTAAAATAAATTATTTAAAACGTAATAAAATATACAAGTAGACATACTGTTGGAAAGCCCTTGATGTATGAAACACGATGCTTTTTGAATTTTAGAAAAATATTAATTTGCGTTAAAGTTATTAAAAAGTGAGCGAAGATATTAGTTCAAATTTTATAAATTTTTAAAATAAATAAATAAAAACGTAATAAAATATACAAGTAAACATACTGTTGGAAAGCCCTTGATGTATACAACACGATCCTTTTTGAAAAATATTAATTTGCGTAAGTTATTAAAAAGTGAATTATTATTTCAAATTTGATAAATTTTTAAAACAAATAATTAAAAACTGTAAAAGTAAACATAGTGGTGTAAAGCCCTTGATGTATACAACACAATGCTTTTTGAATTTTAAAAAAATATTAATTTGCGTCAAAGTTATTAAAAATGGCCGAAGTTATTATTTAAAATTTTATAAATTTTTAAAATAAATAATTAAAAACGTAATAAAATATACAAGTAGATATACTGTTGGAAAGCCCTTGATGTATGCAACACGATGCGATTTGAATTTTTGAAAAATATTAATTTTAATAAAAGTTATTAAAATGTGCCCAAGTTATTATTTCAAATTTGACAAATTTTTAAAATTAATCATTCAAAACGTAATAAAATATAAAAGTAGACATACTGTTGGAAAGCCCTTGATGTATTCAACACAATGCTTTTTAAAAAATATTAATTTGCGTAAGTTATTAAAAAGTGCCAAAATTATTATTTCAAATGTGATGAATTTTTAAAACAAATATTTTAAAACTGTACAAGTAAACATACTGCTGTAAAACCCTTGATGTATGCATCACGATGCTTTTTGAATTTTTAGAAAATATTAATTTGCGTCAAAGTTATTAAAAATGGCCGAAGTTATTATTTCAAATTTTATAAATTTTTAAAATAAATAATTAGAAACGTAAAAAAATATACAAGTAAATATACTGTTGGAAAGCCCTTGATGTATGCAACACGATGCTTTTTGAATTTTTGAAAAATATTAATTTGCGTATAAGTTATTAAAAAGGGAGCGAAGATATTATTTCAAATTTTATAAATTTTTAAAATAAATAACTAAAAACGTAATAAAATATACAAGTAGACATACTGTTGGAAATCCCTTGATGTATGATACACGATGCTTTTTGAATTTTTATAAAAATATTATATTGCATCAAAGTTATTAAAAATGGCCGAAGTTATTATTTCAAATTTTATAAATTTGAAAAATAAATAATTAAAAACGTAATAAAATATACAAGTAGACATACTGTTGGAAAGCTCTTGATGTATGCAACACGATGCGTTTTGAATTTTTGAAAAATATTAATTTTAATAAAAGTTAGTAAAATGTGCCCAAATTATTATTTCAAATTTGACAAATTTTTAAAATTTATCATTCAAAACGTAATAAAATATAAAAGTAGACATACTGTTGGAAAACCCTTGATGTATGCAACACGATGCTTTTTGAAAAATATTATTATGCGTAAGTTATTAAAAAGTGCCAAAATTATTATTTCAAATTTGATGAATTTTTAAAACAAATAATTAAAAACTGTACAAGTAAACATATTGCTGTAACGCCCTTGATGTATGCAACACGATGCTTTTTGAATTTTTGAAAAATATTAATTTGCGTAAAAGTTATTAAAAATGGCCGAAGTTATTATTTCAAATTTTATAAATTTGAAAAATAAATAATTAAAAACGTAATAAAATATACAAGTAGACATACTGTTAGAAAGCTCTTGATGTATGCAACACGATGCGTTTTCAATTTTTGAAAAATATTAATTTTAATAAAAGTTATTAAAATGTGCCCAAGTTATTATTTCATATTTGACAAATTTTTGAAATAAATCAGTCAAAACGTAATAAAATAACGAAGTTGACATACTTTTGGATAGCCTTTGATGTATGCAACACGATGCTTTTTGAAAAATATTAATTTGCAAAAGTTATTAAAAAGTGCCAAAATTATTATTTCAAATTTGATGAATTTTTAAAACAAATAATTAAAAACTGTACAAGTAAACATACTGTTGTAAAGCCCTTGATGTATACAACACGATGCTTTTTGAATTTTTAAAAAATATTAATTTGCGTCAAAGTTATTAAAAATGGCCGAAGTTATTATTTCAAATTTTATAAATTTTAAAAATAAATAATTAAAAACGTAATAAAATATACAAGTAGACATACTGTTGGAAAGCCCTTGATGTATGCAACACGATGCTTTTTGAATTTTTTAAAAATATTAATTTGCATCACAGATATTAAAAATGGCCAAAGTTATTATTTCACTATTATAAATTTTTAAAATAAATAATTTAAAACGTAATAAACTATACAAGTAGATATATTGTTAGAAAGCCCTTGATGTATGCAACACGATGCCTTTTGAATTTTTAAAAAATATTAATTTGCGTCAAAGTTATTAAAAATGGCCGATGTTATTATTTCAAATTTTATAAATTTTTAAAATAAATAATTAAAAACCTAATAAATATATACAAGTAGACATACTGTTGGAAAGCCCTTGATGTATGCAACACGATGCGTTTTGAATTTTTAAAAAATAATAATATTAATAAAAGTTATTAAAAATGGCCGAAGTTATTATTTCAAATTTTATAAATTTTTAAAATAAATTATTTAAAACGTAATAAAATATACAAGTAGACATACTGTTGGAAAGCCCTTGATGTATGCAACACGATGCTTTTTGAATTTTTGAAAAATATTATTTTACGTTAAAGTTATTAAAAAGTGAGCGAAGATATTAGTTCAAATTTTATAAATTTTTAAAATAAATAAATAAAAACGTAATAAAATATACAAGTAGACATACTGTTGGAAAGCCCTTGATGTATACAACACGATGCTTTTTGAAAAATATTAATTTGCGTTAAAGTTATTAAAAAGTGAGTGAAGATATTAGTTCAAATTTTATAAATTTTTAAAATAAATAAATAAAAACGTAATAAAATATACAAGTAGACATACTGTTGGAAAGCCCTTGATGTATACAACACGAGGCTTTTTGAAAAATATTAATTTGCGTAAGTTATTAAAAAGTGCCAAAATTATTATTTCAAATTTGATGAATTTTTAAAACAAATAATTAAAAACTGTACAAGTAAACATATTGCTGTAACGCCCTTGATGTATGCAACACGATGCTTTTTGAATTTTTGAAAAATATTAATTTGCGTAAAAGTTATTAAAAATGGCCGAAGTTATTATTTCAAATTTTATAAATTTGAAAAATAAATAATTAAAAACGTAATAAAATATACAAGTAGACATACTGTTAGAAAGCTCTTGATGTATGCAACACGATGCGTTTTCAATTTTTGAAAAATATTAATTTTAATAAAAGTTATTAAAATGTGCCCAAGTTATTATTTCATATTTGACAAATTTTTGAAATAAATCAGTCAAAACGTAATAAAATAAAGAAGTTGACATACTTTTGGATAGTCTTTGATGTATGCAACACGATGCTTTTTGAAAAATATTAATTTGCAAAAGTTATTAAAAAGTGCCAAAATTATTATTTCAAATTTGATGAATTTTTAAAACAAATAATTAAAAACTGTACAAGTAAACATACTGTTGTAAAGCCCTTGATGTATACAACACGATGCTTTTTGAATTTTTAAAAAATATTAATTTGCGTCAAAGTTATTAAAAATGGCCGAAGTTATTATTTCAAATTTTATAAATTTTAAAAATAAATAATTAAAAACGTAATAAAATATACAAGTAGACATACTGTTGGAAAGCCCTTGATGTATGCAACACGATGCTTTTTGAATTTTTTAAAAATATTAATTTGCATCACAGATATTAAAAATGGCCAAAGTTATTATTTCACTATTATAAATTTTTAAAATAAATAATTTAAAACGTAATAAACTATACAAGTAGATATATTGTTAGAAAGCCCTTGATGTATGCAACACGATGCCTTTTGAATTTTTAAAAAATATTAATTTGCGTCAAAGTTATTAAAAATGGCCGATGTTATTATTTCAAATTTTATAAATTTTTAAAATAAATAATTAAAAACCTAATAAATATATACAAGTAGACATACTGTTGGAAAGCCCTTGATGTATGCAACACGATGCGTTTTGAATTTTTAAAAAATAATAATATTAATAAAAGTTATTAAAAATGGCCGAAGTTATTATTTCAAATTTTATAAATTTTTAAAATAAATTATTTAAAACGTAATAAAACATACAAGTAGACATACTGTTGGAAAGCCCTTGATGTATGCAACACGATGCTTTTTGAATTTTTGAAAAATATTATTTTACGTTAAAGTTATTAAAAAGTGAGCGAAGATATTAGTTCAAATTTTATAAATTTTTAAAATAAATAAATAAAAACGTAATAAAATATACAAGTAGACATACTGTTGGAAAGCCCTTGATGTATACAACACGATGCTTTTTGAAAAATATTAATTTGCGTTAAAGTTATTAAAAAGTGAGTGAAGATATTAGTTCAAATTTTATAAATTTTTAAATTAAATAAATAAAAACGTAATAAAATATACAAGTAGACATACTGTTGGAAAGCCCTTGATGTATACAACACGAGGCTTTTTGAAAAATATTAATTTGCGTAAGTTATTAAAAAGTGCCAAAATTATTATTCCAAATTTGATAAATTTTTAAAACAAATAATTAAAAACTGTACAAGTAAACATACTGGTGAAAAGCCCTTGATGTATACAACACGATGCTTTTTGAATTTTTAAAAAAAATTAATTTGCATCAAAGTTATTAAAAATGGCCGAAGTTATTATTTCAAACTTTATAAATTTTTAAAATAAATAATTAAAAACCTAATAAAATATACAAGTAGACATACTGTTGGAAAGCCCTTGATGTATGCAGCACGACGCGTTTTGAATTTTTGAAAAATAATAATTTTAATAAAAGTTATTAAAATGTGCCCAAGTTATTGTTTCAAATTTGACAAATTTTTAAAATAAATCATTCAAAAATTATTAAAATATACAAGTAAATATATTGTTAGAACGCCCTTGATGTATGCAACACGATGCTTTTTGAATTTTTTAAAAATATTAATTTGCGTAAAAGTTATTAAAAAGTGGGCGAAGATATTAGTTCAAATTTTATAAATTTTTAAAATAAATTATTTAAAACCTAATAAAATATACAAGTAGACATACTGTTGGAAAGCCCTTGATGTATGCAACACGACGCGTTTTGAATTTTTGAAAAATAATAATTTTAATAAAAGTTATTAAAATGTGCCCAAGTTATTGTTTCAAATTTGACAAATTTTTAAAATAAATCATTCAAAAATTATTAAAATATACAAGTAAATATATTGTTAGAACGCCCTTGATGTATGCAACACAATGCTTTTTGAATTTTTAAAAAATATTAATTTGCGTCAAAGTTATTAAAAATGGCCGAAGTTATTATTTCAAATTTTATAAATTTTTAAAATAAATAATTAAAAACGTAAAAAAATATACAAGTAGACATACTGTTGGAAAGCCCTTGATGTATGCAACACGATGCTTTTTGAATTTTTTAAAAATATTAATTTGCATCACAGATATTAAAAATGGCCAAAGTTATTATTTCACTATTATAAATTTTTAAAATAAATAATTTAAAACGTAATAAACTATACAAGTAGTTATATTGTTAGAAAGCCCTTGATGTATGCAACACGATGCCTTTTGAATTTTTAAAAAATATTAATTTGCATCAAAGTTATTAAAAATGGCCGAAGTTATTATTTCAAATTTTATAAATTTTTAAAATAAATAATTAAAAACCTAATAAATATATACAAGTAGACATACTGTTGGAAAGCCCTTGATGTATGCAACACGATGCGTTTTGAATTTTTAAAAAATAATAATATTAATAAAAGTTATTAAAATGTGCCCAAGTTATTATTTCAAATTTGACAAATTTTTAAAATAAATCATTCAAAAATTATTAAAATATATAAGTAAATATATTGTTAGAAAACGCTTGATGTATGCAACACGATGCTTTTTAAATTTTTTAAAAATATTAATTTGCGTAAAAGTTATTAAAAAGTGAGCGAAGATATTAGTTCAAATTTTATAAATTTTTAAAATAAATTATTTAAAACGTAATAAAATATATAAGTAGACATACTGTTGGAAAGCCCTTGATGTATGAAACACGATGCTTTTTGAATTTTTAAAAAATATTAATTTGCGTTAAAGTTATTAAAAAGTGAGCGAAGATATAAGTTCAAATTTTATAAATTTTTAAAATAAATAAATAAAAACGTAATAAAATATACAAGTAGACATACTGTTGGAAACCCTTGATGTTTGCAACACGATGCTTTTTGAATTTTTAAAAAATATTAATTTGCATCACAGATATTAAAAATGGCCAAAGTTATTATTTCACTATTATAAATTTTTAAAATAAATAATTTAAAACGTAATAAACTATACAAGTAGATATATTGTTAGAAAGCCCTTGATGTATGAAACACGATGCCTTTTGAATTTTTAAAAAATATTAATTTGCGTCAAAGTTATTAAAAATGGCCGATGTTATTATTTCAAATTTTATAAATTTTTAAAATAAATAATTAAAAACCTAATAAATATATACAAGTAGACATACTGTTGGAAAGCCCTTGATGTATGCAACACGATGCGTTTTGAATTTTTAAAAAATAGTAATATTAATAAAAGTTATTAAAATGTGCCCAAGTTATTATTTCAAATTTGACAAATTTTTAAAATAAATTAGTCAAAAATTATTAAAATATATAAGTAAATATATTGTTAGAAAGCCCTTGATGTATGCAACACGATGCTTTTTGAATTTTTTAAAAATATTAATTTGCGTAAAAGTTATTAAAACGTGAGCGAAGATATTAGTTCAAATTTTATAAATTTTTAAAATAAATTATTTAAAACGTAATAAAATATACAAGTAGACATACTGTTGGAAAGCCCTTGATGTATGAAACACGATGCTTTTTGAATTTTAGAAAAATATTAATTTGCGTTAAAGTTATTAAAAAGTGAGCGAAGATATTAGTTCAAATTTTATAAATTTTTAAAATAAATAAATAAAAACGTAATAAAATATACAAGTAAACATACTGTTGGAAAGCCCTTGATGTATACAACACGATCCTTTTTGAAAAATATTAATTTGCGTAAGTTATTAAAAAGTGAATTATTATTTCAAATTTTTTTTAAAACAAATAATTAAAAACTGTAAAAGTAAACATAGTGGTGTAAAGCCCTTGATGTACACAACACAATGCTTTTTGAATTTTAAAAAAATATTAATTTGCGTCAAAGTTATTAAAAATGGCCGAAGTTATTATTTCAAATTTTATAAATTTTTAAAATAAATAATTAAAAACGTAAAAAAATATACAAGTAGACATACTGTCGGGAAGCCCTTGATGTATGCAACACGATGCTTTTTGAATTTTTAAAAAATATTAATTTGCATCACAGATATTAAAAATGGCCAAAGTTATTATTTCACTATTATAAATTTTTAAAATAAATAATTTAAAACGTAATAAACTATACAAGTAGATACAAGTAGATATATTGTTAGAAAGCCCTTGATGTATGCAAGACGATGCCTTTTGAATTTTTAAAAAATATTAATTTGCATCAAAGTTATTAAAAATAGCCGAAGTGATTATTTCAAATTTTATAAATTTTTAAAATAAATAATTAAAAACCTAAAAAAATATACAAGTAGACATACTGTTGGAAAGCCCTTGATGTATTAAGCCCTTGAAGTTATTAATTCATTATTAAAAAAAATTAAAATAAATAATTTAAAACGTAATAAAATATACAAGTAGACATATTGTTAGAAAGCACGTGATGTATGCAACACGATTCTTTTTGAATTTTTAAAAAATATTAATATTCATCAAAGTTATTAAAAATGGCCGAAGTTATTATTTCAAATTTTATAAATTTTTAAAATAAATAATTAAAAACCTAATAAAATATACAAGTAGACATACTGTTGGAAAGCCCTTGATGTATGCAACACGATGCGTTTTGAATTTTTTAAAAATATTAATTTTAATAAAAGTTATTAAAATGTGCCCAAGTTATTATTTCAAATTTGACAAATTTTTAAAATAAATTATTCAAAAATTATTAAAATATACAAGTAAATATATTGTTAGAAAGCCCTTGATGTATGCAACACGATGCTTTTTGAATTTTTTAAAAATATTAATTCGCGTAAAAGTTATTAAAAAGTGAGCAAAAATATTAGTTCAAATTTTATAAATTTTTAAAATAAATTATTTAAAACGTAATAAAATATACAAGTAGACATACTGTTGGAAAGCCCTTGATGTATGAAACACGATGCTTTTTGAATTTTAGAAAAATATTAATTTGCGTTAAAGTTATTAAAAAGTGAGCGAAGATATTAGTTCAAATTTTATAAATTTTTAAAATAAATAAATAAAAACGTAATAAAATATACAAGTAAACATACTGTTGGAAAGCCCTTGATGTATACAACACGATCCTTTTTGAAAAATATTAATTTGCGTAAGTTATTAAAAAGTGAATTATTATTTCAAATTTGATAAATTTTTAAAACAAATAATTAAAAACTGTAAAAGTAAACATAGTGGTGTAAAGCCCTTGATGTATACAACACAATGCTTTTTGAATTTTAAAAAAATATTAATTTGCGTCAAAGTTATTAAAAATGGCCGAAGTTATTATTTCAAATTTTATAAATTTTTAAAATAAATAATTAAAAACGTAAAAAAATATACAAGTAGACATACTGTCGGAAAGCCCTTGATGTATGCAACACGATGCTTTTTGAATTTTTAAAAAATATTAATTTGCATCACAGATATTAAAAATGGCCAAAGTTATTATTTCACTATTATAAATTTTTAAAATAAATAATTTAAAACGTAATAAACTATACAAGTAGATACAAGTAGATATATTGTTAGAAAGCCCTTGATGTATGCAACACGATGCCTTTTGAATTTTTAAAAAATATTAATTTGCATCAAAGTTATTAAAAATAGCCGAAGTGATTATTTCAAATTTTATAAATTTTTAAAATAAATAATTAAAAACCTAAAAAAATATACAAGTAGACATACTGTTGGAAAGCCCTTGAGTGTATTAAGCCCTTGAAGTTATTAATTCATTATTAAAAAAAATTAAAATAAATAATTTAAAACGTAATAAAATATACAAGTAGACATATTGTTAGAAAGCACGTGATGTATGCAACACGATGCTTTTTGAATTTTTAAAAAATATTAATATTCATCAAAGTTATTAAAAATGGCCGAAGTTATTATTTCAAATTTTATAAATTTTTAAAATAAATAATTAAAAACCTAATAAAATATACAAGTAGACATACTGTTGGAAAGCCCTTGATGTATGCAACACGATGCGTTTTGAATTTTTTAAAAATATTAATTTTAATAAAAGTTATTAAAATGTGCCCAAGTTATTATTTCAAATTTGACAAATTTTTAAAATAAATTATTCAAAAATTATTAAAATATTCAAGTAAATATATTGTTAGAAAGCCCTTGATGTATGCAACACGATGCTTTTTGAATTTTTTAAAAATATTAATTCGCGTAAAAGTTATTAAAAAGTGAGCAAAAATATTAGTTCAAATTTTATAAATTTTTAAAATAAATTATTTAAAACGTAATAAAATATACAAGTAGACATACTGTTGGAAAGCCCTTGATGGATGCAACACGATGCTTTTTGAATTTTTGAAAAATATTAATTTGCGTTAAAGTTATTAAAAAGTGAGCGAAGATATTAGTTCAAATTTTATAAATTTTTAAAATAAATAAATAAAAACGTAATAAAATATACAAGTAGACATACTGTTGGAAAGCCCTTGATGTATACAACACGATGCTTTTTGAAAAATATTAATTTGCGTAAGTTATTAAAAAGTGCCAAAATTATTATTTCAAATTTGATAAATTTTTAAAACAAATAATTAAAAACTGTACAAGTAAACATACTGCTGTAAAGCCCTTGATGTATACAACACGATGCTTTTTGAATTTTTAAAAAATTATAATTTGCGTCAAAGTTATTAAAAATGGCCGAAGTTATTATTTAAAATTTTATAAATTTTTAAAATAAATAATTAAAAACGTAATAAAATATACAAGTAGATATACTGTTGGAAAGCCCTTGATGTATGCAACACGATGCGATTTGAATTTTTGAAAAATATTAATTTTAATAAAAGTTATTAAAATGTGCCCAAGTTATTATTTCAAATTTGACAAATTTTTAAAATTAATCATTCAAAACGTAATAAAATATAAAAGTAGACATACTGTTGGAAAGCCCTTGATGTATTCAACACAATGCTTTTTAAAAAATATTAATTTGCGTAAGTTATTAAAAAGTGCCAAAATTATTATTTCAAATGTGATGAATTTTTAAAACAAATATTTTAAAACTGTACAAGTAAACATACTGCTGTAAAACCCTTGATGTATGCAACACGATGCTTTTTGAATTTTTAGAAAATATTAATTTGCGTCAAAGTTATTAAAAATGGCCGAAGTTATTATTTCAAATTTTATAAATTTTTAAAATAAATAATTAGAAACGTAAAAAAATATACAAGTAAATATACTGTTGGAAAGCCCTTGATGTATGCAACACGATGCTTTTTGAATTTTTGAAAAATATTAATTTGCGTATAAGTTATTAAAAAGGGAGCGAAGATATTATTTCAAATTTTATAAATTTTTAAAATAAATAACTAAAAACGTAATAAAATATACAAGTAGACATACTGTTGGAAATCCCTTGATGTATGATACACGATGCTTTTTGAATTTTTATAAAAATATTATATTGCATCAAAGTTATTAAAAATGGCCGAAGTTATTATTTCAAATTTTATAAATTTGAAAAATAAATAATTAAAAACGTAATAAAATATACAAGTAGACATACTGTTGGAAAGCTCTTGATGTATGCAACACGATGCGTTTTGAATTTTTGAAAAATATTAATTTTAATAAAAGTTAGTAAAATGTGCCCAAATTATTATTTCAAATTTGACAAATTTTTAAAATTTATCATTCAAAACGTAATAAAATATAAAAGTAGACATACTGTTGGAAAACCCTTGATGTATGCAACACGATGCTTTTTGAATTTTTGAAAAATATTAATTTGCGTAAAAGTTATTAAAAATGGCCGAAGTTATTATTTCAAATTTTATAAATTTGAAAAATAAATAATTAAAAACGTAATAAAATATACAAGTAGACATACTGTTAGAAAGCTCTTGATGTATGCAACACGATGCGTTTTCAATTTTTGAAAAATATTAATTTTAATAAAAGTTATTAAAATGTGCCCAAGTTATTATTTCATATTTGACAAATTTTTGAAATAAATCAGTCAAAACGTAATAAAATAAAGAAGTTGACATACTTTTGGATAGCCTTTGATGTATGCAACACGATGCTTTTTGAAAAATATTAATTTGCAAAAGTTATTAAAAAGTGCCAAAATTATTATTTCAAATTTGATGAATTTTTAAAACAAATAATTAAAAACTGTACAAGTAAACATACTGTTGTAAAGCCCTTGATGTATACAACACGATGCTTTTTGAATTTTTAAAAAATATTAATTTGCGTCAAAGTTATTAAAAATGGCCGAAGTTATTATTTCAAATTTTATAAATTTTAAAAATAAATAATTAAAAACGTAATAAAATATACAAGTAGACATACTGTTGGAAAGCCCTTGATGTATGCAACACGATGCGTTTTGAATTTTTGAAAAATATTAATTTTAATAAAAGTTATTAAAATGTGCCCAAGTTATTATTTCAAATTTGACAAATTTTTAAAATAAATCAGTCAAAACGTAATAAAAAATAAAAGTAGACATACTTTTGGATAGCCCTTGATGTATGCAACACGATGCTTTTTGAAAAATATTAATTTGCAAAAGTTATTAAAAAGTGCCAAAATTATTATTTCAAATTTGATGAATTTTTAAAACAAATAATTAAAAACTGTACAAGTAAACATACTGTTGTAAAGCCCTTGATGTATGCAACACGATGCTTTTTGAATTTTTGAAAAATATTAATTTGCGTAAAAGTTATTAAAAATGGCCGAAGTCATTATTTCAAATTTTATAAATTTGAAAAATAAATAATTAAAAACGTAATAAAATATACAAGTAGACATACTGTTAGAAAGCTCTTGATGTATTAAGCCCTTGAAGTTATTAATTCATTATTAAAAAAAATTAAAATAAATAATTTAAAACGTAATAAAATATACAAGTAGACATATTGTTAGAAAGCACGTGATGTATGCAACACGATGCTTTTTGAATTTTTAAAAAATATTAATTTGCATCACAGATATTAAAAATGGCCAAAGTTATTATTTCACTATTATAAATGTTTAAAATAAATAATTTAAAACGTAATAAACTATACAAGTAGATACAAGTAGATATATTGTTAGAAAGCTCTTGATGTATGCAACACGATGCCTTTTGAATTTTTAAAAAATATTAATTTGCATCAAAGTTATTAAAAATAGCCGAAGTGATTATTTCAAATTTTATAAATTTTTAAAATAAATAATTAAAAACCTAAAAAAATATACAAGTAGACATACTGTTGGAAAGCCCTTGATGTATTAAGCCCTTGAAGTTATTAATTCATTATTAAAAAAAATTAAAATAAATAATTTAAAACGTAATAAAATATACAAGTAGACATATTGTTAGAAAGCACGTGATGTATGCAACACGATGCTTTTTGAATTTTTAAAAAATATTAATATTCATCAAAGTTATTAAAAATGGCCGAAGTTATTATTTCAAATTTTATAAATTTTTAAAATAAATAATTAAAAACCTAATAAAATATACAAGTAGACAAACTGTTGGAAAGCCCTTGATGTATGCAACACGATGCGTTTTGAATTTTTAAAAAATAATAATATTAATAAAAGTTATTAAAATGTGCCCAAGTTATTATTTCAAATTTGACAAATTTTTAAAATAAATTAGTCAAAAATTATTAAAATATATAAGTAAATATATTGTTAGAAAGCCCTTGATGTATGCAACACGATGCTTTTTGAATTTTTTAAAAATATTAATTTGCGTAAAAGTTATTAAAAAGTGAGCGAAGATATTAGTTCAAATTTTATAAATTTTTAAAATAAATTATTTAAAACGTAATAAAATATACAAGTAGACATACTGTTGGAAAGCCCTTGATGTATGAAACACGATGCTTTTTGAATTTTAGAAAAATATTAATTTGCGTTAAAGTTATTAAAAAGTGAGCGAAGATATTAGTTCAAATTTTATAAATTTTTAAAATAAATAAATAAAAACGTAATAAAATATACAAGTAAACATACTGTTGGAAAGCCCTTGATGTATACAACACGATCCTTTTTGAAAAATATTAATTTGCGTAAGTTATTGAAAAGTGAATTATTATTTCAAATTTGATAAATTTTTAAAACAAATAATTAAAAACTGTAAAAGTAAACATAGTGGTGTAAAGCCCTTGATGTATACAACACAATGCTTTTTGAATTTTAAAAAAATATTAATTTGCGTCAAAGTTATTAAAAATGGCCGAAGTTATTATTTCAAATTTTATAAATTTTTAAAATAAATAATTAAAAACGTAAAAAAATATACAAGTAGACATACTGTCGGGAAGCCCTTGATGTATGCAACACGATGCTTTTTGAATTTTTAAAAAATATTAATTTGCATCACAGATATTAAAAATGGCCAAAGTTATTATTTCACTATTATAAATTTTTAAAATAAATAATTTAAAACGTAATAAACTATACAAGTAGATACAAGTAGGTATATTGTTAGAAAGCCCTTGATGTATGCAACACGATGCCTTTTGAATTTTTAAAAAATATTAATTTGCATCAAAGTTATTAAAAATAGCCGAAATGATTATTTCAAATTTTATAAATTTTTAAAATAAATAATTAAAAACTTAAAAAAATATACAAGTAGACATACTGTTGGAAAGCCCTTGATGTATTAAGCCCTTGAAGTTATTAATTCATTATTAAAAAAAATTAAAATAAATAATTTAAAACGTAATAAAATATACAAGTAGACATATTGTTAGAAAGCACGTGATGTATGCAACACGATGCTTTTTGAATTTTTAAAAAATATTAATATTCATCAAAGTTATTAAAAATGGCCGAAGTTATTATTTCAAATTTTATAAATTTTTAAAATAAATAATTAAAAACCTAATAAAATATACAAGTAGACATACTGTTGGAAAGCCCTTGATGTATGCAACACGATGCGTTTTGAATTTTTTAAAAATATTAATTTTAATAAAAGTTATTAAAATGTGCCCAAGTTATTATTTCAAATTTGACAAACTTTTAAAATAAATTATTCAAAAATTATTAAAATATACAAGTAAATATATTGTTAGAAAGCCCTTGATGTATGCAACACGATGCTTTTTGAATTTTTTAAAAATATTAATTCGCGTAAAAGTTATTAAAAAGTGAGCAAAAATATTAGTTCAAATTTTATAAATTTTTAAAATAAATTATTTAAAACGTAATAAAATATACAAGTAGACATACTGTTGGAAAGCCCTTGATGTATGAAACACGATGCTTTTTGAATTTTAGAAAAATATTAATTTGCGTTAAAGTTATTAAAAAGTGAGCGAAGATATTAGTTCAAATTTTATAAATTTTTAAAATAAATAAATAAAAACGTAATAAAATATACAAGTAAACATACTGTTGGAAAGCCCTTGATGTATACAACACGATCCTTTTTGAAAAATATTAATTTGCGTAAGTTATTAAAAAGTGAATTATTATTTCAAATTTGATAAATTTTTAAAACAAATAATTAAAAACTGTAAAAGTAAACATAGTGGTGTAAAGCCCTTGATGTATACAACACAATGCTTTTTGAATTTTAAAAAAATATTAATTTGCGTCAAAGTTATTAAAAATGGCCGAAGTTATTATTTAAAATTTTATAAATTTTTAAAATAAATAATTAAAAACGTAATAAAATATACAAGTAGATATACTGTTGGAAAGCCCTTGATGTATGCAACACGATGCGATTTGAATTTTTGAAAAATATTAATTTTAATAAAAGTTATTAAAATGTGCCCAAGTTATTATTTCAAATTTGACAAATTTTTAAAATTAATCATTCAAAACGTAATAAAATATAAAAGTAGACATACTGTTGGAAAGCCCTTGATGTATTCAACACAATGCTTTTTAAAAAATATTAATTTGCGTAAGTTATTAAAAAGTGCCAAAATTATTATTTCAAATGTGATGAATTTTTAAAACAAATATTTTAAAACTGTACAAGTAAACATACTGCTGTAAAACCCTTGATGTATGCAACACGATGCTTTTTGAATTTTTAGAAAATATTAATTTGCGTCAAAGTTATTAAAAATGGCCGAAGTTATTATTTCAAATTTTATAAATTTTTAAAATAAATAATTAGAAACGTAAAAAAATATACAAGTAAATATACTGTTGGAAAGCCCTTGATGTATGCAACACGATGCTTTTTGAATTTTTGAAAAATATTAATTTGCGTATAAGTTATTAAAAAGGGAGCGAAGATATTATTTCAAATTTTATAAATTTTTAAAATAAATAACTAAAAACGTAATAAAATATACAAGTAGACATACTGTTGGAAATCCCTTGATGTATGATACACGATGCTTTTTGAATTTTTATAAAAATATTATATTGCATCAAAGTTATTAAAAATGGCCGAAGTTATTATTTCAAATTTTATAAATTTGAAAAATAAATAATTAAAAACGTAATAAAATATACAAGTAGACATACTGTTGGAAAGCTCTTGATGTATGCAACACGATGCGTTTTGAATTTTTGAAAAATATTAATTTTAATAAAAGTTAGTAAAATGTGCCCAAATTATTATTTCAAATTTGACAAATTTTTAAAATTTATCATTCAAAACGTAATAAAATATAAAAGTAGACATACTGTTGGAAAACCCTTGATGTATGCAACACGATGCTTTTTGAAAAATATTATTATGCGTAAGTTATTAAAAAGTGCCAAAATTATTATTTCAAATTTGATGAATTTTTAAAACAAATAATTAAAAACTGTACAAGTAAACATATTGCTGTAACGCCCTTGATGTATGCAACACGATGCTTTTTGAATTTTTGAAAAATATTAATTTGCGTAAAAGTTATTAAAAATGGCCGAAGTTATTATTTCAAATTTTATAAATTTGAAAAATAAATAATTAAAAACGTAATAAAATATACAAGTAGACATACTGTTAGAAAGCTCTTGATGTATGCAACACGATGCGTTTTCAATTTTTGAAAAATATTAATTTTAATAAAAGTTATTAAAATGTGCCCAAGTTATTATTTCATATTTGACAAATTTTTGAAATAAATCAGTCAAAACGTAATAAAATAAAGAAGTTGACATACTTTTGGATAGCCTTTGATGTATGCAACACGATGCTTTTTGAAAAATATTAATTTGCAAAAGTTATTAAAAAGTGCAAAATTATTATTTCAAATTTGATGAATTTTTAAAACAAATAATTAAAAACTGTACAAGTAAACATACTGTTGTAAAGCCCTTGATGTATACAACACGATGCTTTTTGAATTTTTAAAAAATATTAATTTGCGTCAAAGTTATTAAAAATGGCCGAAGTTATTATTTCAAATTTTATAAATTTTAAAAATAAATAATTAAAAACGTAATAAAATATACAAGTAGACATACTGTTGGAAAGCCCTTGATGTATGCAACACGATGCTTTTTGAATTTTTTAAAAATATTAATTTGCATCACAGATATTAAAAATGGCCAAAGTTATTATTTCACTATTATAAATTTTTAAAATAAATAATTTAAAACGTAATAAACTATACAAGTAGATATATTGTTAGAAAGCCCTTGATGTATGCAACACGATGCCTTTTGAATTTTTAAAAAATATTAATTTGCGTCAAAGTTATTAAAAATGGCCGATGTTATTATTTCAAATTTTATAAATTTTTAAAATAAATAATTAAAAACCTAATAAATATATACAAGTAGACATACTGTTGGAAAGCACTTGATGTATGCAACACGATGCGTTTTGAATTTTTAAAAAATAATAATATTAATAAAAGTTATTAAAAATGGCCGAAGTTATTATTTCAAATTTTATAAATTTTTAAAATAAATTATTTAAAACGTAATAAAATATACAAGTAGACATACTGTTGGAAAGCCCTTGATGTATGCAACACGATGCTTTTTGAATTTTTGAAAAATATTATTTTACGTTAAAGTTATTAAAAAGTGAGCGAAGATATTAGTTCAAATTTTATAAATTTTTAAAATAAATAAATAAAAACGTAATAAAATATACAAGTAGACATACTGTTGGAAAGCCCTTGATGTATACAACACGATGCTTTTTGAAAAATATTAATTTGCGTTAAAGTTATTAAAAAGTGAGTGAAGATATTAGTTCAAATTTTATAAATTTTTAAAATAAATAAATAAAAACGTAATAAAATATACAAGTAGACATACTGTTGGAAAGCCCTTGATGTATACAACACGAGGCTTTTTGAAAAATATTAATTTGCGTAAGTTATTAAAAAGTGCCAAAATTATTATTCCAAATTTGATAAATTTTTAAAACAAATAATTAAAAACTGTACAAGTAAACATACTGGTGAAAAGCCCTTGATGTATACAACACGATGCTTTTTGAATTTTTAAAAAAAATTAATTTGCATCAAAGTTATTAAAAATGGCCGAAGTTATTATTTCAAACTTTATAAATTTTTAAAATAAATAATTAAAAACCTAATAAAATATACAAGTAGACATACTGTTGGAAAGCCCTTGATGTATGCAACACGACGCGTTTTGAATTTTTTAAAAATAATAATTTTAATAAAAGTTATTAAAATGTGCCCAAGTTATTGTTTCAAATTTGACAAATTTTTAAAATAAATCATTCAAAAATTATTAAAATATACAAGTAAATATATTGTTAGAACGCCCTTGATGTATGCAACACGATGCTTTTTGAATTTTTTAAAAATATTAATTTGCGTAAAAGTTATTAAAAAGTGGGCGAAGATATTAGTTCAAATTTTATAAATTTTTAAAATAAATTATTTAAAACGTAATAAAATATACAAGTAGACATACTGTTGGAAAGCCCTTGATGTATGAAACACGATGCTTTTTGAATTTTTGAAAAATATTAATTTGCGTTAAAGTTATTAAAAAGTGAGCGAAGATATTAGTTCAAATTTTATAAATTTTTAAAATAAATAAATAAAAACGTAATAAAATATACAAGTAGACATACTGTTGGAAAACCCTTGATGTATACAACACGATGCTTTTTGAAAAATATTAATTTGCGTAAGTTATTAAAAAGTGCCAAAATTATTATTTCAAATTTGATAAATTTTTAAAACAAATAATTAAAAACTGTACAAGTAAACATACTGGTGTTAAGCCCTTGATGTATACAACACAATGCTTTTTGAATTTTTAAAAAATATTAATTTGCGTCAAAGTTATTAAAAATGGCCGAAGTTATTATTTCAAATTTTATAAATTTTTAAAATAAATAATTAAAAACGTAAAAAAATATACAAGTAGACATACTGTTGGAAAGCCCTTGATGTATGCAACACGATGCTTTTTGAATTTTTTAAAAATATTAATTTGCATCACAGATATTAAAAATGGCCAAAGTTATTATTTCACTATTATAAATTTTTAAAATAAATAATTTAAAACGTAATAAACTATACAAGTAGTTATATTGTTAGAAAGCCCTTGATGTATGCAACACGATGCCTTTTGAATTTTTAAAAAATATTAATTTGCATCAAAGTTATTAAAAATGGCCGAAGTTATTATTTCAAATTTTATAAATTTTTAAAATAAATAATTAAAAACCTAATAAATATATACAAGTAGACATACTGTTGGAAAGCCCTTGATGTATGCAACACGATGCGTTTTGAATTTTTAAAAAATAATAATATTAATAAAAGTTATTAAAATGTGCCCAAGTTATTATTTCAAATTTGACAAATTTTTAAAATAAATCATTCAAAAATTATTAAAATATATAAGTAAATATATTGTTAGAAAACGCTTGATGTATGCAACACGATGCTTTTTAAATTTTTTAAAAATATTAATTTGCGTAAAAGTTATTAAAAAGTGAGCGAAGATATTAGTTCAAATTTTATAAATTTTTAAAATAAATTATTTAAAACGTAATAAAATATATAAGTAGACATACTGTTGGAAAGCCCTTGATGTATGAAACACGATGCTTTTTGAATTTTTAAAAAATATTAATTTGCGTTAAAGTTATTAAAAAGTGAGCGAAGATATAAGTTCAAATTTTATAAATTTTTAAAATAAATAAATAAAAACGTAATAAAATATACAAGTAGACATACTGTTGGAAACCCTTGATGTTTGCAACACGATGCTTTTTGAATTTTTAAAAAATATTAATTTGCATCACAGATATTAAAAATGGCCAAAGTTATTATTTCACTATTATAAATTTTTAAAATAAATAATTTAAAACGTAATAAACTATACAAATAGATATATTGTTAGAAAGCCCTTGATGTATGAAACACGATGCCTTTTGAATTTTTAAAAAATATTAATTTGCGTCAAAGTTATTAAAAATGGCCGATGTTATTATTTCAAATTTTATAAATTTTTAAAATAAATAATTAAAAACCTAATAAATATATACAAGTAGACATACTGTTGGAAAGCCCTTGATGTATGCAACACGATGCGTTTTGAATTTTTAAAAAATAATAATATTAATAAAAGTTATTAAAATGTGCCCAAGTTATTATTTCAAATTTGACAAATTTTTAAAATAAATTAGTCAAAAATTATTAAAATATATAAGTAAATATACTGTTAGAAAGCCCTTGATGTATGCAACACGATGCTTTTTGAATTTTTTAAAAATATTAATTTGCGTAAAAGTTATTAAAACGTGAGCGAAGATATTAGTTCAAATTTTATAAATTTTTAAAATAAATTATTTAAAACGTAATATATATATATACAAGTAGACATACTGTTGGAAAGCCCTTGATGTATGAAACACGATGCTTTTTGAATTTTAGAAAAATATTAATTTGCGTTAAAGTTATTAAAAAGTGAGCGAAGATATTAGTTCAAATTTTATAAATTTTTAAAATAAATAAATAAAAACGTAATAAAATATACAAGTAAACATACTGTTGGAAAGCCCTTGATGTATACAACACGATCCTTTTTGAAAAATATTAATTTGCGTAAGTTATTAAAAAGTGAATTATTATTTCAAATTTTTTTTAAAACAAATAATTAAAAACTGTAAAAGTAAACATAGTGGTGTAAAGCCCTTGATGTATACAACACAATGCTTTTTGAATTTTAAAAAAATATTAATTTGCGTCAAAGTTATTAAAAATGGCCGAAATTATTATTTCAAATTTTATAAATTTTTAAAATAAATAATTAAAAACGTAAAAAAATATACAAGTAGACATACTGTCGGGAAGCCCTTGATGTATGCAACACGATGCTTTTTGAATTTTTAAAAAATATTAATTTGCATCACAGATATTAAAAATGGCCAAAGTTATTATTTCACTATTATAAATTTTTAAAATAAATAATTTAAAACGTAATAAACTATACAAGTAGATACAAGTAGATATATTGTTAGAAAGCCCTTGATGTATGCAACACGATGCCTTTTGAATTTTTAAAAAATATTAATTTGCATCAAAGTTATTAAAAATAGCCGAAGTGATTATTTCAAATTTTATAAATTTTTAAAATAAATAATTAAAAACCTAAAAAAATATACAAGTAGACATACTGTTGGAAAGCCCTTGATGTATTAAGCCCTTGAAGTTATTAATTCATTATTAAAAAAAATTAAAATAAATAATTTAAAACGTAATAAAATATACAAGTAGACATATTGTTAGAAAGCACGTGATGTATGCAACACGATTCTTTTTGAATTTTTAAAAAATATTAATATTCATCAAAGTTATTAAAAATGGCCGAAGTTATTATTTCAAATTTTATAAATTTTTAAAATAAATAATTAAAAACCCAATAAAATATACAAGTAGACATACTGTTGGAAAGCCCTTGATGTATGCAACACGATGCGTTTTGAATTTTTTAAAAATATTAATTTTAATAAAAGTTATTAAAATGTGCCCAAGTTATTATTTCAAATTTGACAAATTTTTAAAATAAATTATTCAAAAATTATTAAAATATACAAGTAAATATATTGTTAGAAAGCCCTTGATGTATGCAACACGATGCTTTTTGAATTTTTTAAAAATATTAATTCGCGTAAAAGTTATTAAAAAGTGAGCAAAAATATTAGTTCAAATTTTATAAATTTTTAAAATAAATTATTTAAAACGTAATAAAATATACAAGTAGACATACTGTTGGAAAGCCCTTGATGTATGAAACACGATGCTTTTTGAATTTTAGAAAAATATTAATTTGCGTTAAAGTTATTAAAAAGTGAGCGAAGATATTAGTTCAAATTTTATAAATTTTTAAAATAAATAAATAAAAACGTAATAAAATATACAAGTAAACATACTGTTGGCAAGCCCTTGATGTATACAACACGATCCTTTTTGAAAAATATTAATTTGCGTAAGTTATTAAAAAGTGAATTATTATTTCAAATTTGATAAATTTTTAAAACAAATAATTAAAAACTGTAAAAGTAAACATAGTGGTGTAAAGCCCTTGATGTATACAACACAATGCTTTTTGAATTTTAAAAAAATATTAATTTGCGTCAAAGTTATTAAAAATGGCCGAAGTTATTCTTTCAAATTTTATAAATTTTTAAAATAAATAATTAAAAACGTAAAAAAATATACAAGTAGACATACTGTCGGAAAGCCCTTGATGTATGCAACACGATGCTTTTTGAATTTTTAAAAAATATTAATTTGCATCACAGATATTAAAAATGGCCAAAGTTATTATTTCACTATTATAAATTTTTAAAATAAATAATTTAAAACGTAATAAACTATACAAGTAGATACAAGTAGATATATTGTTAGAAAGCCCTTGATGTATGCAACACGATGCCTTTTGAATTTTTAAAAAATATTAATTTGCATCAAAGTTATTAAAAATAGCCGAAGTGATTATTTCAAATTTTATAAATTTTTAAAATAAATAATTAAAAACCTAAAAAAATATACAAGTAGACATACTGTTGGAAAGCCCTTGAGTGTATTAAGCCCTTGAAGTTATTAATTCATTATTAAAAAAAATTAAAATAAATAATTTAAAACGTAATAAAATATACAAGTAGACATATTGTTAGAAAGCACGTGATGTATGCAACACGATGCTTTTTTAATTTTTAAAAAATATTAATATTCATCAAAGTTATTAAAAATGGCCGAAGTTATTATTTCAAATTTTATAAATTTTTAAAATAAATAATTAAAAACCTAATAAAATATACAAGTAGACATACTGTTGGAAAGCCCTTGATGTATGCAACACGATGCGTTTTGAATTTTTTAAAAATATTAATTTTAATAAAAGTTATTAAAATGTGCCCAAGTTATTATTTCAAATTTGACAAATTTTTAAAATAAATTATTCAAAAATTATTAAAATATTCAAGTAAATATATTGTTAGAAAGCCCTTGATGTATGCAACACGACGCTTTTTGAATTTTTTAAAAATATTAATTCGCGTAAAAGTTATTAAAAAGTGAGCAAAAATATTAGTTCAAATTTTATAAATTTTTAAAATAAATTATTTAAAACGTAATAAAATATACAAGTAGACATACTGTTGGAAAGCCCTTGATGGATGCAACACGATGCTTTTTGAATTTTTGAAAAATATTAATTTGCGTTAAAGTTATTAAAAAGTGAGCGAAGATATTAGTTCAAATTTTATAAATTTTTAAAATAAATAAATAAAAACGTAATAAAATATACAAGTAGACATACTGTTGGAAAGCCCTTGATGTATACAACACGATGCTTTTTGAAAAATATTAATTTGCGTAAGTTATTAAAAAGTGCCAAAATTATTATTTCAAATTTGATAAATTTTTAAAACAAATAATTAAAAACTGTACAAGTAAACATACTGCTGTAAAGCCCTTGATGTATACAACACGATGCTTTTTGAATTTTTAAAAAATTATAATTTGCGTCAAAGTTATTAAAAATGGCCGAAGTTATTATTTAAAATTTTATAAATTTTTAAAATAAATAATTAAAAACGTAATAAAATATACAAGTAGATATACTGTTGGAAAGCCCTTGATGTATGCAACACGATGCGATTTGAATTTTTGAAAAATATTAATTTTAATAAAAGTTATTAAAATGTGCCCAAGTTATTATTTCAAATTTGACAAATTTTTAAAATTAATCATTCAAAACGTAATAAAATATAAAAGTAGACATACTGTTGGAAAGCCCTTGATGTATTCAACACAATGCTTTTTAAAAAATATTAATTTGCGTAAGTTATTAAAAAGTGCCAAAATTATTATTTCAAATGTGATGAATTTTTAAAACAAATATTTTAAAACTGTACAAGTAAACATACTGCTGTAAAACCCTTGATGTATGCAACACGATGCTTTTTGAATTTTTAGAAAATATTAATTTGCGTCAAAGTTATTAAAAATGGCCGAAGTTATTATTTCAAATTTTATAAATTTTTAAAATAAATAATTAGAAACGTAAAAAAATATACAAGTAAATATACTGTTGGAAAGCCCTTGATGTATGCAACACGATGCTTTTTGAATTTTTGAAAAATATTAATTTGCGTATAAGTTATTAAAAAGGGAGCGAAGATATTATTTCAAATTTTATAAATTTTTAAAATAAATAACTAAAAACGTAATAAAATATACAAGTAGACATACTGTTGGAAATCCCTTGATGTATGATACACGATGCTTTTTGAATTTTTATAAAAATATTATATTGCATCAAAGTTATTAAAAATGGCCGAAGTTATTATTTCAAATTTTATAAATTTGAAAAATAAATAATTAAAAACGTAATAAAATATACAAGTAGACATACTGTTGGAAAGCTCTTGATGTATGCAACACGATGCGTTTTGAATTTTTGAAAAATATTAATTTTAATAAAAGTTAGTAAAATGTGCCCAAATTATTATTTCAAATTTGACAAATTTTTAAAATTTATCATTCAAAACGTAATAAAATATAAAGGTAGACATACTGTTGGAAAACCCTTGATGTATGCAACACGATGCTTTTTGAATTTTTGAAAAATATTAATTTGCGTAAAAGTTATTAAAAATGGCCGAAGTTATTATTTCAAATTTTATAAATTTGAAAAATAAATAATTAAAAACGTAATAAAATATACAAGTAGACATACTGTTAGAAAGCTCTTGATGTATGCAACACGATGCGTTTTCAATTTTTGAAAAATATTAATTTTAATAAAAGTTATTAAAATGTGCCCAAGTTATTATTTCATATTTGACAAATTTTTGAAATAAATCAGTCAAAACGTAATAAAATAAAGAAGTTGACATACTTTTGGATAGCCTTTGATGTATGCAACACGATGCTTTTTGAAAAATATTAATTTGCAAAAGTTATTAAAAAGTGCCAAAATTATTATTTCAAATTTGATGAATTTTTAAAACAAATAATTAAAAACTGTACAAGTAAACATACTGTTGTAAAGCCCTTGATGTATACAACACGATGCTTTTTGAATTTTTAAAAAATATTAATTTGCGTCAAAGTTATTAAAAATGGCCGAAGTTATTATTTCAAATTTTATAAATTTTAAAAATAAATAATTAAAAACGTAATAAAATATACAAGTAGACATACTGTTGGAAAGCCCTTGATGTATGCAACACGATGCGTTTTGAATTTTTGAAAAATATTAATTTTAATAAAAGTTATTAAAATGTGCCCAAGTTATTATTTCAAATTTGACAAATTTTTAAAATAAATCAGTCAAAACGTAATAAAAAATAAAAGTAGACATACTTTTGGATATCCCTTGATGTATGCAACACGATGCTTTTTGAAAAATATTAATTTGCAAAAGTTATTAAAAAGTGCCAAAATTATTATTTCAAATTTGATGAATTTTTAAAACAAATAATTAAAAACTGTACAAGTAAACATACTGTTGTAAAGCCCTTGATGTATGCAACACGATGCTTTTTGAATTTTTGAAAAATATTAATTTGCGTAAAAGTTATTAAAAATGGCCGAAGTCATTATTTCAAATTTTATAAATTTGAAAAATAAATAATTAAAAACGTAATAAAATATACAAGTAGACATACTGTTAGAAAGCTCTTGATGTATGCAACACGATGCGTTTTCAATTTTTGAAAATTATTAATTTTAATAAAAGTTATTAAAATGTGCCCAAGTTATTGTTTCATATTTGACAAAT
The DNA here is from genome assembly GCA_963556235.1 of Cryptophagus acutangulus. NCBI lineage: Eukaryota > Metazoa > Arthropoda > Insecta > Coleoptera > Cryptophagidae > Cryptophagus > Cryptophagus acutangulus. The sequence continues at coordinate 8,835,033 of OY744560.1, forward strand.
TTTTAAAATAAATCAGTCAAAACGTAATAAAAATAAAAGTAGACATACTTTTGGATAGCCCTTGATGTATGCAACACGTTGCTTTTTGAAAAATATTAATTTGCAAAAGTTATTAAAAAGTGCCAAAATTATTATTTCAAATTTGATGAATTTTTAAAACCAATAATTAAAAACTGTACAAGTAAACATACTGCTGTAAAGCCCTTGATGTATACAACACAATGCTTTTATAATTTTTAAAAAATATTAATTTGCGTTAAAGTTATTAAAAATGGCCGAAGTTATTATTTCAAATTTTATAAATTTTTAAAATAAATAATTAAAAACGTAAAAAAATATATAAGTAGACATACTGTTGGAAATCCCTTGATGTATGCAACACGATGCTTTTTGAATTCTTAAAAAATATTAATTTGCGTAAAAGTTATCTAAAAGTGAGCTAAGATATTATTTCAAATTTTATAAATTTTTAAAATAAATAATTAAAAACGTACTAAATAATACAAGTAGACATACTGTTGGAAAGCCGTTGATGTATGAAATACGATGCTTTTTGAATTTTTATAGAAATATTATATTGCATCAAAGTAATTAAAAATGGCCGAAGTTATTATTTCAAATTTTATAAATTTGAAAAATAAATAATTAAAAACGTAATAAAATATACAAGTAAACATACTGTTGTAAAGCTATTGATGTATGCAACACAATGCGTTTTCAATTTTTGAAAAATATTAATTTTAATAAAAGTTATTAAAATGTGCCCAAGTTATTATTTCATATTTGATGACTTTTTCAAATAAATCATTTAAAACGTAATAAAATATACAAGTAGACATACTGTTGGAAAGCCCTTAATGTATGCAACACGATGCTTTTTGAATTTTTGAAAAATATTAATTTGCGTAAAAGTTATTAAAAAGTGAGCAAAGATATTATTTCAAATTTTATAAATTTTTAAAATGAATAATTGAAAACGTAATAAAATATACAAGTAGATATACTGTTGGAAAGCCCTTGATGTATGCAACACGATGCTTTTTGAATTTTTATAAAAATATTATAAGATATTATTTCATATTTGACAAATTTTTAAAATAAATCAGTCAAAACGTAATAAAATATAGAAGTAGACATACTTTTGGATAGCCCTTAGACACATAGCCGTAGCCGTAGACACACCGTTGGAAAGCGCTTGATGTATGCAATACAATGTTTTTTGAATTTTCAAAAAATATTAATTTGCATCACAGTTATTAAAAATGACCGAAGTAATTATTTCAAATATTTTAAATTTTTAAAATAAATAATTAAAATCGTAATCAAATATACAAGTAGACATATTGTTGGAAAGCCCTTGATGTATGCAACACGATGCTTTTTGAATTCTTGAAAAATAATAATTTGCATCAAAGTTATTAAAAATGGCCAAAGTTATTATTTCAAATTTTATAAATTTTTAAAATAAATAAATAAAAACGTAATAAAATATACAAGTAGACACACTGTTAGAAAGCCCTTGATGTATGCAACACAAGACTTTTTGAGTTTTTAAAAAAGATTAATTTCCATAAAAGTTATTAAAAAGGGCCGAATTTATTATTTCAAAATTGATTAAGTTTTAAAATAAATAAATAAAAACGTGATAAATGATACACGTAATACATACTGCTGGAAAGCCCTTGATGTATGCAACACGATGCTTTTTGAATTTTTGAAAAATATTAATTTGCGTAAAAGTTATTAAAAAGTGCCGAAGTTATTATTGCAAATTTGAAGCAATTTTGAAAAAAAGAATTAAAAACAAAAAAAACAAGTAAACATACTGCTGAAAAGCCCTTGATGTATGCAACACAATGTTTTTTAAATTTTTGATAAATTATTATTTGCAGAAAAGTTATTAAAAATTGGCGAAGTTATTATTTCAAATTTTATAATTTTTTAAAATAAATGATTAAAAACCTAATAAAATATACAAGTAGACATACTGTTAGAAATTCCTTGATGCAACACGATGCTTTTTGAATTTCATAAAAATATTAATTTGCATCAAAGTTATTAAAAATGGCCGAAGTTATTATTTCAAATATTATACATTTTTAAAATAAATAATTAAAAACGTGATAAATGATACACGTAAACATACTGCTGGAAACAATTTTTTAAAAATATTATTTTTGCGTAAAAGTTATTAAAAAGTGCCGAAGTTATTATTTCAAATTTGATGAATTTTTAAAATAACTAATTAAAAACATAAAAAAAATGTACAAGTAAACATACTGCTGGAAAACCCTTAATGTATGGAACACGATGCTTTTTGAATTTTTGAAAAATATTAATTTGCATCAAAGTTATTAAAAATAGCCGAAGTTATTATTTCAAATTTTATAAATTTTTAAAATAAATAATCAAAAACGTAATAAGATATACAAAAACACATACTGTTGAAAATCTCTTGATGTATGCATCACGATGCTTTTTGAATTTTTGAAAAATATTAATTTGCATCAAAGTTATTAAAAATAGCCGAAGTTATTATTTCATATTTTATAAATTTTGAAAATAAATAGTTAAAAACGTAAAAAAATATACAAGTAAATATACTGTTAGAAATCCTTTAATAAATGCAACACAATGCGTTTTAAATTTTTGAAAAATATTAATTTGAATAAAAGTTATTGAAAAGTACCCAAGTTATTATTTCAAATTTGATGAATTTTTAAAATAAATCATTTAAAACGTAATAAAATATACAAGTAGACATACTGTTAGAAAGCCCCTTAATTTAAGCAACACGATGCTTTTTGAATTTTTGAAAAATATTAATTTGCGTAAAAGTCATTAAAAAGTGCCGAATTTATTATTTCAAATTTGATAAGTTTTTGAAAAAAAATAATTAAAAACATAAAAAAAACAAATAAACATGCTGCTAGAAATCCCTTGATGTATGCAACACAATGCTTTTTAAATTTTTGAAAAATATTAATTTGCAGCAAACTTATTAAAAATGGCCGAAGTTATTATTTCAAATTTTATAAATTTTTAAAATAAATAATTAAAAACGTAATAAAATATACAAGTAAACATACTGTTAAAAAGCCTTTGATATATGCAACACAATGCTTTTGAATTTATAAAAAATATTAATTTGCATTTAAGTTATTGAAAATGGCCGAAGTTATTATATCAAATTTTATAAATTTGAAAAATAAATAATTAAAAACGTAATAAAATATACAAGTAGACATACTGTTGTAAAGCCCTTGATGTCTTGATGTATGAAACACAGTGTTTTTTGAATTTTTAAAAAATATTAATTTGCATCAAAGTTCTTGAAAATGGCCGAAGTTATTATTTCAAATTTTATAAATTTTTAAAATAAATAATTAAAAACGTAATAAAATATACAAATAGACATACTGTTTAAAAGCCCTTGATGTATGCAACACGATACTTTTGAATTTATAAAAAATATTAATTTGCATTAAAGTTATTGAAAATGGCCGAAGTTATTATATCAAATTTTATAAATTTGAAAAATAAATAAATAAAAACGTAATAAAATATACAAGTAGACATACTGTTGTAAAGCCCTTAATGTCTTGATGTATGCAACACAATGCTTTTTAAGTTTTTAAAAAATATTAATTTGCAGCAAAGTTATTAAAAATAGCCAAAGTTATTATTTCAAATTTTATAAATTTTTAAAATAATTAATTAAAAACGTAATAAAATATACAAGTGGACATACTGTTAGAAAGCCCTTGATGAATGCAGCACGATGCTTTTTGAATTTTTAAAAAATATTAATTTTCGTAAAAGTTATTAAAAAGTGCCAAAGTTATTATTTTAAATTTGATAATTTTTGAAATAAATAATTAAAAACATAAAAAAAAATTACAACTAAACATACTGCTGGAAAGCCCTTGATGTAGGCAACACGATGCGTTTTGAATTTTTGAAAAATATTAATTTTAATAAAAGTTATTAATATGTGCCCAAGTTATTATTTCAAATTTGACGAATTTTTGAGAAAAATAATTAAAAACAAAAAAAACAAGTAAACATATTGCTGAAAAGCCCTTGATGTATGCAATACAATGCTTTTTAAATTTTTGAAAAATATTAATTTGCATCAAAGTTATTAAAAATGGCCAAACTTATTATTTCAAATTTTATAAATTTTAAAAATAAATAATTAAAAACGTAATAAAATATACAAGTAGGTGGACGTACGTTTCAACCTTACGTACAACACCTTTCGATTTACACTCCCGAAAGAAAACCCAAATCTTTTAAGAAAAACATTAGAAGAAATCGATTTGAAACCACAGAAGTGATTAATAAGTGTTTGTGTAAACGTAGTGACAGTGCAAAAAACAATCCAGTGCAAGGTGCAAGTGCAAGGAGCTAGTGCAGTTTTGGGGTAAGCGGTTATAGAAGCGAGAATCGCGTGCGCTTGAGAGCGCACTAAGCGCAAACCGTTTAGCGCACCCCGATTCTCCTGCACAAAGCCTTCTGCAGGAGCAGAGTTCTTGTACCGAGCGACCATCAGCAACCATCAACAAACACCGTAACCGGGTGGACTACGACGCCAACTCTCCCAACCCCAGCTTGGCAGGCTAGGGTTCCAAACCTCACCTCTTAGTTATTATTGTTTCATTTTTGTTTAAAAATGAGCAATAATGACGAAGGGGATTTGATGGACACGGACGGCGAGACACCAGGATATATGCGACAAGGACAATACAGCGATATAACGACAGACGAAAACACGGACAAAGATGAAGAATTTAAGAAGCCACACACTAAGAAAAGAGGTAGAGGAAGACCGAAGAGAGCCGTACCGTCGTTCAACCCGTCAAGACGTTACTACAACGCTCTGTCCTTAAAAGAGCTAGTTTTTGTTTGATTTGATCGGAATTAACGTGTTAATTTATTCTTGATTTCGTCTTATTCAAGTCTTAAATTTAGTGTCTGCCAGTTTCTGTTCTCTGGTGTTCATATAACGTTCTGCAAGTGAAAATTGTTTTTTTTTTCTCTGTGTTTAAACGAATCTATTCGGTAGTGCTTCAAATATATCTACGTTGCTATATCGTCCGAACACAATGTCATCCAAAGGTGTCTGCAAAGTATGTGGAGATAACGTGTCCGCTGCCAGCAATTTTTTTACGTGCTCGGTTTGTTTTGGTGTTTTTCATCAGGACTGTGTTTCTTCAACGGCTATCGACCCTAAGTCGATTACAGCTGGTACTTTTATTTGCGACAACTGTAATAGCGAAGATCTAAAAGTTGAACCTTTAAATACATCTCATCTAAGGGTGATCATGAACAAACTCTCTACTCTTGAAGTAATCAACAGTACCCTATCAAATATCAAATTGCGCCTCGACGCGCAAGATACCAAGCTTAGCAGCTGTGTGAAAGATATCTCTGAGCTCAGATCTGATTATGTCTCTACTAATCAAAAGCTTGATGCTCTAGAAAGCAAAGCGGACTGTAGAGCTACATATGCTGAAGTACGAGAACGAATTCTTAGAGAGAACAATGTAATTTTGCGAGGAGTTCCTGAAGATATTCCTGACGTTGCTGCTGAGATTGCTACTATATTTAAGACTATAGCCAATCGTGACATCCTTATAGTATCTGCTTTTCGCTTGGGTAAAAGAGTGGACAATCGGCCTAGACTCTTAAAAGTTGTTTTAAATAACAACAGCGACGCTCTATTTTTAATTCGAAATCAAAAGCATGCTTCTGCCTCATTCGCCGAGTTTAAGGTGTTGGCTGATATGACCCCCAATCAGCGCAAGGAACTGGACGATCTTCGAATAGATTTATCAAAACGCAAATCGACCGGTGAAACAAACCTAACAATCAAGTTTGTTAACAGACAACCAATAATTGCTGTTTCTAGAATTCCTAAAAGACCCCGTGATGAGTCGGTTTCACCACGCAACGATCATTCTGCTAAAGCTTTTCGGCCCCATTCAAGCCAGCATGACGCTGTACACTCTGACGATACTCTAGACAACTCCAACCACAAATAGCAATCACCGCTTAGAGTTTGCTTCTGGAACTCTCATGGACCATCTAACCTTACTAACTTTGTGTCTGAAAATTCGGCCCTCTTTGATATCCTATGTGTCTCCGAATCTTGGTTGGTAAATGAATCATCTCTGCATCTGCCTAAACTGCAAAACTACAACGTGGTGATGTCCAAAGCAACTAAGGAGAAATCGAGAGGTCGTCCCAGTGGCGGTATCTTAGTGCAAGTGAAAAAATGTTTTACCGTTAAAGTAATTGAAATCTCAGGTTCGTGGATATTTTGTTTGGTGAGTAATTCCGAGTTCTTCTTTTTTATTTTGTGCGCTCTCTACTTCAAACCTTCACACGACCTCAATGTATTACTGGACCTCTTTCAACTTGCCTTAAATAACATCGTCGAATACTATGGCCGCTACCCATGTATCATTGGAGGCGATTTTAACTGCCGTGTGAGTGACAAATGTTCGGTGCCTACAGAATTATTAGAAGCTACTTGTCTACATATGCGTCGATCCAGTTTAGACCTAGTTTATAATACCAGAGGAAGAGGCCTGGTTGAGTTTATGTCGGAGAATAGCTTTACACTCCTAAATGGTCGCACAATGTCTGATTCTCCTGCAGAATTCACTCATGTCTCTTCTTCTGGAAATAGCACAATTGATTTAGTTTGGCTGTCTAACTTAGATTTAAGTATTATCAAAGATTTACATGTTTCGCATGATTGCTTTTTGTCAGATCACTTTCCTGTACTTATCAGTCTTGATTGCAGCTTTGGATCTGCTGCTTCCGCTATGCGCACTGGCTCGCTGCCTGGGGCTCAAGGGTTTTTGCGCTGGGACAACTTGAAGGCGGTTGCCTATCGGAATTCTCTGAGTTACTCGCCTAACGTTCAGCATATTTCCACGGAATCTCCCGAGGTCGCATTCACTAATTTTAGGAACACGATATTATCAGTAGCAAATCAACTTGGTCTTTACAGAACCACCAAAGTTCGGGCAACCCTTGAAAATAAATCCTGGTTTGATCTTGAGTGTAAATCTCTGAAATTTGAAATAAAAACCCTGCTGAAAATTGCAAAATCTCATCAATTTGATAAAAATTCTACATTAAATTATCTGGCCTGCAAAAATAAATATAAGTGTCTTATAAATGCTAAGAAGTCCGCGTATGATGATTCAATTCTCAAAGACCTAAGTAACACACATGACGCAGCAACATTTTGGAAAACGTTGAGAAAGTTTCGCTCTACACATAAACCCGATTGCATAAGCATTGAGAAATGGGAAGACTTCTACTCTAATCAAACCAGGCCTTATTGTTCCTTCTACTTTGAAATCTCTGACACACGCGATCCTATTCTCGACTCTGATATTTCCCTTGACGAACTCATGCGCTGTTTACACCGAACAAAGAACAACAAAAGTCCGGGCATTGACGGTATCAGTTACGAATTTCTCAAAGGTTTAACCAATAACTGGCTTCTGTACTTGAACACAATGTTCAATCAAATTTTACAATCCCGCTCTGTACCTACAAGTTGGTCGAAAGTACTGCTAAAAATGCTGCACAAAAAGGGCCCGGCTGGTGATCCCTTGAACTATAGGGGAATTGCTCTTATCAACTGCACAACAAAACTTTTTACTCTAATACTACTGGATCGACTAGTGTTGTGGTCAGTTGAGCACCAGGTTATTCCGGAGTGTCAATCGGGCTTCAGAAAAGGGCGTGGCTGTATGGACAATATTTTTACGCTCTCCACCTCTCTACAAATACATCTTCGCCAGAAAGGCAGCATTGTTTTTGCTGCTTTTGTTGATTTCAAGCGCGCTTTTGATTCACTCAACCATCTCGCTCTGTGGAACAAACTCCAAAAAATCGGTTTGAGCTCTCAGTTCATCCAAACGGTTAAGAATTTGTACGACAACGCTTCTTTTCAAGTAAAAGCTTCTTACAGTTACAGTAGAGAGTACAAAGTTAGAGAAGGGGTCTTACAGGGTGAATCTTTAAGCCCCTTACTATTCACACTATTTTTGCACGATATTGAGCTCTATTTCAGAGAAAGGGGTGCTTATGGCCTTAACATAGATAATGATATAGATATGCTAATGATTCTCTATGCGGACGACCTTGTAATTTTCAGTCACAGTCCTGTGGACCTCCAAAAAAAACTAAATATTCTCGATACCTATTGCTCGGAGAATCACCTGACTGTAAACACAACGAAAACAAAAATTGTCAGATTCACTAAAGGGGGTTTCAATGCAAAGCAACCGAAATTCTGGTTTAAAGGGATGAAAATTGAGTGTGTTCCAAAAGTAACTTATCTTGGTGTTACATTTAGTTCTTCAGCTATGTTTTCTGCTATGAGCCACCATGCGGTTAATAGAGCCAATGCAGCTATCGGCTCTGTAATGTCATTGCTGGCAAAGTCCAAAACAACCTCCTGGGTCTCGCGCATTAAACTATTCGAGTCACTTGTACAAAGCGTGCTTCTATATGCTGCTCCAATATGGGGCTTGAGGTACACCGATGTTCTTGAAAGAACTCAAGTATCGTTTTACAAACGCTTGTTATCCCTGCCTAAGAATTCTGCGGATTACTTAATACGGCTAGAAGTGGGTGCACGGAAAGTTGCTCTAACACTCTTAAGACACACATTATCTTGGCTTGAGAGGCTACTTCTGATGGACGAGGTACGTTTCCCTAAAAGATGTTATTTGCGTCTTAAGGCCCTTAGCACTCAGTCAAAAGTCAATTACAACTGGGTAACCCAGCTCAAAGTCTACTTAAAGAACTGTGTTCATGATGATTTCTGGGCGAACTTAGACTTGCACACCCTAAGAAATACCAAAACGGAGATTTTGCAACGATTTGAAGACCAGCTTTTTGTAGAGGACACCGGCAGAGCATTAAACTCCAGCTATTTTGCTTTATACAAAAATTTCACTATCTCCAAGGATGCTACTTTATACCTATTGCTTAACGTACCAATTCGGTACATACGCCTGATCGCGCAACTAAGGCTGTGCTGTACTGGCAAAATTCGCCTATCCTACAACAATTGTTCCTATTTTTTCGATTGTTCTGAAATTTGTTCAATTTGTAACTTAGAGAAAACCGATAGCCTGCTGCACTTTTTTGAGGAATGCCCTTGCCTAAACGAAGTTCGTCCACAGTTTATTAGATCTGTGTCGTCGGTCAGTGAGTTGGTGCGCCTGCTGGAGCAGGTGGATGTTTGTTCTATCAAGCAAATTGGGAATTTTGTTATCGAGGCACTCAAACTCAGGTCCTTTCTTCTCAATGAGTAAATGACCTGACTTTTGTTGCTCATTTCTATTGTTTTTTTATTTTTTAGCATTTGTTTTATAAACTATCATTTTTTCATATCAAACAACTATCTAGTGTATTACTAAACGAACAACTTTTTATTTACTATCTATATGTAACTTTTTTTTTTTTTTTGTCTGAGACTTAGGTTAATTTTTATACTTATGTTAACGCTCATTTTGATATTAATTTGTAGTTTTCGTTACTCTTTTATTTTTTGGTTCAGGCTCTCATTGTAATAATATTATAAATATTGATATACAATAAACAAATCTAAATCTAATCTAATCTAAGAAAGACGATCCAGGCGAAATTCAAGATCAAAAAAAAATAATAATTGAAAAACCACCACACTCACTGAACACACGTTCGCAAACCCAAACTATTAATTTGCCATCCACTTCAAGCCAGCCACATACCACACTAGCAAACACAACAGCATCCACAGCCACACATCAGTTCTATTCAAAAAAAACTCAATCACACATAAAATCTACAAACACACTTTCTACATCACACCTAATACACATATTAAAACCCGAATTGCAATGTCCAATGAATGGCAACGAATTAACCCATCCAACCAAGACATCATCATCCACACTTCAAGAGGATTTATACTGAAATCGGACACACCCCAAACCAGACTTGACCAAAAACTGAAACAGTTGCTGGAACAAAAAATCATCTTGAAAATCACACCTCACTCTGGCATACCAACACAGGAAAGACATCCACACCCAGTCAGAACCTCATACTCGGTACTCATCGAGGGGATGGAGTACGAGCTCCCAGACGAAGACATCGCCAAACAATTGGACGCCACCCAAATCATCTACCGTTTCTGTAAGAGAATAATCTCTAAACGGACCAATAACCCCACCAAACTAATCAGGTTCATCACGGGAGACATAAAATCCTCCGAAAGACTACTGAATAATGGCTTTTTCTTCAAAAACCGCCATTATTCAGTAGTTGCTAGCAACCCACCTGCACCTATCCCGCAACCCTGCTCCAAATGTGCCCTTTTCACACACACGACGGACAACTGCACTTCACCGCCTAAGTGCACCAAGTGCTTAGGACCACACAAGACTAACAGATGCAAGACAAACGAACCACCGAAATGCACAACGTGCAATACCGCAGATCATGTTGCATGGTCCTTGAAATGCCCTAAGCGTCCCACCAAACCCATTGAGGGTATCCCAAGCACCCCAATCAAATCCCTGAACAAAAAATCCTACGACATCAACCCCACAATAAAAAAAAACAGCAGAATACACACTCCCATCACGATCCACGACTATATCATAACCTCATACACAAACGAAATCAACAACCCTAACAATACGGACAGAGAAAGACTAATTAAAACCCTAAGACGACAATTCATCAACCACTTTAACATAGACACTGCAGTAAACTTCTCCTTCAACAGAATGTACATTCTTATGTTCGACTTACGAGACACAAATCAACCTTCACCCACTGAACCAACCGACGAACTGACCCAACAAACTGTAACCCTTCAAAATGTCTGACGTACAATTCCTGTATATAAACATCAATAGCTTTAGCAGTAAAAAAGCATTAGCTTTTAATTACGTTGAGAAGCATAATATACAGGGTTGTATGTTCGTTGAAAGCAAGACGAAGACGGAGACTAATACTGACTACAGAGACTGGACTAAACTACAACAAAACGGAAACGCAATACTAAACGACATGGACAACCACGCAAGAGGAGGCTCTTTGGTTCTGATGCAACCAAACCTAGCTATGGGTAAAGGCAACGCACCAATACTAAACAATTACTTAAACGAATGTACACACTTTACGATCCCATACCAAGACGACAAAATCCACATTTTCCTCGTATACATACACCCTTACAGTAGACTAGAGCAAAACATATTTATTAAAGCTTCACTTTATAAATACTGTATAATTATTGGCGACTTTAACATAAACAAACAAAAACAACGACAACTTAATAGATTTCTTCAAAACTCCGACTTTATTCACAGACGCACCGACGCCACATTTCTTATGCCAAATAATAACGACACAACTCCCGACATTCTTTTACATACACAAAACCTACAAAACGTAATTCAAAATATTAGACTGACACCTGACTTAGGATCTGACCATCTAGGAATATTGTTTACTGTTGCATTAAATATCCAAATAACTTCAGACATAACTTATAAAATAAACTTAAACAGAGCAGACATAGACAAGATTAAACAAGACATGACGGACTACGTAAATGTAAAATCAGAAGACGAAATCAATTTAGAACCCATAACCGACTTTCAAAATAAATTTTCAACAAGTATAGCTAACAACTGCCCACGGACAAAACACACTTTTTACAAAAATAAATTACCAAACCACGTACTGAGACTAATTAAACAAAAGAGACAAATGTATCGTGAATACAAGACAACAGACAATCGACAGCTAAAATCAGACATGAACACACTTAACAAACACATTCAAACACTGACATACGAATACAGAAAACATAAGTGGTTCGAAACCTGCAAAGATATCGAATCCAAACAGGGCAAAACCTATTGGAACGATATCAAAAAACTTGCACGGTACAAAAAAAGCTTCAACATTTCAAACATACTACATAACGGAACCGAATATACGACTGACGAGGACAAAGTTATTTTATTTGCAAACCACTTTGAAAGTGCATTTACACCTAAGGACAATATTAATTTTGACAATGACCATTTCATACAAATAAATAACTGGTACAACGACAACTTTCACACACAAGACAACTATGACATACCGACAATTGAAGAAGACGAATACTACGACGCCATACAAGGAAAAAACTCAGCTCCAGGTAAAGACAATGTTACACGCAAAATCTTGCAAAATATGGACGAAGACACACACAGACACATTATACAGATATTTAACTATTGCCTGGAGAACCGAGTTTTTCCAGACGTTTGGAAAATAGGGACAATTGTCACTATTAGAAAACCAGGACTCGACGGATCAGACACGAAAAACTACAGACCAATTACACTAGCTCCAGTTCTAGGGAAAACCCTAGAAAAAATTCTGAAAAACAGAATCTGGACAATAGTAAAAGACTACGTACCGACATACCAATTTGGATTTAAACCTTCTCACTCGACTATACACCCATTATTTATACTGACGAACAACATTCAAGCGACATATTTACAGAACAAGAAAACAGCAGCAATATTCCTAGACATAAACAAAGCATTTGACACAGTTTGGCATATTGGACTACTCTACAAAATGCAACAACTTGGACTACCTAAATACATACTACACATGACTAATCAAATCCTATCCAACAAAACTCTTCAAGTTAAAATTAACGAAACCTACTACCGACAATTCACTCCACGACAAGGCGTTGCCCAGGGCTCTCCTCTTTCGCCACTACTATACAACATTTACTGCCACGACATTTATAACTTTACATTTAGAGACAAAGATCACATTAACTTAAATTCATACATATTACAATATGCAGACGACACAGCTCTCATTTCACACAATAAAAACTTAACTTCTACAATGACACAACTTCAAGAACTGACAGACAAAACAATGACTTGGTTCAGTAAGTGGAGGCTAACCCCCAATCCCAACAAAACGCAACTCCTAATTACCAACCACAAAATAACTGACGCATCCCCTACAATTCAAATTGACGGTACGACGATCAAACCTTCCCCGGACATAAAATATTTAGGACTGACTATTGACCACAAACATAAATTTCATAAACACGCCAACAAAATAAAAACCGAAATTTCCAAAAGATCCAAACACTTCCGCTCCTTAACATGCAGCAATGATCAAGGTATTAGCATCAAGACAGCGACACAAATTTACAAAAGCATCTGCAGACCTCTAATCGACTATGGACACGTAATTATGACCAACTCAAACAGTAAGACAATACGAATTTTGGAGACCGCAGAACGAACTGCACTAAGACAAATAACGAGACTTAGACACCCTAACAACCCACTTCACAATCCTTCAAACCAGCTCCTTTTTGAACGGACAAACATAACCATAATAACAGACAGACTTAAATATCTCAGACAAAAATTCAAAGACAACGAGACAAACTGGACAATTTTAAACAACTTATGAATTAAACGCGACGACGCTAATTCCCTCAGAAAACAACCAATCAAAACACTCTACGAAACATACACGGACGAAAATTTCCTAACCTAATCCTAGCCTACCCAACCTACCCTAACTCTTATCTACCAAAGAATGTATATAATTTTTGTTTTTTTTTAAAACTTTTTTCCAAAAGAATCTATTTTTGTTACAATTACAATAAGAATAATTTTTCTTTTTTTTTTGTTACTTTTTTTCATTTTTGCTTACAACTAGAATTCACATTTACATTTTTTTTTCTCATATGCTATGAATTGTTATTAATCACACAAATTGTTATTAATCATTGGCAGAAAGACGAAAGTCCATAGCCGATTGTTCTTGAGACAATAAAGATTTGATATATATATACAAGTAGACATACTGTTAGAAAGCCTTTGATGTATGCAACACAATGCTTTGTGAACTTTTAAAAAATATATATTTGCATCAAAGTTATTAAAAATGGCCAAAGTTATTTCAAATCTTATAAATTATTAAAATAAATAAATAAAAACGTAATAAAATATTTAAGTAGATACACCGTTGGAAAGCCCTTGATGTTTGAAATACAATGCTTTTTGAATTATTAAAAAATATTAATTTGCATCAAAGTTTTTAAAAAGCGCCCAAGTTATTATTTAAAATTTTATGAATTTTTAAAATAAATAATTAAAAATGTACAAGTAGACATAATGTTGGATAGCCCTTGATGTATGCAACACGATGCGTTTTAAATTTTTGAAAAATATTAATTTGAATAAAAGTTGTAAAAAAGTGCCCAAGTTATTATTTAAAATTTAATGAATTATTAAAATAAATAATTAAAAACGTTAAAAAATATACAAGTAGCCAATTTGTTGCAAAGCCCTTGATGTATGCAACACGATGCGTTTTAAATTTTTGAAAAACATTAATTTGAATAAAAGTTATTAAAAAGTGCCCAAGTTATTATTTCATATTTGATGAATTTTTAAAATAAATCATTTAAAACGTAATAAAATATACAAGTAGACATACTGTTGGAAAGCCCTTGATTTAGGCAACACGATGCTTTTTGAACTTTTGAAAAGTATTAATTTGAATAAATGTTATTAAAAAGTGCCCAAGTTATTATTTAAAATTTTGTGAATTTTTAAAATAAATAATTAAAAACGTAATAAAATATACAAGTAACCATACTGTTGGAAATCCCTTGATGTATGCAACACGATAAGTTTTAAATTTCTGATAAATATTTATTTGTATAAAAGTTATTAAAAAGTGCCCAAGTTATTATTTCTAATTTGATGAATTTTTAAAATAAATCATTTAAAACGTAATAAGATACAAGCAGACATACTATTGGAAAGCCCTTTATGTATGCAACACGATGCTTTTTGAATTTTTAAAAAATATTAATTTGCATCAAAGTTATTAAAAATGGCCGAAGTTATTATTTCAAATTTTATAAATTTTTGAAATAAATAATTAAAAACGTAATAAATTTTACAAGTAGACATACTGATAGAAAGCCCTTGATGTATACAACACAATGCTTTTTGAATTTTTAAAAAATATTAATTGGCATCAAAGTTATTAAAAATGGCCGAAGTTATTATTTCAAATTTTATAAATTTAAAAAATAAATAATTAAAAACGTAATAAAATCTACAAGTAGACATACTGTTGGAAAGCCCTTGATGTATTCAACATGATGCGTTTTGAAATTTTGAAAAATATTAATTTGAATAAAAGTTATTAAAAAGTGCCAAAGTTATTATTTAAAAATTGATAAGTTTTTAAAATAAATAATTCAAAACGTAATAAAATATACAAAAAGATGTACTGTTAAAAACCCTTGTTGCATGCAACACGATGCTATTTGAATTTTTGAAAAATATTAATTTGCGTAAAAGTTATTAAAAAGTGCCGAAGTTATTATTTCAAATTTGATAAATTTTTGAAAAAAATAATTAAAAACATAAAAAACAAGTAAACATACTACTGAAAATTCCTTGATGTATGCAACTCAATGCTTTTTAAGTTTTTAAAAAATATTAAATTGCATGAAAGTTATTAAAAATGGCCGAAGTTATTATTTCAAATTTTATAAATTTAAAAAATAAATAATGAAAAACGTAATAAAAAATACAAGTAGACAAACTCTTGGAAAGCCCTTGATGTATTTAACACAATGCGTTTTGAAATTTTGAAAAATATTAATTTGAATAAAAGTTATTAAAAAGTGCCCAAGTTATTATTTCAAATTTGATAAATTTTTAAAATAAATCATTCAAAACGTAATAAAATATACAAATAGATGTACTCTTGGAAACCTTTGGTGCATGCAACACGAGGCTATTTGAATTTTTAAAACAAATTAATTTGCGTAAAAGTCATTAAAAAGTGCCGAATTAATTATTTCAAATTTGATAAATTTTTGAAAAAAAATAATTAAAAACATAAAAAAACAAATAAACATGCTGCTAGAAATCCCTTGATGTATGCAACACAATGCTTTTTAAATTTTTGAAAAATATTAATTTGCAGCAAACTTATTAAAAATGGCCGAAGTTATTATTTCAAATTTTATAAATTTTTAAAATAAATAATTAAAAACGTAATAAAATATACAAGTAGACATACTGTTGTAAAGCCCTTGATGTCTTGATGTATGCAACACAATGCTTTTTAAGTTTTTAAAAAATATTAATTTGCAGCAAAGTTATTAAAAATAGCCAAAGTTATTATTTCAAATTTTATAAATTTTTAAAATAAATAATTAAAAACGTAATAAAATATACAAGTGGACATACTGTTAGAAAGCCCTTGATGAATGCAGCACGATGCTTTTTGAATTTTTGAAAAATATTAATTTTCGTAAAAGTTATTAAAAAGTGCCAAAGTTATTATTTTAAATTTGATAATTTTTGAAATAAATAATTAAAAACATAAAAAAAATTACAACTAAACATACTGCTGGAAAGCCCTTGATGTAGGCAACACGATGCGTTTTGAATTTTTGAAAAATATTAATTTTAATAAAAGTTATTAATATGTGCCCAAGTTATTATTTCAAATTTGACGAATTTTTGAGAAAAATAATTAAAAACAAAAAAAACAAGTAAACATATTGCTGAAAAGCCCTTGATGTATGCAATACAATGCTTTTTAAATTTTTGAAAAATATTAATTTGCATCAAAATTATTAAAAATGGCCAAACTTATTATTTCAAATTTTATAAATTTTAAAAATAAATAATTAAAAACGTAATAAAATATACAAGTAGACATACTGTTAGAAAGCCTTTGATGTATGCAACACAATGCTTTGTGAACTTTTAAAAAATTTATATTTGCATCAAAGTTATTAAAAATGGCCAAAGTTATTTCAAATCTTATAAATTATTAAAATAAATAAATAAAAACGTAATAAAATATTTAAGTAGATACACTGTTGGAAAGCCCTTGATGTTTGAAATACAATGCTTTTTGAATTATTAAAAAATATTAATTTGCATCAAAGTTTTTAAAAAGCGCCCAAGTTATTATTTAAAATTTTATGAATTTTTAAAATAAATAATTAAAAATGTACAAGTAGACATAATGTTGGAAAGCCCTTGATGTATGCAACACGATGCGTTTTAAATTTTTGAAAAATATTAATTTGAATAAAAGTTGTTAAAAAGTGCCCAAGTTATTATTTCATATTTGATGAATTTTTAAAATAAATCATTTAAAACGTAATAAAATATACAAGTAGACATACTGTTGGAAAGCCCTTGAGTTAGGCAACACGATGCTTTTTGAACTTTTGAAAAGTATTAATTTGAATAAATGTTATTAAAAAGTGCCCAAGTTATTTTTTAAAATTTTATGAATTTTTAAAATAAATAATTAAAAACGTAATAAAATATACAAGTAACCATACTGTTGGAAATCCCTTGATGTATGCAACACGATAAGTTTTAAATTTGTGATAAATATTAATTTGTATAAAAGTTATTAAAAAGTGCCCAAGTTATTATTTCTAATTTGATGAATTTTTAAAATAAATCATTTAAAACGTAATAAGATACAAGCAGACATACTATTGGAAAGTCCTTTATGTATGCAACACGATGCTTTTTGAATTTTTAAAAAATATTAATTTGCATCAAAGTTATTAAAAATGGCCGAAGTTATTATTTCAAATTTTATAAATTTTTGAAATAAATAATTAAAGACCTAATAAATTTTACAAGTAGACATACTGATAGAAAGTCCTTGATGTATACAACACAATGCTTTTTGAATTTTTAAAAAATATTAATTGGCATCAAAGTTATTAAAAATGGCCGAAGTTATTATTTCAAATTTTATAAATTTAAAAAATAAATAATTAAAAACGTAATAAAATCTACAAGTAGACATACTGTTGGAAAGCCCTTGATGTATTCAACATGATGCGTTTTGAAATTTTGAAAAATATTAATTTGAATAAAAGTTATTAAAAAGTGCCAAAGTTATTATTTAAAAATTGATAAGTTTTTAAAATAAATAATTCAAAACGTAATAAAATATACAAAAAGATGTACTGTTGAAAACCTTTGGTGCATGCAACACGAGGCTATTTGAATTTTTAAAAAAAATTGATTTGCTTAAAAGTCATTAAAAAGTGCCGAATTTATTATTTCAAATTTGATAAATTTTTGAAAAAAAATAATTAAAAACATAAAAAAACAAATAAACATGCTGCTAGAAATCCCTTGATGTATGCAACACAATGCTTTTTAAATTTTTGAAAAATATTAAGTTGCAGCAAACTTATTAAAAATGGCCGAAGTTATTATTTCAAATTTTATAAATTTTTAAAATAAATACTTAAAAACGTAATAAAATATACAAGTGAACATACTGTTAAAAAGCCTTTGATATATGCAACACAATGCTTTTTGAACTTTTAAAAAATATATATTTGCATCAAAGTTATTAAAAATGGCCAAAGTTATTTCAAGTTTTATAAATTATTAAAGTAATTAAATAAAAACATAATGAAATATTTAAGTAGACACACCGTTGGAAAGCCCTTGATGTTTGAAATACAATGCTTTTTGAATTTTTAAAAAATATTAAATTGCATCAAAGTTATTAAAAAGTGCCCAAGTTATTATTTAAAATTTTATGAATTTTTAAAATAAATAATTAAAAATGTACAAGTAGACTTACTGTTTGAACGCCCTTAATGTATGCAACACGAAGCTTTTTGAACTTTTAACAATTATTAATTTGGATCAAAGTTATTATAAATGGCCAAAGTTATTATTTCAAATTTTATAATTTTTTAAAATAAATAATTAAAGACCTAATAAATTTGCTCGCTAAACACGATGCTTTTTGAATTTTTAAAAAATATTAATTTGCATCAAAGTTATTAAAAATGGCCGAAGTTATTATTTCAAATTTTATAAATTTTTGAAATAAATAATTAAAGACCTAATAAATTTTACAAGTAGGCATACTGATAGAAAGCCCTTGATGTATACAGCACAATGCTTTTTGAATTTTTAAAAAATATTAATTGGCATCAAAGTTATTAAAAATGGCCGAAGTTATTATTTCAAATTTTATAAATTTAAAAAATAAATAATTAAAAACGTAATAAAATCTACAAGTAGACATACTGTTGGAAAGCCCTTGATGTATTCAACATGATGCGTTTTGAAATTTTGAAAAATATTAATTTGAATAAAAGTTATTAAAAAGTGCCAAAGTTATTATTTAAAAATTGATAAGTTTTTAAAATAAATAATTCAAAACGTAATAAAATATACAAAAAGATGTACTGTTGAAAACCTTTGGTGCATGCAACACGAGGCTATTTGAATTTTTAAAAAAAATTAATTTGCTTAAAAGTCATTAAAAAGTGCCGAATTTATTATTTCAAATTTGATAAATTTTTGAAAAAAAATAATTAAAAACATAAAAAAACAAATAAAAATGCTGCTAGAAATCCCTTGATGTATGCAACACAATGCTTTTTAAATTTTTGAAAAATATTAAGTTGCAGCAAACTTATTAAAAATGGCCGAAGTTATTATTTCAAATTTTATAAATTTTTAAAATAAATAATTAAAAACGTAATAAAATATACAAGTGAACATACTGTTAAAAAGCCTTTGATATATGCAACACAATGCTTTTTGAACTTTTAAAAAATATATATTTGCATCAAAGTTATTAAAAATGGCCAAAGTTATTTCAAGTTTTATAAATTATTAAAGTAATTAAATAAAAACATAATGAAATATTTAAGTAGACACACCGTTGGAAAGCCCTTGATGTTTGAAATACAATGCTTTTTGAATTTTTAAAAAATATTAAATTGCATCAAAGTTATTAAAAAGTGCCCAAGTTATTATTTAAAATTTTATGAATTTTTAAAATAAATAATTAAAAATGTACAAGTAGACTTACTGTTTGAACGCCCTTAATGTATGCAACACAAAGCTTTTTGAACTTTTAACAATTATTAATTTGGATCAAAGTTATTATAAATGGCCAAAGTTATTATTTCAAATTTTATAATTTTTTAAAATAAATATTTAAAAACGTAATAAAATATACAAGTAGACATACTGTTTGAAAGCCCTTGATGTATGCAACACAATGCTTTTTGAATTTTTAAGAAATATTAATTTGCATCAAAGTTATTAGAAATGGCCGAAGTTATTATTTCAAATTTTATAAATTTTTAAAATAAATAATTAAAAACGTAATAAATTTTACAAGTAGACATACTGATAGAAAGCCCTTGATGTATACAACACAATGCTTTTTGAATTTTTAAAAAATATTAATTGGCATCAAAGTTATTAAAAATGGCCGAAGTTATTATTTCAAATTTTATAAATTTAAAAAATAAATAATTAAAAACGTAATAAAATATACAAGTAGACATACTGTTGGAAAGCCCTTGATGTGTTTGACATGATGCGTTTTAAAATTTTGAAAAATATTAATTTGAATAAAAGTTATTAAAAAGTGCCCAAGTTATTATTTCAAATTTGATAAATTTTTAAAATAAATCATTCCAAACGTAATAAAATATACAAATAGATGTACTGTTAGAAACGATTGTTGCATGCAACACGATGCTATTTGAATTTTTGAAAAATATTATTTTGCGTAAAAGTTATTAAAAAGTGCCGAAGTTATTATTTCAAATTTGATAAATTTTTGAAAAAAATAATTAACAACATAAAAAAACAAGTAAACATACTGCTGAAAAGCTCTTGATGTATGCAACACAATGCTTTTTAAGTTTTTAAAAAATATTAATTTGCAGCAAAGTTATTAAAAATAGCCAAAGTTATTATTTCAAATTTTATAAATTTTTAAAATAATTAATTAAAAACGTAATAAAATATACAAGTGGACATACTGTTAGAAAGCCCTTGATGTATGCAACACGATGCCTTTTCAATTTTAAAAAAATATTAATTTGCATCAAAGTTATTAAAAATTGCCGAAGTTATTATTTCAAATTTTATAAATTTTTAAAATGAAGAATTTAAAACGTAATAAAATATACAAGTAGACATACTGTTAGAAAACTCTTGATGTATGCAACACGATGCGTTTTGAATTTTTGAAAAGTATTAATTTGCGTAAAAGTTATTAAAAAGTGCCGAAGTTATTATTTCAAATTTGATAAATTTTTGAAATAAATAATTAAAAACATAAAAATTTTTACAACTAAACATACTGCTGGAAATCTCTTGATGTATGCAACATAATGCTTTTTAAATTTTTGCAAAATATTAATTTGCATCAAAGTTTTTAAAGATAGCCGAAGTTATTATTTCAAATTTTATAAATTTTTAAAATTAATATTTAAAAACGTAAAAAAATATTCAAGTAGACAAAATGATGGAAAGCTCTAGATGTGTGCAACACGATGCGTTTCAAATTTTTAAAAAATATTAATTTGAATAAAAGTTATTAAAAAGTGCCCAAGTTATTATTTCAAATTTGATAAATTTTTAAAATAAATCATTTAAAACGTAATAACAGATACAAGTAGACATACTGTTAAAAAGCCCTTGATGTAGGCAACACGATGTCTTTTGAATTTTTAAAAAAGTATTAATTTGCATCAAAGTTACTAAAAAGTGCCGAAGTTATTATTTCAAATTTGATAACTTTTTGAAATAAATAATTAAAAACATAAAAAATTTTACAAGTAAACATACTGCTGGAAAGCCCTTGATGTACGCAACACGATGCTTTTTGAATTTTTAAAAAAATATTAATTTGCATGAAAGTTATTAAAAATGGCCGAAGTTATTATTTCAAATTTTATAAATTTGAAAAATAAATAATTAAAAACGTAATAAAGTATACAAGTAGAAACACCTTTTAAATTTTTAAAAAATATTAATTTGCATCAAAGTTATTAAAAATGGCCAAAGTTATTATTTCAAATTTTATCAATTTTTAAAATAATTAATTAAAAACGTAATACAATTTACAAGTAGACATACTGTTGGAAAGCCATTGATGTATGAAACACAATGCTTTTGAATTTTTAAAAAATATTAATTTGCATCAAAGTTATTAAAAAGTGCCCAAGTTATTATTTAAAATTTTATGAATTTTTAAAATAAATAATTAAAAACGTAAAACAATATACAAGTAGACAAAATGATGGAAATCCCTAGATGTATTCAACACGATGCGTTTTAAATTTTTATAAAAGATTATTTTGAATAAAAGTTATTAAAAAGTGCCCAAGTTATTATTTCAAATTTGATGAATTTTTAAAATAAATCATTTAAAACGTAATAAAAGATACAAGTAGACATACTGTTGGAAAGCCTATGTTGTCGGCAACACGATGCTTTTTGAATTTTTAAAAAATAATTATTTGCATCAAAGTTATTAAATATGGCCGAAGTTATTATTTCAAATTTTATAAATTTGAAAAATAAATAATTAAAAACGTAATAAAGTATACAAGTGGACACACCGTTGGAAAGCCCTTGATGTATGAAACACAATGCTTTTTGATTTTTTAAAAAATATTAATTTGCATCAAACTTATTAAAAAGTGCCCAAGTTATTTAAAATTTTATGAATTTTTAAAATAAATAATTAAAAACGTAAAAAATAATACAAGTGGACAAAATGTTGGAAAGCCCTTGATGTATGCAACACGATGCGTTTTAAATTTTTGAAAAATATTAATTTGAATAAAAGTTATTAAAAATTGCCCAAGTTATTATTTCAAATTGGATGAATTTTTAAAATAAATCATTTGAAACGTAATAAAAAATACAAGTAGACATAATGTTTGGAAAGCCCTTGATGTATGCAACACGATGCTTTTTGAATTTTTTAAAAAAATTAATTTGCATCAAAGTTATTAAATATGGCCGAAGTTATTATTTCAAATTTTATAAATTTTAAAATAAATAATTAAAAATGTAAGAAAAGATACAAGCAGACAAACTGTTGGAAAGCCCTTGATGTATGCAACTCGATGCTTTTTGAATTTTTAAAAAATTTTATATTGCATCAAATTTATTAAAAATGGCCGAAGTTATTATTTTAAATTTTATAAATTTTTAAAATAAATAATTAAGAATGTAAGAAAATATACAAGTAGACAAACTGTTGGAAAGCCCTTGATGTATGGAACACGATGCTTTTTGAATTTTTAAAAAATATTAATTTGCATCAAAGATATTAAAAAGTGCCGAAGTTATTATTTCAAATTTGATGAATTTTTAAAATAAATAATTAAAAACATACTTTTTTTACAAGTAAACATACTGCTAGGAAGCCCTTAATGTATGCAGCACAATGCTTTTTAAATTTTTAAAAAATATTAATTCGCATCAAAGTTATTAAAAATGGCCGAAGTTATTATTTCAATTTTTATAAATTTTTAAAATAAATAATTAAAAACGTAATAAAATATACAAGTAGACATGCTGTTTAAAAGCCCTTGATGTATGCAACACCATGCTTTTTGAATTTTTGACAAATATTAATTTGCGTAAAAGTTATTAAAAAGTGCCGAAGTTATTATTTCAAATTTGATAAATTTTTAAAATAAATAATTTAAAACATAAAAAAATTTACAAGTTAACATACTGCTGGAAAGCCCTTGATGTATGCAACACGATGCTTTTTGAATTTTTAAAAAATATTAATTTGCATCAAAGTTATTAAAAATGGCCAAAGTTATTATTTCAATTTTTATAAATTTTTAAAATAAATAATTAAAAACGTAATAAAATATACAAGTAAACATACTGTTAGAAATCCCTTAATGTATGCAACACGATGCTTTTTGAATTTTTAAAAAATATTAATTTGCATCAAAGTTATTGAAAATGGCCGAAGTTATTATTTCAAATTTTATAAATTTTTAAAATAAATAATTAAAAACGTAAAAAATAATACAAGTGGACAAAATGTTGGAAAGCCCTTGATGTATGCAACACGATGCGTTTTAAATTTTTGAAAAATATTAATTTGAATAAAAGTTATTAAAAAGTGCCCAAGTTATTATTTCAAATTGGATGCATTTTTAAAATAAATCATTTCATCAAATAAATCATAATCATAAACTTATGTGTGCTCTTTTACAATATTTTGGATTTGATAAATCTGCGGTATCTTTGATTAACTCTTATTTGTCTGAAAGATTTCAAAAGGTTAAAGTTGATAATACATTGTCAGACTTAATTCATGTCAATACTGGAGTGCCCCAAGGCTCCATTTTAGGGCCTCTTCTCTTTATTGTATATACATCGGAATTATTGCGCTCTGTACAGTACGGTAAAGTTGTAGCTTATGCTGACGATACACAACTTTATAAAAGCTTTGGCTTAAATGATTTAAATCTGTCTTCATTTCAAATTAACTTTGATCTTCTTAATATTTTCAACTTAGCAGCAGAATTTAATCTTACATTGAACTCTTCTAAATCCAAAGTAATATTGTTTGGAAGCAGAAATCACTTGAGTATAGTGACTCCTTTACTAAATATTAATATTAATCATCAACCTCTGCCTCTAGAAATCTCAGCTAAAAATCTTGGCTTAATTATGGACTCAAGTCTTAGATTCCGAGATCACGTTAAAAATACAGTTGGCAAATGCTATGCTGCACTAAAAAACCTATATAGAAATAGAAAATATATATAAATAAATATATAAAATAAATATAAATAAATATATATCTAAATTCTTACCTTAAGAAAATACTGTGTGAATCTCTTGTATTGTCGCACTTGAATTACTGTGATGTTATATATGGTCATTGTCTTGACTCTATTAGTGAGAAGAGAATTCAAAAGATACAAAATTCTTGTGTGAGGCTTATTTTTGGGCTCAGAAAATTTGATCATGTGTCACATAAGCTGAAAGAATTGAATTGGTTAAATATGAAAAACAGACGTTTACATCACTTTTCCTTATTTGTCCATAATATAATAATCAATGCACAGCCATATTCGCTTTGGAATAGATTAACCTTAAGATCATCTATACATTCACGTAATACCAGAAACAGAAGAGATCTCTCCATGCCGAGGTACTACACTACACTTTTTAAGCGTAGCTTTGCATATAACGCAGTCATTGTCTACAATAGTGTTCCTGTACAGTTTAAAAACTATAATAGAGTAAGGTTTAAAATTGAAGTTAAAAATTATTTACTTGACCTGCAATAAAGACTAATAGAACGTTTCATCTCACTTTAAGCTTGTAATTGGATAGTTCTGATTTTGATTGTTAGGCTTATTCTTGATCTTGTCTGGTATGATTATGCATTGTATAGCCAAAATATGTTTAATATGTTTATTTTCCTTTTTTTCTCATGGTTAAGTTGATTAGCAATGTTGCTAGACTTCGCCTATTTAGTAAGTCGTGTTGATACCTGTATATGATATTTGTATTGTCTATTGCTTACTAAATAAAGTCATTTATTATTATTATATTTGAAACGTAATAAAAAATACAAGTAGACATAATGTTTAGAAAGCCCTTGATGTATGCAACACGATGCTTTTTGAATTTTTAAAAAATATTAATTTGCATCAAAGTTATTAAAAATGGCCGAAGTTATTATTTCAAATTTTATAAATTTTAAAATAAATAATTAAAAATGTA
This sequence comes from Cryptophagus acutangulus, assembly GCA_963556235.1. NCBI lineage: Eukaryota > Metazoa > Arthropoda > Insecta > Coleoptera > Cryptophagidae > Cryptophagus > Cryptophagus acutangulus. Next base: position 8,860,742 of record OY744560.1, read on the forward strand.
AGAAAAGATACAAGTAGACAAACTATTGGAAAGCCCTTGATGTATGCAACTCGATGCTTTTTGAATTTTTAAAAAATATTAATTTGCATCAAAGTTATTAAAAATGGCCGAAGTTATTATTTTAAATTTTATAAATTTTTAAAATAAATAATTAAGAATGTAAAAAAATATACAAGTAGACATACTGTTGGAAAGCCCTTGATGTATGCAACGCGATGCTTTTTAAATTTTTAAAAAATATTAATTTGCATCAAAGTTATTGAAAATGGCCGAAGTTATTATTTCAAATTTGATGAATTTTTGAAAAGAAAATAAATAAAAACTTAATAAAACAATTATTATTTTAAATTTTATAAATTTTTAAAATGAAAAATTTAAAACGTAATAAAATATACAAGTAGACATACTGTTGGAAAGCCCTTGATATATGCAACACGATGCGTTTTGATATTTTGAAAAATATTAATTTTAATAAAAGTTATTAAAAAGTACCCAAGTTATTATTTAAAAGTTTATGAATTTTTAAAATAAATGATTAGAAACGTAATAAAATATACAACTAGACATAATGTTGGAAAGCGCTTGATGTATGCAACACGATGCGTTTTAAATTTTTAAAAAATATTAATTTCAATAAAAGTTATTAAAAAGTGCCTAAGTTATTATTATTTTAAATTTGATGAATTTTTAATACAAATCATTCAAAACGTAATAAAATATACAAGTAGACATACTGAATTAATTTGAATTAAAGTTATTAAAAAGTGCCCAAGTTATTATTTAAAATTTGATAAATTTTTAAAATAAATAATTGAAAACGTAAAAAATGTTCAAAGAGACATACTGTTTGAACGCCCTTAATGTATGCAACACTATGCTTTTTAAACTTTTAAAAAATATTAATTTGCATCAAAGTTATTGAAAATGGCCAAAGTTATTATTTCAAATTTTATAAATTTTTAAAATAAGTATTTAAAAACGTAATAAAATATACAAGTAGACATACTGAATTAATTTGCATCGAAGTTATTAAAAATGGCCGAAGTTATTATTTCAAATTTTATAAATTTTGAAAATAAATAATTAAACACGTAATAAAGTATACAAGTAGACACACCGTTGGAAAGCCCTTGATGTATGCAACACAAGGCTTTTTTATATTTTTAAAGAAGATTAATTTCTATAAAAGTTATTAAAAAGTGCCGAAGTTATTATTTCAAAATTGATAAAGTTTTAAAATAAATAAATAAAAACGTAATAAATGATACACCTAAACATACTGCTGAAAAGCCCTTCATGTATGCAACACGATGCTTTTTGAAGTTTTGAAAAATATTAATTTGCGTAAAAGTTATTAAATAGTGAGCGAAATTATTATTTCAAATTTGATAAATTTATAAAAAATATAATTAAAAACGTAAAAAATGTACAAGTAGACATATTGTTTGAACGTCCTTGATGTATGAAACACAATGCTTTTTGAACTTTTAAAAAATATTAATTTGCATCAAAGTTATTAAAAAGTGCCCAAGTTATTATTTAAAATTTAATGAATTTTTAAAATAACTAATTAAAAACGTAATAAATTATACAAGTAGTCATACTGTTGGAAAGCCCTTGATGTATGCAACACGATGCGTTTTAAATTTTTGAAAATATTAATTTGAATAAAAGTTATTAAAAAGTGCCCAAGTTATTATTTCATATTTGATGAATTTTTAAAATAAATCATTTAAAACGTAATAAAATATACAAGTAGACATACTGTTGAAAAGGCCTTGATTTATGCAACAAGATGCGTTTCGAAATTTTGAAAAATATTAATTTGAATTAAAGTTATTAAAAAGTGCCCAAGTTATTATTTCAAATTTGATAAATTTTTAAAATAAATATTTAAAAACGTAATAAAATATACAAGTAGACATAATGTTAGAAAGCCCTTGATGTATGCAACACGATGCTTTTTGAATTTTTTAAAAATATTAATTTGCGTAAAAGTTATTAAAAAGTGCCGAAGTTATTATTTCAAATTTTATAAATTTTTTAAATTACCATTTAAAAACGTAATAAAATATACAAGTAGACATACTGTTCGAAAGCCCTTGATGTATGCAACACAATGCTTTTTGAATTTTCAAAAAATATTAATTTGCATCAAAGTTATTAAAAATGGCCGAAGATAATATTTCAAACTTTATAAATTTGAAAAATAAAAAATTAAAAACGTAATAAAATATACAAGTAGATACACCTTTGGAAAGCTTTTTATGTACGAAACACAATGCTTTTTGAATTTTAAAAAAATATAAATTTGCATCCAAGTTATTAAAAAGTGCCCAAGTTATTATTTAAATTTTTTTAAAATAAATAATTAAAAACGTAATAAACTTTACAAGTAGACATACTGTTGGAAAGCCCTTGATGTATGAAACACGATGCTTTTTAAACTTTTAAAAAATATTAATTTGCATCAAAGTTATTGAAAATGGCCGAAGTTATTATTTCAAATTTTATAAATTTTTAAAATAAATAATTAAAAACGTAAAAAATAATACAAGTGGACAAAATGTTGGAAAGCCCTTGATGTATGCAACACGATGCGTTTTAAATTTTTGAAAAATATTAATTTGCATCAAAGTTATTAAAAATGGCCGAAGTTATTATTTCAAATTTTATAAATTTTAAAATAAATAATTAAAAATGTAAGAAAAGATACAAGTAGACAAACTGTTGGAAAGCCCTTGATGTATGCAACTCGATGCTTTTTGAATTTTTAAAAAATATTAATTTGCATCAAAGTTATTAAAAATGGCCGAAGTTATTATTTTAAATTTTATAAATTTTTAAAATAAATAATTAAGAATGTAAGAAAATATACAAGTAGACATACTGTTGGAAAGCCCTTGATGTATGCAACGCGATGCTTTTTAAATTTTTGAAAAATATTAATTTTCGTAAAAGTTATTAAAAAGTGCCAAAGTTATTATTTTAAATTTGATACATTTTTTAAATAAATAATTAAAAACATAAAATTTTTTTACAACTAAACATACTGCTGGAAAGTTCGTAATGTATGCAACACAATGCTTTTTGAATTTTTAAAAAATATTAATTTGCGTAAAAGTTATTAAAAAGTGCCGAAGTTATTATTTCAAATTTGATGAATTTTTGAAAAGAAAATAAATAAAAACTTAATAAAACAATTATTATTTTAAATTTTATAAATTTTTAAAATGAAAAATTTAAAACGTAATAAAATATACAAGTAGACATACTGTTGGAAAGCCCTTGATATATGCAACACGATGCGTTTTGATATTTTGAAAAATATTAATTTTAATAAAAGTTATTAAAAAGTACCCAAGTTATTATTTAAAAGTTTATGAATTTTTAAAATAAATGATTAAAAACGTAATAAAATATACAAGTAGACATAATGTTGGAAAGCGCTTGAAGTATGCAACACGATGCGTTTTAAATTTTTAAAAAATATTAATTTGAATAAAAGTTATTAAAAAGTGCCTAAGTTATTATTATTTTAAATTTGATGAATTTTTAATACAAATCATTCAAAACGTAATAAAATATACAAGTAGACATAATGTTAGAAAACCCTTGATGTATGCAACACGATGCTTTTTGAATTTTTTAAAAATATTAATTTGCGTAAAAGTTATTAAAAAGTGCCGAAGTTATTATTTCAAATTTTATAAATTTTTTAAATTACCATTTAAAAACGTAATAAAATATACAAGTAGACATACTGTTCGAAAGCCCTTGATGTATGCAACACAATGCTTTTTGAATTTTAAAAAAATATTAATTTGCATCAAAGTTATTAAAAATGGCCGAAGATAATATTTCAAACTTTATAAATTTGAAAAATAAAAAATTAAAAACGTAATAAAATATACAAGTAGACACACCGCTGGAAAGCTTTTTATGTACGAAACACAATGCTTTTTGAATTTTAAAAAAATATAATTTTGCATCAAAGTTATTAAAAAGTGCCCAAGTTATTATTTAAATTTTTTTAAAATAAATAATTAAAAACGTAATAAACTTTACAAGTAGACATACTGTTGGAAAGCCCTTGATGTATGAAACACGATGCTGTTTAAATTTTTAAAAAATATTAATTTGCATCAAAGTTATTAAAAATGCCCGAAGTTATTATTTCAAATTTGATAAATTTTTGAAAAAAATAATTAAAAACATAATTTTTTTTTTACAAGTAAACACACTGCTGGAAAGCCCTTGATGTACGCAACACGATGCTATTTGAATTTTTAAAAAATATTAATTTGCATCAAAGTTATTAAAAATGGCCAAAGTTATTATTTCAAATTTTATAAATTTTTAAAATAAATAATTAAAAACGTAATAAAATTTACAAGTAGACATACTGTTGGAAAGCCCTTGATATATGCAACACGATGCTTTTTGAATTTTTAAAAAATATTAATTTGCGTAAAAGTTATTAAAAAGTGCCGAAGTTATTATTTCAAATTTTATAAATTTTTTAAATTACCATTTAAAAACGTAATAAAATATACAAGTAGACATACTGTTCGAAAGCCCTTGATGTATGCAACACAATGCTTTTTGAATTTTCAAAAAATATTAATTTGCATCAAAGTTATTAAAAATGGCCGAAGATATAATTTCAAACTTTATAAATTTGAAAAATAAAAAATTAAAAACGTAATAAAATATACAAGTAGACACACCGCTGGAAAGCTTTTTATGTACGAAACACAATGCTTTTTGAATTTTAAAAAAATATAAATTTGCATCAAAGTTATTAAAAAGTGCCCAAGTTATTATTTAAATTTTTTTAAAATAAATAATTAAAAACGTAATAAACTTTACAAGTAGACATACTGTTGGAAAGCCCTTGATGTATGAAACACGATGCTTTTTGAATTTTTAAAAAATATTAATTTGCATCAAAGTTATTAAAAATGCCCGAAGTTATTATTTCAAATTTAATAAATTTTTGAAAAAAATAATTAAAAACATAATTTTTTTTTACAAGTAAACATACTGCTGGAAAGCCCTTGATGTACGCAACACGATGCTATTTGAATTTTTAAAAAATATTAATTTGCATCAAAGTTATTAAAAATGGCCAAAGTTATTATTTCAAATTTTATAAATTTTTAAAATAAATAATTAAAAACGTATTAAAATTTACAAGTAGACATACTGTTGGAAAGCCCTAGATGTACGCAACACGGTGCTTTTTGAATTTTTAAAAAATATTAATTTGCATCAAAGTTATTAAAAATGGCCGAAGATAATATTTCAAACTTTATAAATTTGAAAAATGAATAATTAAAAACGTAATAAACTTTACAAGTAGACATACTGTTAGAAAGCCATTGATGTATGCAACATGATGTTTTTTGAATTTTTAAAAAATATTAATTTGCATGAAAGTTATTAAAAATGGCCGAAGTTATTATTTCAAATTCGATAAATTTTTGAAAAAAATAAATAAAAACATAATTTTTTTTACACGTAAACATACTGCTAGAAAGCCCTTGATGTATGCAACACAATGCTTTTTAAGTTTTTAAAAAATATTAATTTGCAGCAAAGTTATTAAAAATGGCCGAAGTTATTATTTCAAATTTTATAAATTTTTAAAATAAATAATTAAAAACGTAATAAAATATACAAGTAGACATAATGTTAGAAAGCCCTTGATGTATGCAACACGATGTTTTTTGAATTTTTAAAAAATATTAATTTGCGTAAAAGTTATTAAAAAGTGCCGAAGTTATTATTTCAAATTTTATAAATTTTTAAAATAAACGTTTAAAAACGTAATAAAATATACAAGTAGACATACTGTTTAAAATGCCTTGACGTATGCAACACGATGCTTTTTGAATTTTCAAAAAATATTAATTTGCATCAAAGTTATTAAAAATGGCCGAAGATAATATTTCAAACTTTATAAATTTGAAAAATTAAAAATTAAAAACGTGATAAATGATACACGTAAACATACTGCTGGCAAGCCCTTGATGTATGCAACACGATGCTTTTTGAATTTTTAAAAAATATTAATTTGCGTCAAAGTTATTAAAAAGTGCCCAAGTTTTTATTTAAAACAATTTTAAAATAAATAATTAAAACGTAATAAACTTTACAAGTAGACATACTGTTGGAAAGCCTTTGATGTATGCAACACGATGCTTTTTGAATTTTTAAAAAATATTAATTTGCATCAAAGTTATTAAAAATGGCCGAAGTTATTATTTCAAATTTGATAAAACTTTAAAAAAAATAAATAAAAACATAAAAATTTTTTACAAGTAAAGTTACTGCTAGAAAGCCCTTGATGTACGCAACACGATGCTTTTTGAATTTTTAAAAAATATTAATTTGCATCAAAGTTATTAAAAATGGCCGAAGTTATTATTTCAAATTTTATAAACTTGAAAAATAAATAATTAAAAACGTAATAAAGTATACAAGTGGACACACCGTTGGAAAGCCCTTGATGTATGAAACACAATGCTTTTTGAATTTTTAAAAAATATTAATTTGCATCAAAGTTATTAAAAAGTGCCCAAGTTATTTAAAATTTTATGAATTTTTAAAATAAATAATTAAAAAGGTAAAAAATAATACAAGTGGACAAAATGTTGAAAAGCCTCTGATGTATGCAACACGATGCGTTTTAAATTTTTGAAAAATATTAATTTGAATAAAAGTTATTAAAAAGTGCCCAAGTTATTATTTAAAATTTAATGAGTTTTTAAAATAAATAATTAAAAACGTAATAAAATATACAAGTAGACATACTGTTGGAAAGCCCTTGATGTATGCAACACGATGCGTTTTAAATTTTTGAAAATATTAATTTGAATAAAAGTTATTAAAAAGTGCCCCAGTTATTATTTCATATTTGTTGAATTTTTAAAATAAATCATTTAAAACGTAATAAAATATACAAGTAGACATACTGTTGAAAAGGTCTTGATTTATGCAACACGATTCTTTTTGAACTTTTGAAAAATATTAATTTGAATAAATGTTATTAAAAAGTGCCCAAGTTATTATTTAAAATTTTATGAATTTTTAAAATAATGAATTAAAAACGTAATAAAATATACAAGTAACCATACTATTGGAAATCTCTTGATGTATGCAACACGATGCGTTTTAAATTTGTGATAAATATTAATTTGTATAAAAGTTATTAAAAAGTGCCCAAGTTATTATTTCGAATTTGAGGAATTTTTAAAATAAATCATTTAAAACGTAATAAAAGATACAAGTAGCCATACTATTGGAAAGCCCTTTATGTATGCAACACGATGCTTTTTGAATTTTTAAAAAATATTAATTTGCATCAAAGTTATTGAAAATGGCCGAAGTTATTATTTCAAATTTTATAAATTTTTAAAATAAATAATTAAAAATGTAAGAAAATAAACAAGTAGACGTATTATTGGAAATCCCTTAATGTATGCAACACGATGCTTATTGATATTTTAAAAAATATTAATTTGCATCAAAGTTATTAAAAATGGCCGAAGTTATTATTTCAAATTTTATAAATTTTTAAAATAAATAATTTAAAACGTAATAAAATTTACCAGTAGACATACTGTTGGAAAGCCCTTGATATATGCAACAAGATACGTTTCGAAATTTTGAAAAATATTAATTTGAATTAAAGTTATTAAAAAGTGACCAAGTTATTATTTCAAATTTGATAAATTTTTAAAATAAATATTTAAAAACGTAATAAAATATACAAGTAGATACACCGCTGGAAAGCTTTTTATGTACGAAACACAATGCTTTTTGAATTTTAAAAAAATATAAATTTGCATCAAAGTTATTAAAAAGTGCCCAAGTTATTATTTAAAATTTTTTAAAATAAATAATTAACAACGTAATAAACTTTACAAGTAGACATACTGTTGGAAAGCCCTTGATGTATGAAACACGATGCTGTTTAAATTTTTAAAAAATATTAATTTGCATCAATGTTATTAAAAATGCCCGAAGTTATTATTTCAAATTTGATAAATTTTTGAAAAAAATAATTAAAAACATAAATTTTTTTTTACAAGTAAACATACTGCTGGAAAGCCCTTGATGTACGCAACACGATGCTATTTGAATTTTTAATAAATATTAATTTGCATCAAAGTTATTAAAAATGGCCAAAGTTATTATTTCAAATTTTATAAATTTTTAAAATAAATAATTAAAAACGTAATAAAATTTACAAGTAGACATACTGTTGAAAAGCCCTTGATATATGCAACAAGATGCGTTTCGAAATTTTGAAAAATATTAATTTGAATTAATGTTATTAAAAAGTGCCCAAGTTATTATTTCAAATTTGATAAATTGTTAAAATAAATATTTAAAAACGTAATAAAATATACAAGTAGACATAATGTTAAAAAGCCCTTGATGTATGCAACACGATGCTTTTTGAATTTTTAAAAAATATTAATTTGCGTAAAAGTTATTAAAAAGTGCCGAAGTTATTATTTCAAATTTTATAAATTTTTTAAATTACCATTTAAAAACGTAATAAAATATACAAGTAGACATACTGTTCGAAAGCCCTTGATGTATGCAACACAATGCTTTTTGAATTTTCAAAAAATATTAATTTGCATCAAAGTTATTAAAAATGGCCGAAGATAATATTTCAAACTTTATAAATTTGAAAAATAAAAAATTAAAAACGTAATAAAATATACAAGTAGACACATCGCTGGAAAGCTTTTTATGTACGAAACACAATGCTTTTTGAATTTTAAAAAAATATAAATTTGCATCAAAGTTATTAAAAAGTGCCCAAGTTATTATTTAAATTTTTTTAAAATAAATAATTAAAAACGTAATAAACTTTACAAGTAGACATACTGTTGGAAAGCCCTTGATGTATGAAACACGATGCTCTTTAAATTTTTAAAAAATATTAATTTGCATCAAAGTTATTAAAAATGCCCGAAGTTATTATTTCAAATTTGATAAATTTTTGAAAAAAATAATTAAAAACATAATTTTTTTTTTACAAGTAAACACACTGCTGGAAAGCCCTTGATGTACGCAACACGATGCTATTTGAATTTTTAAAAAATATTAATTTGCATCAAAGTTATTAAAAATGGCCAAAGTTATTATTTCAAATTTTATAAATTTTTAAAATAAATAATTAAAAACGTAATAAAATTTACAAGTAGACATACTGTTGGAAAGCCCTTGATATATGCAACACGATGCTTTTTGAATTTTTAAAAAATATTAATTTGCGTAAAAGTTATTAAAAAGTGCCGAAGTTATTATTTCAAATTTTATAAATTTTTTAAATTACCATTTAAAAACGTAATAAAATATACAAGTAGACATACTGTTCGAAAGCCCTTGATGTATGCAACACAATGCTTTTTGAATTTTCAAAAAATATTAATTTGCATCAAAGTTATTAAAAATGGCCGAAGATATAATTTCAAACTTTATAAATTTGAAAAATAAAAAATTAAAAACGTAATAAAATATACAAGTAGACACACCGCTGAAAAGCTTTTTATGTACAAAACACAATGCTTTTTGAATTTTAAAAAAATATAAATTTGCATCAAAGTTATTAAAAAGTGCCCAAGTTATTATTTAAATTTTTTTAAAATAAATAATTAAAAACGTAATAAACTTTACAAGTAGACATACTGTTGGAAAGCCCTTGATGTATGAAACACGATGCTTTTTGAATTTTTAAAAAATATTAATTTGCATCAAAGTTATTAAAAATGCCCGAAGTTATTATTTCAAATTTGATAAATTTTTGAAAAAAATAATTAAAAACATAATTTTTTTTTACAAGTAAACATACTGCTGGAAAGCCCTTGATGTACGCAACACGATGCTATTTGAATTTTTAAAAAATATTAATTTGCATCAAAGTTATTAAAAATGGCCAAAGTTATTATTTCAAATTTTATAAATTTTTAAAATAAATAATTAAAAACGTATTAAAATTTACAAGTAGACATACTGTTGGAAAGCCCTAGATGTATGCAACACGGTGCTTTTTGAATTTTTAAAAAATATTAATTTGCATCAAAGTTATTAAAAATGGCCGAAGATAATATTTCAAACTTTATAAATTTAAAAAATGAATAATTAAAAACGTAATAAACTTTACAAGTAGACATACTGTTAGAAAGCCTTTGATGTATGCAACATGATGTTTTTTGAATTTTTAAAAAATATTAATTTGCATGAAAGTTATTAAAAATGGCCGAAGTTATTATTTCAAATTTGATAAATTTTTGAAAAAAATAAATAAAAACATAATTTTTTTTACAAGTAAACATACTGCTAGAAAGCCCTTGATGTATGCAACACAATGCTTTTTAAGTTTTTAAAAAATATTAATTTGCAGCAAAGTTATTAAAAATGGCCGAAGTTATTATTTCAAATTTTATAAATTTTTAAAATAAATAATTAAAAACGTAATAAAATATACAAGTAGACATAATGTTAGAAAGCCCTTGATGTATGCAACACGATGTTTTTTGAATTTTTAAAAAATATTAATTTGCGTAAAAGTTATTAAAAAGTGCCGAAGTTATTATTTCAAATTTTATAAATTTTTAAAATAAACGTTTAAAAACGTTATAAAATATACAAGTAGACATACTGTTTAAAATCCCTTGACGTATGCAACACGATGCTTTTTGAATTTTCAAAAAATATTAATTTGCATCAAAGTTATTAAAAATGGCCGAAGATAATATTTCAAACTTTATAAATTTGAAAAATAAAAAATTAAAAACGTGATAAATGATACACGTAAACATACTGCTGGCAAGCCCTTGATGTATGCAACACGATGCTTTTTGAATTTTTAAAAAATATTAATTTGCATCAAAGTTATTAAAAATGGCCGAAGTTATTATTTCAAATTTGATAAAACTTTAAAAAAAATAAATAAAAACATAAAAATTTTTTACAAGTAAAGTTACTGCTAGAAAGCCCTTGATGTACGCAACACGATGCTTTTTGAATTTTTAAAAAATATTAATTTGCATCAAAGTTATTAAAAATGGCCGAAGTTATTATTTCAAATTTTATAAACTTGAAAAATAAATAATTAAAAACGTAATAAAGTATACAAGTGGACACACCGTTGGAAAGCCCTTGATGTATGAAACACAATGCTTTTTGAATTTTTAAAAAATATTAATTTGCATCAAAGTTATTAAAAAGTGCCCAAGTTATTTAAAATTTTATGAATTTTTAAAATAAATAATTAAAAAGGTAAAAAATAATACAAGTGGACAAAATGTTGAAAAGCCTCTGATGTATGCAACACGATGCGTTTTAAATTTTTGAAAAATATTAATTTGAATAAAAGTTATTAAAAAGTGCCCAAGTTATTATTTAAAATTTAATGAGTTTTTAAAATAAATAATTAAAAACGTAATAAAATATACAAGTAGACATACTGTTGGAAAGCCCTTGATGTATGCAACACGATGCGTTTTAAATTTTTGAAAATATTAATTTGAATAAAAGTTATTAAAAAGTGCCCCAGTTATTATTTCATATTTGTTGAATTTTTAAAATAAATCATTTAAAACGTAGTAAAATATACAAGTAGACATACTGTTGAAAAGGCCTTGATTTATGCAACACGATTCTTTTTGAACTTTTGAAAAATATTAATTTGAATAAATGTTATTAAAAAGTGCTCAAGTTATTATTTAAAATTTTATGAATTTTTAAAATAATGAATTAAAAACGTAATAAAATATACAAGTAACCATACTATTGGAAATCTCTTGATGTATGCAACACGATGCGTTTTAAATTTGTTATAAATATTAATTTGTATAAAAGTTATTAAAAAGTGCCCAAGTTATTATTTCGAATTTGAGGAATTTTTAAAATAAATCATTTAAAACGTAATAAAAGATACAAGTAGCCATACTATTGGAAAGCCCTTTATGTATGCAACACGATGCTTTTTGAATTTTTTAAAAATATTAATTTGCATCAAAGTTATTGAAAATGGCCGAAGTTATTATTTCAAATTTTATAAATTTTTAAAATAAATAATTAAAAATGTAAGAAAATAAACAAGTAGACGTATTGTTGGAAATCCCTTAATGTATGCAACACGATGCTTTTTGATATTTTAAAAAATATTAATTTGCATCAAAGTTATTAAAAATGGCCGAAGTTATTATTTCAAATTTTATAAATTTTTAAAATAAATAATTAAAAACGTAATAAAATTTACCAGTAGACATACTTTTGGAAAGCCCTTGATATATGCAACAAGATGCGTTTCGAAATTTTGAAAAATATTAATTTGAATTAAAGTTATTAAAAAGTGACCAAGTTATTATTTCAAATTTGATAAATTTTTAAAACAAATATTTAAAAACGTAATAAAATATACAAGTAGATACACCACTGGAAAGCTTTTTATGTACGAAACACAATGCTTTTTGAATTTAAAAAAAATATAAATTTGCATCAAAGTTATTAAAAAGTGCCCAAGTTATTATTTAAAATTTTTTAAAATAAATAATTAAAAACGTAATAAACTTTACAAGTAGACATACTGTTGGAAAGCCCTTGATGTATGAAACACGATGCTGTTTAAATTTTTAAAAAATATTAATTTGCATCAAAGTTATTAAAAATGCCCGAAGTTATTATTTCAAATTTGATAAATTTTTGAAAAAAATAATTAAAAACATAAATTTTTTTTTACAAGTAAACATACTGCTGGAAAGCCCTTGATGTACGCAACACGATGCTATTTGAATTTTTAAAAAATATTAATTTGCATCAAAGTTATTAAAAATGGCCAAAGTTATTATTTCAAATTTTATAAATTTTTAAAATAAATAATTAAAAACGTAATAAAATTTACAAGTAGACATACTGTTGGAAAGCCCTTGATATATGCAACAAGATGCGTTTCGAAATTTTGAAAAATATTAATTTGAATTAATGTTATTAAAAAGTGCCCAAGTTATTATTTCAAATTTGATAAATTTTTAAAATAAATATTTAAAAACGTAATAAAATATACAAGTAGACATAATGTTAAAAAGCCCTTGATGTATGCAACACGATGCTTTTTGAATTTTTAAAAAATATTAATTTGCGTAAAAGTTATTAAAAAGTGCCGAAGTTATTATTTCAAATTTTATAAATTTTTTAAATTACCATTTAAAAACGTAATAAAATATACAAGTAGACATACTGTTCGAAAGCCCTTGATGTATGCAACACAATGCTTTTTGAATTTTCAAAAAATATTAATTTGCATCAAAGTTATTAAAAATGGCCGAAGATATAATTTCAAACTTTATAAATTTGAAAAATAAAAAATTAAAAACGTAATAAAATATACAAGTAGACACACCGCTGGAAAGCTTTTTATGTACGAAACACAATGCTTTTTGAATTTTAAAAAAATATAAATTTGCATCAAAGTTATTAAAAAGTGCCCAAGTTATTATTTAAATTTTTTTAAAATAAATAATTAAAAACGTAATAAACTTTACAAGTAGACATACTGTTGGAAAGCCCTTGATGTATGAAACACGATGCTTTTTGAATTTTTAAAAAATATTAATTTGCATCAAAGTTATTAAAAATGCCCGAAGTTATTATTTCAAATTTGATAAATTTTTGAAAAAAATAATTAAAAACATAATTTTTTTTTACAAGTAAACATACTGCTGGAAAGCCCTTGATTTACGCAACACGATGCTATTTGAATTTTTAAAAAATATTAATTTGCATCAAAGTTATTAAAAATGGCCAAAGTTATTATTTCAAATTTTATAAATTTTTAAAATAAATAATTAAAAACGTATTAAAATTTACAACTAGACATACTGTTGGAAAGCCCTAGATGTATGCAACACGGTGCTTTTTGAATTTTTAAAAAATATTAATTTGCATCAAAGTTATTAAAAATGGCCGAAGATAATATTTCAAACTTTATAAATTTGAAAAATGAATAATTAAAAACGTAATAAACTTTACAAGTAGACATACTGTTAGAAAGCCTTTGATGTATGCAACATGATTTTTTTTGAATTTTTAAAAAATATTAATTTGCATGAAAGTTATTAAAAATGGCCGAAGTTATTATTTCAAATTTGATAAATTTTTGAAAAAAATAAATAAAAACATAATTTTTTTTACAAGTAAACATACTGCTAGAAAGCCCTTGATGTATGCAACACAATGCTTTTTAAGTTTTTAAAAAATATTAATTTGCAGCAAAGTTATTAAAAATGGCCGAAGTTATTATTTCAAATTTTATAAATTTTTAAAATAAATAATTAAAAACGTAATAAAATATACAAGTAGACATAATGTTAGAAAGCCCTTGATGTATGCAAAACGATGTTTTTTGAATTTTTAAAAAATATTAATTTGCGTAAAAGTCATTAAAAAGTGCCGAAGTTATTATTTCAAATTTTATAAATTTTTAAAATAAACGTTTAAAAACGTAATAAAATATACAAGTAGATATACTGTTTAAAATCCCTTGACGTATGCAACACGATGCTTTTTGAATTTTCAAAAAATATTAATTTGCATCAAAGTTATTAAAAATGGCCGAAGATAATATTTCAAACTTTATAAATTTGAAAAATAAAAAATTAAAAACGTGATAAATGATACACGTAAACATACTGCTGGCAAGCCCTTGATGTATGCAACACGATGCTTTTTGAATTTTTAAAAAATATTAATTTGCGTCAAAGTTATTAAAAAGTGCCCAAGTTTTTATTTAAAACAATTTTAAAATAAATAATTAAAACGTAATAAACTTTACAAGTAGACATACTGTTGGAAAGCCTTTGATGTATGCAACACGATGCTTTTTGAATTTTTAAAAAATATTAATTTGCATCAAAGTTATTAAAAATGGCCGAAGTTATTATTTCAAATTTGATAAAACTTTAAAAAAAATAAATAAAAACATAAAAATTTTTTACAAGTAAAGTTACTGCTAGAAAGCCCTTGATGTACGCAACACGATGCTTTTTGAATTTTTAAAAAATATTAATTTGCATCAAAGTTATTAAAAAGTGCCCAAGTTATTTAAAATTTTATGAATTTTTAAAATAAATAATTAAAAAGGTAAAAAATAATACAAGTGGACAAAATATTGAAAAACCTCTGATGTATGCAACACGATGCGTTTTAAATTTTTGAAAAATATTAATTTGAATAAAAGTTATTAAAAAGTGCCCAAGTTATTATTTAAAATTTAATGAGTTTTTAAAATAAATAATTAAAAACGTAATAAAATATACAAGTAGACATACTGTTGGAAAGCCTTTGATGTATGCAACACGATGCGTTTTAAATTTTTGAAAATATTAATTTGAATAAAAGTTATTAAAAAGTGCCCCAGTTATTATTTCATATTTGTTGAATTTTTAAAATAAATCATTTAAAACGTAATAAAATATACAAGTAGACATACTGTTGAAAAGGCCTTGATTTATGCAACACGATTCTTTTTGAACTTTTGAAAAATATTAATTTGAATAAATGTTATTAAAAAGTGCCCAAGTTATTATTTAAAATTTTATGAATTTTTAAAATAATGAATTAAAAACGTAATAAAATATACAAGTAACCATACTATTGGAAATCTCTTGATGTATGCAACACGATGCGTTTTAAATTTGTGATAAATATTAATTTGTATAAAAGTTATTAAAAAGTGCCCAAGTTATTATTTCGAATTTGAGGAATTTTTAAAATAAATCATTTAAAACGTAATAAAAGATACAAGTAGCCATACTATTGGAAAGCCCTTTATGTATGCAACACGATGCTTTTTGAATTTTTAAAAAATATTAATTTGCATCAAAGTTATTGAAAATGGCCGAAGTTATTATTTCAAATTTTATAAATTTTTAAAATAAATAATTAAAAATGTAAGAAAATAAACAAGTAGACGTATTGTTGGAAATCCCTTAATGTACGCAACACGATGCCTTTTGATATTTTAAAAAATATTAATTTGCATCAAAGTTATTAAAAATGGCCGAAGTTATTATTTCAAATTTTATAAATTTTTAAAATAAATAATTAAAAACGTAATAAAATTTACAAGTAGACATACTGTTGGAAAGCCCTTGATATATGCAACAAGATGCGTTTCGAAATTTTGAAAAATATTAATTTGAATTAAAGTTATTAAAAAGTGACCAAGTTATTATTTCAAATTTGATAAATTTTTAAAATAAATATTTAAAAACGTAATAAAATATACAAGTAGATACACCGCTGGAAAGCTTTTTATGTACGAAACACAATGCTTTTTGAATTTTAAAAAAATATAAATTTGCATCAAAGTTATTAAAAAGTGCCCAAGTTATTATTTAAAAATTTTTAAAATAAATAATTAAAAACGTAATAAACTTTACAAGTAGACATACTGTTGGAAAGCCCTTGATGTATGAAACACGATGCTGTTTAAATTTTTAAAAAATATTAATTTGCATCAAAGTTATTAAAAATGCCCGAAGTTATTATTTCAAATTTGATAAATTTTTGAAAAAAATAATTAAAAACATAAATTTTTTTTTACAAGTAAACATACTGCTGGAAAGCCCTTGATGTACGCAACACGATGCTATTTGAATTTTTAAAAAATATTAATTTGCATCAAAGTTATTAAAAATGGCCAAAGTTATTATTTCAAATTTTATAAATTTTTAAAATAAATAATTAAAAACGTAATAAAATTTACAAGTAGACATACTGTTGGAAAGCCCTTGATATATGCAACAAGATGTGTTTCGAAATTTTGAAAAATATTAATTTGAATTAATGTTATTAAAAAGTGCCCAAGTTATTATTTCAAATTTGATAAATTTTTAAAATAAATATTTAAACACGTAATAAAATATACAAGTAGACATAATGTTAAAAAGCCCTTGATGTATGCAACACGATGCTTTTTGAATTTTTAAAAAATATTAATTTGCGTAAAAGTTATTAAAAAGTGCCGAAGTTATTAATTCAAATTTTATAAATTTTTTAAATTACCATTTAAAAACGTAATAAAATATACAAGTAGACATACTGTTCGAAAGCCCTTGATGTATGCAACACAATGCTTTTTGAATTTTCAAAAAATATTAATTTGCATCAAAGTTATTAAAAATGGCCGAAGATATAATTTCAAACTTTATAAATTTGAAAAATAAAAAATTAAAAACGTAATAAAATATACAAGTAGACACACCGCTGGAAAGCTTTTTATGTACGAAACACAATGCTTTTTGAATTTTAAAAAAATATAAATTTGCATCAAAGTTATTAAAAAGTGCCCAAGTTATTATTTAAATTTTTTTAAAATAAATAATTAAAAACGTAATAAACTTTACAAGTAGACATACTGTTGGAAAGCCCTTGATGTATGAAACACGATGCTTTTTGAATTTTTAAAAAATATTAATTTGCATCAAAGTTATTAAAAATGCCCGAAGTTATTATTTCAAATTTGATAAATTTTTGAAAAAAATAATTAAAAACATAAATTTTTTTTACAAGTAAACATATTGCTGGAAAGTCCTTGATGTACGCAACACGATGCTATTTGAATTTTTAAAAAATATTAATTTGCATCAAAGTTATTAAAAATGGCCAAAGTTATTATTTCAAATTTTATAAATTTTTAAAATAAATAATTAAAAACGTATTAAAATTTACAAGTAGACATACTGTTGGAAAGCCCTAGATGTATGCAACACGGTGCTTTTTGAATTTTTAAAAAATATTAATTTGCATCAAAGTTATTAAAAAAGGCCGAAGATAATATTTCAAACTTTATAAATTTGAAAAATAAATAATTAAAAACGTAATAAACTTTACAAGTAGACATACTGTTAGAAAGCCTTTGATGTATGCAACATGATGTTTTTTGGATTTTTAAAAAATATTAATTTGCATGAAAGTTATTAAAAATGGCCGAAGTTATTATTTCAAATTTGATAAATTTTTGAAAAAAATAAATAAAAACATAATTTTTTTCACAAGTAAACATACTGCTAGAAAGCCCTTGATGTATGCAACACAATGCTTTTTAAGTTTTTAAAAAAATGTTAATTTACAGCAAAGTTATTAAAAATGGCCGAAGTTATTATTTCAAATTTTATAAATTTTTAAAATAAATAATTAAAAACGTAATAAAATATACAAGTAGACATAATGTTAGAAAGCCCTTGATGTATGCAACACGATGTTTTTTGAATTTTTAAAAAATATTAATTTGCGTAAAAGTTATTAAAAAGTGCCGAAGTTATAATTTCAAATTTTATAAATTTTTAAAATAAACGTTTAAAAACGTAATAAAATATACAAGTAGACATACTGTTTAAAATCCCTTGATGTATGCAACACGATGCTTTTTGAATTTTCAAAAAATATTAATTTGCATCAAAGTTATTAAAAATGGCCGAAGATAATATTTCAAACTTTATAAATTTGAAAAATAAAAAATTAAAAACGTGATAAATGATACACGTAAACATACTGCTGGAAAGCCCTTGATGTATGCAACACGATGCTTTTTGAATTTTTAAAAAATATTAATTTGCGTCAAAGTTATTAAAATTGCCCAAGTTTTTATTTAAAACAATTTTAAAATAAATAATTAAAACGTAATAAACTTTACAAGTAGACATACTGTTGGAAAGCCTTTGATGTATGCAACACGATGCTTTTTGAATTTTTAAAAAATATTAATTTGCATCAAAGTTATTAAAAATGGCCGAAGTTATTATTTCAAATTTGATAAAACTTTAAAAAAAATAAATAAAAACATAAAAAAATTTTACAAGTAAAGTTACTGCTAGAAAGCCCTTGATGTACGCAACACGATGCTTTTTGAATTTTTAAAAAATATTAATTTGCATCAAAGTTATTAAAAATGGCCGAAGTTATTATTTCAAATTTTATAAACTTGAAAAATAAATAATTAAAAACGTAATAAAGTATACAAGTGGACACACCGTTGGAAAGCCCTTGATGTATGAAACACAATGCTTCTTGAATTTTTAAAAAATATTAATTTGCATCAAAGTTATTAAAAAGTGCCCAAGTTATTTGAAATTTTATGAATTTTTAAAATAATTAATTAAAAAGGTAAAAAATAATACAAGTGGACAAAATGTTGGAAAGCCTCTGATGTATGCAACACGATGCGTTTTAAATTTTTGAAAAATATTAATTTGAATAAAAGTTATTAAAAAGTGCCCAAGTTATTATTTAAAATTTAATGAATTTTTAAAATAAATAATTAAAAACGTAATAAAATATACAAGTAGACATACTGTTGGAAAGCCCTTGATGTATGCAACACGATGCGTTTTAAATTTTTGAAAATATTAATTTGAATAAAAGTTATTAAAAAGTGCCCCAGTTATTATTTCATATTTGTTGAATTTTTAAAATAAATCATTTAAAACGTAATAAAATATACAAGTAGACATACTGTTAAAAAGGCCTTGATTTATGCAACACGATGCTTTTTGAACTTTTGAAAAATATTAATTTGAATAAATGTTATTAAAAAGTGCCCAAGTTATTATTTAAAATTTTATGAATTTTTAAAATAATGAATTAAAACGTAATAAAATATACAAGTAACCATACTATTGGAAATCTCTTGATGTATGCAACACGATGCGTTTTAAATTTGTGATAAATATTAATTTGTATAAAAGTTATTAAAAAGTGCTCAAGTTATTATTTCGAATTTGAGGAATTTTTAAAATAAATCATTTAAAACGTAATAAAAGATACAAGTAGCCATACTATTGGAAAGTTCTTTATGTATGCAACACGATGCTTTTTGAATTTTTAAAAATTATTAATTTGCATCAAAGTTATTGAAAATGGCCGAAGTTATTATTTCAAATTTTATAAATTTTTAAAATAAATAATTAAAAATGTAAGAAAATAAACAAGTAGACGTATTGTTGGAAATCCCTTAATGTATGCAACACGATGCCTTTTGATATTTTAAAAAATATTAATTTGCATCAAAGTTATTAAAAATGGCCGAAGTTATTATTTCAAATTTTATAAATTTTTAAAATAAATAATTAAAAACGTAATAAAATTTACAAGTAGACATACTGTTGGAAAGCCCTTGATATATGCAACAAGATGCGTTTCGAAATTTTGAAAAATATTAATTTGAATTAAAGTTATTAAAAAGTGACCAAGTTATTATTTCAAATTTGATAAATTTTTAAAATAAATAATTAAAAACGTAATAAAATATACAAGTAGACATAATGTTAGAAAGCCCTTGATGTATGCAACACGATGCTTTTTGAATTTTTAAAAAATATTAATTTGCGTAAAAGTTATTAAAAAGTGCCGAAGTTATTATTTCAAATTTTATAAAATTTTTAAATTACCATTTAAAAACGTAATAAAATATACAAGTACACATACTGTTCGAAAGCCCTTGATGTATGCAATACAATGCTTTTTGAATTTTCAAAAAATATTAATTTGCATCAAAGTTATTAAAAATGGCCGAAGAAATAATTTCAAACTTTATAAATTTGAAAAATAAAAAATTAAAAACGTAATAAAATATACAAGTAGACACACCGCTGGAAAGCTTTTTATGTACGAAACACAATGCATTTGAATTTTAATAGAATATAAATTTGCATCAAAGTTATTAAAAAGTGCCCAAGTTATTATTTAAATTTTTTTAAGATAAATAATTAAAAACGTAATAAACTTTACAAGTAGACATACTGTTGGAAAGCCCTTGATGTATGAAACACGATGCTTTTTGAATTTTTAAAAAATATTAATTTGCATCAAAGTTATTAAAAATGCCCGAAGTTATTATTTCAAATTTGATAAATTTTTGAAAAAAATAATTAAAAACATAAATTTTTTTTACAAGTAAACATACTGCTGGAAAGCCCTAGATGTATGCAACACGGTGCTTTTTGAATTTTTAAAAAATATTAATTTGCATCAACGTTATTAAAAATGGCCGAAGATAATATTTCAAACTTTATAAATTTGAAAAATAAATAATTAAAAACGTAATAAACTTTACAAGTAGACATACTGTTAGAAAGCCTTTGATGTATGCAACATGATGTTTTTTGAATTTTTAAAAAATATTAATTTGCATGAAAGTTATTAAAAATGGCCGAAGTTATTATTTCAAATTTGATAAATTTTTGAAAAAAATAAATAAAAACATAATTTTTTTTACAAGTAAACATACTGCTAGAAAGCCCTTGATGTATGCAACACAATGCTTTTTAAGTTTTTAAAAAATATTAATTTGCAGCAAAGTTATTAAAAATGGCCGAAGTTATTATTTCAAATTTTATAAATTTTTAAAATAAATAATTAAAAACGTAATAAAATATACAAGTAGACATAATGTTAGAAAACCCTTGATGTATGCAACACGATGTTTTTTGAATTTTTAAAAAATATTAATTTGCGTAAAAGTTATTAAAAAGTGCCGAAGTTATTATTTCAAATTGTATAAATTTTTAAAATAAACGTTTAAAAACGTAATAAAATATACAAGTAGACATACTGTTTAAAATCCCTTGATGTATGCAACACGATGCTTTTTGAATTTTCAAAAAATATTAATTTGCATCAAAGTTATTAAAAATGGCCGAAGATAATATTTTAAACTTTATAAATTTGAAAAATAAAAAATTAAAAACGTGATAAATGATACACGTAAACATACTGCTGGAAAGCCCTTGATGTATGCAACACGATGCTTTTTGAATTTTTAAAAAATATTAATTTGCGTCAAAGCTATTAAAAAGTGCCCAAGTTTTTATTTAAAACAATTTTAAAATAAATAATTAAAACGTAATAAACTTTACAAGTAGACATACTGTTGAAAAGCCTTTGATGTATGCAACACGATGCTTTTTGAATTTTTAAAAAATATTAATTTGCATCAAAGTTATTAAAAATGGCCGAAGTTATTATTTCAAATTTGATAAAACTTTAAAAAAAATAAATAAAAACATAAATTTTTTTTACAAGTAAACTTACTGCTAGAAAGCCCTTGATGTACGCAACACAATGCTTTTTGAATTTTTAAAAAATATTAATTTGCATCAAAGTTATTAAAAATGGCCGAAGTTATTATTTCAAATTTTATAAATTTGAAAAATAAATAATTAAAAACGTAATAAAGTATACAAGTGGACACACCGTTGGAAAGCCCTTGATGTATGAAACACAACGCTTTTTGAATTTTTAAAAAATATTAATTTGCATCAAAGTTATTAAAAAGTGCCCAAGTTATTTAAAATTTTATGAATTTTTAAAATAAATAATTAAAAAGGTAAAAAATAATACAAGTGGACAAAATGTTGGAAAGCCTCTGATGTATGCAACACGATGCGTTTTAAATTTTTGAAAAATATTAATTTGAATAAAAGTTATTAAAAAGTGCCCAAGTTATTATTTAAAATTTAATGAATTTTTAAAATAAATAATTAAAAACGTAATAAAATATACAAGTAGACATACTGTTGGAAAGCCCTTGATGTATGCAACACGATGCGTTTTGAACTTTTGAAAAATATTAATTTGAATAAATGTTATTAAAAAGTGCCCAAGTTATTATTTAAAATTTTATGAATTTTTAAAATAATGAATTAAAAACGTAATAAAATATACAAGTAACCATACTATTGGAAATCTCTTGATGTATGCAACACGATGCGTTTTAAATTTGTGATAAATATTAATTTGTATAAAAGTTATTAAAAAGTGCCCAAGTTATTATTTCGAATTTGATGAATTTTTAAAATAAATCATTTAAAACGTAATAAAAGATACAAGCAGCCATACTATTAGAAATCCCTTTATGTATGCAACACAATGCTTTTTGAATTTTTAAAAAATATTAATTTGCATCAAAGTTATTAAAAATGGCCGAAGTTATTATTTCAAATTTTATAAATTTTTAAAATAAATAATTAAAAACGTAATAAAATTTACAAGTAGACATACTGTTGGAAAGCCCTTGATATATGCAACAAGATGCGTTTCGAAATTTTGAAAAATATTAATTTGAATTAAAGTTATTAAAAAGTGACCAAGTTATTATTTCAAATTTGATAAATTTTTAAAA
Source organism: Cryptophagus acutangulus (assembly GCA_963556235.1). Classification (NCBI taxonomy): domain Eukaryota; kingdom Metazoa; phylum Arthropoda; class Insecta; order Coleoptera; family Cryptophagidae; genus Cryptophagus; species Cryptophagus acutangulus. The sequence goes on from OY744560.1 coordinate 8,883,954, forward strand.
TAAATAATTAAAAACGTAATAAAATATACTAGTAGACATAATGTTAGAAAGCCCTTGATGTATGCAACACGATGCTTTTTGAATTTTTAAAAAATATTAATTTGCGTAAAAGTTATTAAAAAGTGCCGAAGTTATTATTTCAAATTTTATAAAATTTTTAAATTACCATTTAAAAACGTAATAAAATGTACAAGTACACATACTGTTCGAAAGCCCTTGATGTATGCAACACGATGCTTTTGGAATTTTCAAAAAATATTAATTTGCATCAAAGTTATTAAAAATGGCCGAAGATAATATTTCAAACTTTATAAGTTTGAAAAATTAAAAATTAAAAACGTAATAAAATATACAAGTAGACACACCGTTGGAAAGCCCTTGATGTATGCAACACAATGCTTTTTAAGTTTTTAAAAAATATTAATTTGCAGCAAAGATATTAAAAATGGCCGAAGTTATTATTTCAAATTTTATAAATTTTTAAAATAAATAATTAAAAACGTAATAAAATATACAAGTAGACATACTGTTAGAAAGCCTTTGATGTATGCAACACGATGCTTTTTGAATTTTTAAAAAATATTAATTTGCATCAAAGTTATTAAAAATGGCCATAGTTATTATTTCAAATTTGATAAATTTTTGAAAAAAATAAATAAAAACATAAAAAAAATTTACAAGTAAACTTACTGCTAGAAAGCCCTTGATGTACGCAACACGATGCTTTTTGAATTTTTTAAAAATATTAATTTGCATCAAAGTTATTAAAAATGGCCGAAGTTATTATTTCAAATTTTATAAATTTGAAAAATAAATAATTAAAAACGTAATAAAGTATACAAGTGGACACACCGTTGGAAAATCCTTGATGTATGACACACAATGCTTTTTGAATTTTTAAAAAATATTAATTTGCATCAAAGTTATTAAAAAGTGCCCAAGCTATTTAAAATTTTATGAATTTTTAAAATAAATAATTAAAAACGTAAAAAAATATACAAATAGACAAAATGATGGAAAGCCCTAGATGTATTCAACACGATGCGTGTAAAATTTTTAAAAAATATTATTTTGAATAAAAGTTATTAAAAAGTGCCCAAGTTATTATTTCAAATTTGATGAATTTTTAAAATCAATCATTTAAAACGTAATAAAAGATACAAGTAGACATACTGTTGGAAAGCCCTTGATGTAGGCAACACGCTGCTTTTGAATTTTTAAAAAATATTAATATCCATCAAAGTTATTAAAAATGGCCGAAGTTATTATTTCAAATTTTATAAATTTGAAAAATAAATAATTAAAAACGAAATAAAGTATACAAGTGGACACACCGTTGGAAAGCCCTTGATGTATAAAACACGATGCGTTGTAAATTTTTAAAAAATATTATTTTGAATAAAAGTTATTAAAAAGTGCCCAAGTTATTATTTCAAATTGAATGAATTTTTAAAATAAATCATTTAAAACGTAATAAAAAATACAAGTAGTCATAATGTTTGGAAAGCCCTTGATGTATGCAACACGATGTTTTTTGAATTTTTAAAAAATATTAATTTGCATCAAAGTTATTAAAAATGGCCGAAGTTATTATTTCAAATTTTATAAATTTTAAAATAAATAATTAAAAATGTAAGAAAAGATACAAGCAGACAAACTGTTGGAAAGCCCTTGATGTATGCAACTCGATGCTTTTTGAATTTTTAAAAAATATTATATTGCATCAAAGTTATTAAAAATGGCCGAAGTTATTATTTTAAATTTTATACATTTTTAAAATAAATAATTAAGAATGTAAGAAAATATACAAGTAGACATACTGCTGGAAAGCCCTTGATGTATGGAACACGATGCCGTTTGAATTTTTAAAAAATATTAATTTGCATCAAAGATATTAAAAAGTGCCGAAGTTATTATTTCAAATTTGATGAATTTTTAAAATAAATAATTAAAAACATAATTTTTTGTACAAGTTAACATACTGCTGGGAAGCCCTTGATGTATGCAACACGATGCTTTTTGAATTTTTAAAAAATATTAATTTGCATCAAAGTTATTAAAAATGGCCCAAGTTATTATTTCAATTTTTATAAATTTTTAAAATAAATAATTAAAAACGTAATAAAATATACAAGTGAACATACTGTTAGAAAGCCCTTAATGTATGCAACACGATGCTTTTTGAATTTTTAAAAAATATTAATTTGCATCAAAGTTATTGAAAATGGCCAAAGTTATTATTTCAAATTTTATAAATTTTAAAATAAATAATTAAAAATGTAAGAAAAGATACAAGTAGACAAACTGTTGGAAAGCCTTTGATGTATGCAACTCAATGCTTTTTGAATTTTTAAAAAATATTAATTTGCATCAAGGTTATTAAAAATGGCCGAAGTTATTATTTTAAATTTTATAAATTTTTAAATAAATAATTAAAAACCAAAAAAAATTTACAACTAAACAGACTGCTGGAAAGTTCGTAATGTATGCAACACGATGCTTTTTGAATTTTTAAAAAATATTAATTTGCGTAAAAGTTATTAAAAAGTGCCAAAGTTATTATTTCAAATTTGATGAATTTTTGAAAAAAAATAAATAAAAACTTAATAAAACAATTATTATTTTAAATTTTATAAATTTTTAAAATGAAAAATTTAAAACGTAATAAAATATACAAGTAGACATACTGTTGGAAAGCCCTTGATATATGCAACACGATGCGTTTTGATATTTTGAAAAATATTAATTTTAATAAAAGTTATTAAAAAGTACCCAAGTTATTATTTAAAAGTTTATGAATTTTTAAAATAAATGATTAAAAACGTAATAAAATATACAAGTAGACGTTATGTTGGAAAGCGCTTGATGTATGCAACACGATGCGTTTTAAATTTTTAAAAAATATTAATTTGAATAAAAGTTATTAAAAAGTGCCTAAATTATTATTATTTTAAATTTGATGAATTTTTAATACAAATCATTCAAAACGTAATAAAATATACAAGTAGACATACTGAATTAATTTGAATTAAAGTTATTAAAAAGTGCCCAAGTTATTATTTAAAATTTGATAAATTTTTAAAATAAATAATTAAAAACGTAAAAAATGTTCAAAACGACATACTGTTTGAACGCCCTTAATGTATGCAACACGATGCTTTTTAAACTTTTAAAAAATATTAATTTGCATCAAAGTTATTAAAAAGTGCCGAAGTTATTATTTCAAATTTGATAAATTTTTAAAATAATTAATTAAAAACGTAAAAAATATACAAGTAGACATACTGTTGGAACGCCCTTGATGTATGCAACACAATGCTTTTTAAATTTTTAAAAAATATTAATTTGAATAAAAGTTATCAAAAATGGCCGAAGTTATTATTTCAAATTTTATGAATTTTTAAAATAAATAATTAAGCACGCAATAAAATATACAAGTAGACACACCGTTGGAAAACCCTTGATGTATGCAACACAATGCTTTTTTATATTTTAAAAAAATATTAATTTGCATCAAAGTTATTAAAAAGTGCCCAAGTTATTATTTAAAATTTTATGAATTTTTAAAATAATGAATTAAAAACGTAATAAAATATACCAGTAACCATACTGTTGGAAATCTTTTGATGTATGCAACACGATGCGTTTTAAATTTGTGATAAATATTAATTTGTATAAAAGTTATTAAAAAGTGCCCAAGTTATTATTTCGAATTTGATGAATTTTTAAAATAAATCGTTAAAACGTAATAAAAGATACAAGTAGACATACTATTGGAAAGCCCTTTCTGTATGCAACACGATGCTTTTTGAATTTTTCAAAAATATTAATTTGCATCAAAGTTATTAAAAATGGCCGAAGTTATTATTTCAAATTTTATAAATTTTTAAAATAAATAATTAAAAATGTAAGAAAATAAACAAGTAGACAGATTGTTGGAAATCCCTTAATGTATGCAACACGATGCCTTTTGATATTTTAAAAAATATTAATTTGCATCAAAGTTATTAAAAATGGCCGAAGTTATTATTTTAAATTTTATAAATTTTTAAAATAAATAATTAAAAACGTAATAAAATTTACAAGTAGACATACTGTTGGAAAGCCCTTGATATATGCAACAAGATGCGTATCGAAATTTTGAAAAATATTAATTTGAATTAAAGTTATTAAAAAGTGCCCAAGTTATTATTTCAAATTTGATAAATTTTTAAAATAAATAATTAAAAACGTAATAAAATATATAAGTAGACATAATGTTAGAAAGCCCTTGATGTATGCAACACGATGCTTTTTGAATTTTTAAAAAATATTAATTTGCGTAAAAGTTATTAAAAAGTGCCGAAGTTATTATTTCAAATTTTATAAATTTTTTAAATTACTATTTAAATACGTAATAAAATATACAAGTAGACATACTGTTCGAAAGCCCTTGATGTATGCAACACGATGCTTTTTGAGTTTTCAAAAAATATTAATTTGCATCAAAGTTATTAAAAATGGCCGAAGATAATATTTCAAACTTTATAAATTTGAAAAATAAAAAATTAAAAACGTAGTAAAATATACAAGTAGACACACCGTTGGAAAGCTTTTTATGTACGACACACAATGCTTTTTGAATTTTAAAAAAATATAAACTTGCATCAAAGTTATTAAAAAGTGCCCAAGTTATTATTTAAATTTTTTTAAAATAAATAATTAAAATCGTAATAAACTTTACAAGTAGACACACTGTTGGAAAGCCCTTGATGTATGAAACACGATGCTTTTTGAATTTTTAAAAAATATTAATTTGCATCAAAGTTATTAAAAATGCCCGAAGTTATTATTTCAAATTTTATAAATTTTTGAAGAAAATAATTACAAACATAAAATTATTTTACAAGTAAACATACTGCTGGAAAGCCCTTGATGTACGCAACACGATGCTATTTGAGTTTTTAAAAAATATTAATTTGCATCAAAGTTATTAAAAATGGGCCAAGTTATTATTTCAAAATTTATAAATTTTTAAAATAAATATACAAAAACGTAATAAAATATAGAAGTAGACACACTGTTAGAAAGCCTTTTATGTATGCAACACGATGCCTTTTGAATTTTTAAAAAATATTACTTTGCATCAAAGTTATTAAAAATGGCCAAAGTTATTATTTCAGATTTTATAAATTTTTAAAATAAATAATTAAAAACGTAATAATATTTACAAGTAGACATACTGTTGGAAAGCCCTAGATGTATGCAACACGATGCTTCTTGAATTTTTAAAAAATATTAATTTGCATCAAAGTTATTAAAAATGGCCGAAGATAAAATTTCAAACTTTATAAATTTGAAAAATAAATAATTAAAAACGTAATAAACTTTACAAGTAGACATACTGTTGGAAAGCCTTTGATGTATGCAACACGATGTTTTTGAATTTTTAAAAAATATTAATTTGCATCAAAGTTATTAAAAATGGCCGAAGTTATTATTTCAAATTTGATAAATTTTTGAAAAAAATAAAAAAAAAAAACATAAAAAAAATCTACAAGTAAATATACTGCTGGAAAGCCCTTGATGTATGCAACACAATGCTTTTTAAGTTTTTAAAAAATATTAATTTGCAGCAAAGATATTAAAAATGGCCGAAGTTATTATTTCAAATTTTATAAATTTTTAAAATAAATAATTAAAAACGTAATAAAATATACAAGTAGACATACTGTTAGAAAGCCCTTGATGTATGCAACACGATGCTTTTTGAATTTTTAAAAAATATTAATTTGCATCAGTTATTAAAAAGTGCCCAAGTTATTATTTAAAATTTTATGAATTTTTAAAATAAATAATTAAAAACGTATAAAAATATACAAGTAGACAAAATGTTGGAAAGCCTTTGATGTATGCAACACGATGCGTTTTAAATTTTTGAAAAATATTAATTTTTGTAAAAGTTATTAAAAAGTGCCGAAGTTCTTATTTCAAATTTGATAACTTTTTGAAATAAATAATTAAAAACATAAAAAACATTTACAACTAAACAGACTGCTGGAAAGTTCGTAATGTATGCAACACAATGCTTTTTAAATTTTTAAAAAATATTAATTTGCGTAAAAATTATTAAAAAGTGCCAAAGTTATTATTTTAAATTTGATGAATTTTTGAAAAATAAATAAATAAAAACTTAATAAAACAATTATTATTTTAAATTTTATAAATTTTTAAAATGAAAAATTTAAAACGTAATAAAATATACAAGTAGACATACTGTTGGAAAGCCCTTGATATATGCAACACGATGCGTTTTGATATTTTGAAAAATATTAATTTTAATAATAGTTATTAAAAAGTACCCAAGTTATTATTTAAAAGTTTATGAATTTTTAAAATAAATGATTAAAAACGTAATAAAATATACAAGTAGACGTTATGTTGGAAAGCGCTTGATGTATGCAACACGATGCGTTTTAAATTTTTAAAAAATTTTAATTTGAATAAAAGTTATTAAAAAGTGCCTAAGTTATTATTATTTTAAATTTGATGAATTTTTAATACAAATCATTCAAAACGTAATAAAATATACAAGTAGACATACTGAATTAATTTGAATTAAAGTTATTAAAAAGTGCCCAAGTTATTATTTAAAATTTGATAAATTTTTAAAATAAATAATTAAAAACGTAAAAAATGTTCAAAACGACATACTGTTTGAACGCCCTTAATGTATGCAACACGATGCTTTTTAAACTTTTAAAAAATATTAATTTGCATCAAAGTTATTAAAAATGGCCGAAGTTATTATTTCAAATTTGATAAATTTTTAAAATAATTAATTAAAAACGTAAAAAATATACAAGTAGACATACTGTTGGAACGCCCTTGATGTATGCAACACAATGCTTTTTAAATTTTTAAAAAATATTAATTTGAATAAAAGTTATCAAAAATGGCCGAAGTTATTATTTCAAATTTTATGAATTTTTAAAATAAATAATTAAGCACGCAATAAAATATACAAGTAGACATACCGTTGTAAAACCCTTGATGTATGCAACACAATGCTTTTTTATATTTTTAAAAAATATTAATTTGCATCAAAGTTATTAAAAAGTGCCCAAGTTATTATTTAAAATTTTATGAATTTTTAAAATAATGAATTAAAAACGTAATAAAATATACCAGTAACCATACTGTTGGAAATCTTTTGATGTATGTAACACGATGCGTTTTAAATTTGTGATAAATATTAATTTGTATAAAAGTTATTAAAAAGTGCCCAAGTTATTATTTCGAATTTGATGAATTTTTAAAATAAATCGTTAAAACGTAATAAAAGATACAAGTAGACATACTATTGGAAAGCCCTTTCTGTATGCAACACGATGCTTTTTGAATTTTTAAAAAATATTAATTTGCATCAAAGTTATTAAAAATGGCCGAAGTTATTATTTCAAATTTTATAAATTTTTAAAATAAATAATTAAAAATGTAAGAAAATAAACAAGTAGACAGATTGTTGGAAATCCCTTAATGTATGCAACACGATGCCTTTTGATATTTTAAAAAATATTAATTTGCAAAAAAGTTATTAAAAATGGCCGAAGTTATTATTTTAAATTTTATAAATTTTTAAAATAAATAATTAAAAACGTAATAAAATTTACAAGTAGACATACTGTTGGAAAGCCCTTGATATATGCAACAAGATGCGTATCGAAATTTTGAAAAATATTAATTTGAATTAAAGTTATTAAAAAGTGCCCAAGTTATTATTTCAAATTTGATAAATTTTTAAAATAAATAATTAAAAACGTAATAAAATATATAAGTAGACATAATGTTAGAAAGCCCTTGATGTATGCAACACGATGCTTTTTGAATTTTTAAAAAATATTAATTTGCGTAAAAGTTATTAAAAAGTGCCGAAGTGATTATTATTAATTTTTATAAATTTTTTAAATTACTATTTAAAAACGTAATAAAATATACAAGTAGACATACTGTTCGAAAGCCCTTGATGTATTCAACACGATGCTTTTTGAGTTTACAAAAAATATTAATTTGCATCAAAGTTATTAAAAATGGCCCAAGATAATATTTCAAACTTTATAAATTTGAAAAATAAAAAATTAAAAACGTAGTAAAATATACAAGTAGACACACCGTTGGAAAGCTTTTTATGTACAAAACACAATGCTTTTTGAATTTTAAAAAAATATAAATTTGCATCAAAGTTATTAAAAAGTGCCCAAGTTATTATTTAAATTTTTTTAAAATAAATAATTAAAAACGTAATAAACTTTACAAGTAGACACACTATTGGAAAGCCCTTGATGTATGAAACACGATGCTTTTTGAATTTTTAAAAAATATTAATTTGCATCAAAGTTATTAAAAATGCCCGAAGTTATTATTTCAAATTTGAAAATTTTTTGAAAAAAATAATTACAAACATAAAATGTTTTTACAAGTAAACATACTGCTGGAAAGCCCTTGATGTACGCAACACGATGCTATTTGAGTTTTTAAAAAATATTAATTTGCATCAAAGTTATTAAAAATGGGCCAAGTTATTATTTCAAAATTTATAAATTTTTAAAATAAATATTTAAAAACGTAATAAAATAAAGAAGTAGACACACTGTTAGAAAGCTTTTTATGTATGCAACACGATGCCTTTTGAATTTTTAAAAAATATTACTTTGCATCAAAGTTATTAAAAATGGCCAAAGTTATTATTTCAAATTTTATAAATTTTTAAAATAAATAATTAAAAACGTAATAAAATTTACAAGTAGACATACTGTTGGAAAGCCCTAGATGTATGCAACACGATGCTTTTTGAATTTTTAAAAAATATTAATTTGCATCAAAGTTATTAAAAATGGCCGAAGATAAAATTTCAAACTTTATAAATTTGAAAAATAAATAATTAAAAACTTAATAAACTTTACAAGTAGACATACTGTTGGAAAGCCTTTGATGTATGCAACACCATGCTTTTTGAATTTTTGAAAAATATTAATTTTCGTAAAAGTTATTAAAAAGTGCCGAAGTTATTATTTCAAATTTGATAAATTTTTAAAATAAATAATTAAAAACGTAATAAAATATACAAGTAAACATACTGTTAGAAATCCCTTAATGTATGCAACACGATGCTTTTAGAATTTTTAAAAAATATTAATTTGCATCAAAGTTATTGAAAATGGCCGAAGTTATTATTTCAAATTTTATAAATTTTTAAAATAAATAATTAAAAACGTAATAAAATATACAAGTAAACATACTGTTAGAAAGCCCTTAATGTATACAACACGATGCTTTTTGAATTTTTAAAAAATATTAATTTGCATCAAAGTTATTAAAAATGGCCGAAGTTATTATTTCAAATTTTATAAGTTTGAAAAATAAATAATTAAAAACGTAATAAAGTATACAAGTGGACACACTGTTGGAAAGCCCTTGATGTATGAAACACAATGCTTTTTGAATTTTTAAAAAATATTAATTTGCATCAAAGTTATTAAAAAGTGCCCAAGTTATTTAAAATTTTATGAATTTTTAAAATAAATAATTAAAAACGTAAAAAATAATACAAGTGGACAAAATGTTGAAAAGCCCTTGATGTATGCAACACAATGCGTTTTAAAATTTTGAAAAATATTAATTTGAATAAAAGTTATTAAAAAGTGCCCAAGTTATTATTTCAAATTGGATGCATTTTTAAAATAAATCATTTGAAAAGTAATAAAAAATACAAGTAGACATAATGTTTAGAAAGCACTTGATGTATGCAACACGATGCCTTTTCAATTTTAAAAAAATATTGATTTGCATCAAAGTTATTAAAAATTGCCGAAGTTATTATTTCAAATTTTATAAATTTTTAAAATGAAGAATTTAAAACGTAATAAAATATACAAGTAGAAATACTGTTAGAAAGCTTTTGATGTATGCAACACGATGCGTTTTGAATTTTTGAAAAGTATTAATTTGCGTAAAAGTTATTAAAAAGTGCCGAAGTTATTATTTCAAATTTGATAAATTTTTGAAATAAATAATTAAAAACATAAAAAAAATTACAACTAGAGATACTGCTGGAAAGCCCTTGATGTATGCAACACAATGCTTTTTAAATTTTTGCAAAATATTAATTTGCATCCAAGTTTTTAAAAATGGCCGAAGTTATTATTTCAAATTTTATAAATTTTTAAAATAAAGAATTTAAAACGTAATAAATTATTTAAGTAAACATACTGCTGGAAAGCCCTTGATGTACGCAAAACGATGCCCTTTGAATTTTTAATAAATATTAATTTGCATCAAAGTTATTAAAAATGGCCGAAGTTATTATTTCAAATTTTATAAATTTTTAAAATAAATATTTAAAAACGTAAAAAAATATACAAGTAGACAAATTGATAGAAAGCTCTAGATGTATGCAACACGATGCGTTTTAAATTTTTAAAAAATATTAATTTGAATAAAAGTTATTAAAAAGTGCCCAAGTTATTATTTCAAATTTGATAAATTTTTAAAATAAATCATTTAAAACGTAATAACAGATACAAGTAGACATACTGTTAAAAAGCCCTTGATGTAGGTAACACGATGCCTTTTAAATTTTTAAAAAAATATTAATTTACATCAAAGTTATTAAAAAGTGCCGAAGTTATTATTTCAAATTTGATAACTTTTTGAAATAAATAATTAAAAACATAAAAAAATTTACAAGTAAACATACTGCTGGAAAGCCCTTGATGTACGCAACACGATGCTTTTTGAATTTTTAAAAAATATTAATTTGCATCAAAGTTATTAAAAATGGCCAGAGTTATTATTAAAAGTTTTATAAATTTTTAAAATAATTAATTAAAAACTTAATACAATTTACAAGTAGACATACTGTTGGAAAGCCATTGATGTATGAAACACAATGCTTTTTGAATTTTTAAAAAATATTAATTTGCATCAAAGTTATTAAAAAGTGCCCAAGTTATTATTTAAAATTTTATGAATTTTTAAAATAAATAATTAAAAACGTAAAAAAATATACAAGTAGACAAAATGATGGAAAGCCCTAGATGTATTTAACACGATGCGTTTTAAATTTTTAAAAAATATTATTTTGAATTAAAGTTATTAAAAAGTGCCCAAGTTATTATTTCAAATTTGATGAATTTTTAAAATAAATCATTTAAAACGTAATAAAAGATACAAGTAGACATACTGTTGGAAAGCCCTTGATGTAGGCAACACGATGCTTTTTGAATTTTTAAAAAATATTAATTTGCATCAAAGTTATTAAAAATGGCCGAAGTTATTATTTCAAATTTTATAAATTTGAAAAATAAATAATTAAAAACGTAATAAAGTATACAAGTGGACACACCGTTGGAAAGCCCTTGGCGTATGAAACACAATTCTTTTTGAATTTTTAAAAAATATTAATTTGCATCAAAATTATTAAAAAGTGCCCAAGTTATTTAAAATTTTATGAATTTTTAAAATAAATAATTAAAAACGTAAAAAATAATACAATTGGACAAAATGTTGGAAAGCCCTTGATGTATGCAACACGATGCGTTTTAAATTTTTGAAAAATATTAATTTGAATAAAAGTTATTAAAAAGTGCCCAAGTTATTATTTCAAATTGGATGAATTTTTAAAATAAATCATTTGAAACGTAATAAAAAATACAAGTAGACATATTGTTTGGAAAGCCCTTGATGTATGCAACACGATGCTTTTTGAATTTTTAAAAAATATTAATTTGCATCAAAGTTATTAAAAATGGCCGAAGTTATTATTTCAAATTTTATAAATTTTAAAATAAATAATTAAAAATGTAAGAAAAGATACAAGCAGACAAACTGTTGAAAAGCCCTTGATGTATGCAACTCGATACTTTTTGAATTTTTAAAAAATATTATATTGCATCAAAGTTATTAAAAATGGCCGAAGTTATTATTTTAAATTTTATAAATTTTTAAAATAAATAATTAAGAATGTAAGAAAATATACAAGTAGACATACTGTTGGAAAGCCCTTGATGTATGGAACACGATGCCTTTTGAATTTTTAAACTTATTAATTTGCATCAAAGATATTAAAAAGTGCCGAAGTTATTATTTCAAATTTGATGAATTTTTAAAATAAATCATTTAAAACGTAATAAAAGATACAAGTAGACATACTGTTGGAAAGCCCTTGATGTAGGCAACACGATGCTTTTTGAATTTTTAAAAAATATTAATTTGCATCAAAGTTATTAAAAATGGCCGAAGTTATTATTTCAAATTTTATAAATTTTAAAATAAATAATTAAAAATGTAAGAAAATATACAAGTAGACATACTGTTGGAAAGCCCTTGATGTATAGAACACGATGCCTTTTGAATTTTTAAAAAATATTAATTTGCATCAAAGATATTAAAAAGTGCCGAAGTTATTATTTCAAATTTGATGAATTTTTAAAATAAATAATTAAAAACATAATTTTTACTTCTCTCGTAGAGGAAGTATTGTATTCATGAAAAAAAAAATTTCTCCAAATTTCACTTTTTTCTACATTATAGAATGCGTAGATTACGAAAATCATAGTCACTAATTTCCGTCTGTCGGTCTGTCGGTCTGTCGGTCTGTCGGTCTGTCGGTCTGTCGGTCTGTCGGTCTGTCGGTCTGTCGGTCTGTCGGTCTGTCGGTCTGTCGGTCTGTGCAATTCTTTAAACCACTATATTTCGGAATCTACTGACCCGATTAAAGCAAAATTTGCGTCCTTTTTTTCTACCTGTCCATAGATGATATCGAAGGAAAAAAGTTTATAAAATTCTCAAAGACCTGCGCGTTATAGGCCAAAAACATGCTAAAAATGGCAAAATCGGTAGATCCACTTAATCTTCTAAAGTTGCTGACCGATTTTAACCAAATATTCAACATAAGTTTCGCGTATACCCCAAGTGGTGAATGCTTTCAAAAAATCTGGAGTTTATTACAGGGTTGAATTTTTATTAAGGGTTGAAGGGTCAAAAAGTTGTAAAAATGAATAAGTTGTAACGTGAATACCTGCCAGGAGGAATATTTGATTTGGACCAAATTTGGTATACATATTAGGGATACATTGAAGAAAATGCTGGTAAAAGTTTCATCCCCTAAAAATAAGCCCCTACGACCCATTTGCCATTTAAGTTAATTGTTCAAAAATTGCCGGTGTTGTGATTCTATTATGGCAGCATTACCCACACTTTTCCATCAGTTATTTTAGTAATATTTACATAAAGAGTGAGTAAAAATAATTTTCCACCCTTACCACACACCCCCACCCCTCCAATATAGAGTTTGAGTCATATGGTTCGGATTTTCTTCATATTCGATTTCTACTATACATTTTAAACATATTTACGAATAATATAATTTAAAATAGTATGCAACCCTTCTTTTGCAATTTCAACCCTTAACATACCATGTACAGTCAAAATGCTCGGATTTCTTTCAAATTTGGATCCTAGTAGTAATTTAACTTACTTAACTTGTCATTATTTAGTTAATTAAATTAAAATTAGGTAGGACCTACATATTACAATTGTAACCCCTAATGCACCCCTTACAGTTTGATTTGTCAGATTTTTTTTAAATTTGTTTTCTAATAATAAATTGAAATATAATTTAAACTAGTTTAATCAAAAATGTCCTAGAATCCTCAATTCATGTTTTTAACCCTTAACACACCCCTTACACTAATAGTGATAGGATTTACTTCAAACATTGATTTATATTGGTAATTTTAAATCTAGCTTCAAATAGTTTCATTAAATTAGAGTACCTACAACAAATTTTTCACTTTTTAATCTTTTCATACCAACGTTTCAACTTTATCGCTTAAATTTGTTTAAAATTTGGTTCCTAGTTAAAATTTAAAAAGCATTTTTAAATACCCGATAAATTTTTTCAGTAAAAGATGCCTCAAAATTCTGAAAATTTGAATAACAAATTTTAATATAGCAACGAGAGAAGTACTGTGGAATCTCATTTCCAGCGAATTTTACAAGTAAACATACTGCGAGGAAGCCCTTGATGTATGCAACACAATGCTTTTTAAATTTTTAAAAAATATTAATTTGCATCAAAGTTATTAAAAATGGCCGAAGTTATTATTTAAATTTTTATAAATTTTTAAAATAAATAATTAAAAACGTAAAAAATATACAAGTAGACATACTGTTGAAAAGCCCTTGATGTATGCAACACCATGCTTTTTGAATTTTTGAAAAATATTAATTTTCGTAAAAGTTATTAAAAATGGCCGAAGTTATTATTTCAAATTTTATAAATTTTTAAAATAAATAATTAAAAACGTAATAAAATATACAAGTAAACATACTGTTAGAAAGCCCTTAATGTATACAACACGATGCTTTTTGAATTTTTAAAAAATATTAATTTGCATCAAAGTTATTAAAAATGGCCGAAGTTATTATTTCAAATTTTATAAGTTTGAAAAATAAATAATTAAAAACGTAATAAAGTATACAAGTGGACACACTGTTGGAAAGCCCTTGATGTATGAAACACAATGCTTTTTGAATTTTTAAAAAATATTAATTTGCATCAAAGTTATTAAAAAGTGCCCAAGTTATTTAAAATTTTATGAATTTTTAAAATAAATAATTAAAAACGTAAAAAATAATACAAGTGGACAAAATGTTGAAAAGCCCTTGATCTATGCAACACAATGCGTTTTAAATTTTTGAAAAATATTAATTTGAATAAAAGTTATTAAAAAGTGCCCAAGTTATTATTTCAAATTGGATGCATTTTTAAAATAAATCATTTGAAAAGTAATAAAAAATTCAAGTAGACATAATGTTTAGAAAGCCCTTGATGTATGCAACACGATGCTTTTTGAATTTTTAAAAAATATTAATTTGCATCAAAGTTATTAAAAATGGCCGAAGTTATTATTTTAAATTTTATAAATTTTTAAAATAAATAATTAAGAATGTAAGAAAATATATAAGTAGACATACTGTTGGAAAGCCCTTGATGTATGGAACATGAAGCCTTTTGAATTTTTAAAAAATATTTATTTGCATCAAAGATATTAAAAAGTGCAAACCAAAAAAAAAAATGTTTAAATTTCTCGTACGGATTTAAATTTTTATTAACCAAAGATACGATTTTTGCAAGACAAATTTTCATCTAAAAAATTCGCTGGAAATGAGATTCCACAGTACTTCTCTCGTTGCTATATTAAAATTTGTTATTCAAATTTTTAGAATTTTGAGGTATCTTTTACTGAAAAAATTTATCGGGTATTTAAAAATGCTTTTTAAATTTTAACTAGGAACAAAATTTTAAACCAATTTAAGCGATAAAGTTGAAACGTGTGTATGAAAAGATTAAAAAGTGAAAAATTTGTTGTAGGTACTCTAATTTAATGAAACTATTTGAAGCTAGATTTAAAATTACCAATATAAATCAATGTTTGAAATAAATCCTAGCACTATCAGTGTAAGGGGTGTGTTAAGGGTTAAAAACATGAATTGAGGATTCTAGGACATTTTTTATTAAACTAGTTTAAATTATATTTCAATTTATTATTAGAAAACAAATTTAAAAGAAATCTGACAAATCCAACTGTAAGGGGTGCATTAGGGGTTACAATTGTAATATGTAGGTCCTACCCTAATTTTAATTTAATTAACTAAATAATGATAAGTTAAGTAAGTTAAATTACTACTAGGATCCAAATTTGAAAGAAATCCGAGCATTTTGACTGTACATGGTATGTTAAGGGTTGAAATTGCAAAATAAGGGTTGCATACTATTTTAAATTATATTATTCGTAAATATGTTTAAAATGTATAGTAGAAATCGAATATGAAGAAAATCCGAACCATATGACTCAAACTCTATATTGGAGGGGTGGGGGTGTGTGGTAAGGGTCGAAAATTATTTTTACTCACTCTTTATGTAAATATTACTAAAATAACTGATGGAAAAGTGTGGGTAATGCTGATGTAATAAGTGATGTAAGAATCACAACACCGGCAATTTTTGAACAATTAACTTAAATGGCAAATGGGTCGTAGGGGCTTATTTTTAGGGGATGAAACATTTACCAGCATTTTCTTCAATGTATCCCTAATATGTACACCAAATTTGGTCCAAATCAAATATTCCTCCTGGCAGGTATTCACGTTACAACTTATTCATTTTTACAACTTTTTGACCCTTCAACCCTTAATAAAAATTCAACCCTATAATAAACTCCAGATTTTTTGAGAGCATTCACCACTTGGGGTATACACGAAACATATGTTCAATATTTGGTTAAAATCGGTCAGCAACTTTAGAAGATTAAGTGGATCTACCGATTTTGCCATTTTTAGCATGTTTTTGGCCTATAACGCGCAGGTCTTTGAGAATTTTATAAACTTTTTTTCTTCGATATCATCTATGGGCAGGTAGAAAAAAAGGACGCAAATTTTGTTTTAATCGGGTCAGTAGATTCCGAAATATAGTGGTTTAAAGAATTGCACAGACCGACAGACCGACAGACCGACAGACCGACAGACCGACAGACCGACAGACCGACAGACCGACAGACGGAAATTAGTGAATATGATTTTCGTAATCTACGCATTCTATAATGTAGAAAAAAGTGAAATTTGGAGAAATTTTTTTTTTCATGAATACAATACTTCCTCTACGAGAGAAGTAATAATATAGATTGCTGCAGTTCTATAGACGCGGTTGCCTATGACAAGTTCTAAAAAAATACTGCCGCAAAACCAAAAAAAATATTTAAAAATCTCGTACTGATTTAAATTTTTAATAACCAAAAATACGATTTTTGCAATCCAAATTTTTATTTAAAAATAATATAGCTGGCTGAAGTTTGATGTACGCGGTTAAACATGACAAGTTTTGAAAAATACCGATGCAAACCGAAAAAAATGAAAATTCTCGTACTGATTTAATTTTTTTTTAACCAAAAACACGATTTTGGCATGCCAAATTTTTATCTAAAACTAATATAGCTTGCTGCAGTTCTATATACGCGGTTTAACATGAGATGTTTTAAAAAATACCGCCGTAAACCAAAAAAAATGTTTAAAATTCTCGTACTGATTTAAAATTTTATTAACCAAAAATATGATTTTTGCAAGCCAAATTTCTATCTAAATTCGCTGGAAATGAGATTCCACAGTACTTCTCTCGTTGCTATATTAAAATTTGTTATTCAAATTTTTAGAATTTTGAGGCATCTTTTACTGAAAAAAATTATCGGGTATTTAAAAATGCTTTTTAAATATTAACTAGGAACAAAATTTTAAACCAATTTAAGCGATAAAGTTGAAACGTGTGTATGAAAAGATTAAAAAGTGAAAACTTGTTGTAGGTACTCTAATTTAATGAAACTATTTGAAGCTAGATTTAAAATTATCAATATAAATCAATGTTTGAAGTAAATCCTAGCACTATCAGTGTAAGGGGAGTGTTAAGGGTTAAAAACATGAATTGAGGATTCTAGGACATTTTTGATTAAACTAGTTTAAATTATATTTCAATTTATTATTAGAAAACAAATTTAAAAAAAATCTGACTAATCTAACTGTAAGGGGTGCATTAGGGGTTAGAATTGTAATATATAGGTCCTACCCTAATTTTAATTTAATTAGCTAAATAATGATAAGTTAAGTAAGTTAAATTACTACTAGGATCCAAATTTGAAAGAAATCCGAGCAATTTGACTGTACATGGTATGTTAAGGGATGAAATTGCAAAATAAGGGTCGTATACTATTTTAAATTATATTATTCGTAAATATGTTTAAAATGAATAGTAGAAATCGAATATGAAGAAAATCCGAACCATATGACTCAAACTCTATATTGGAGGGGAGGGGGTGTGTGGTAAGGGTCGAAAATTATTTTTACTCACTCTTTATGTAAATATTACTAAAATAACTGATGGAAAAGTGTGGGTAATGCTGCCATATAAGAATCACAACACCGGCAATTTTTGAACAATTAACGTAAATGGCAAATGGGTCGTAGGGGCTTATTTTTAAGGGATGAAACTTTTACCAGCATTTTTTTCAATGTATCCCTAATACGTATACCAAATTTGGTCCAAATTAAATATTCCTCCTGGCAGATATTCACGTTACAACTTATTCATTTTTACAACTTTTTGACCCTTCAACCCTTAATAAAAATTCAACCCTATAATAAACTCCAGATTCTTTGAGAGCATTCACCACTTGGGGTATACACGAAACATATGTTCAATATTTGGTTAAAATCGGTCAGCAACTTTAGAAGATTAAGTGGATCTACCGATTTTGCCATTTTTAGCATGTTTTTGGCCTATAACGCGCAGGTCTTTGAGAATTTTATAAACTTTTTTTCTTCGATATCATCTATGGGCAGGTAGAAAAAAAGGACGCAAATTTTGCTTTAATCGGATCGGTAGATTCCGAAATATAGTGTTTTAAAGAATTGCACAGACCGACCGACAGACCGACAGACCGACAGACCGACAGACGGAAATTAGTGAATATGATTTTCGTAATCTACGCATTCTATAATGTAGAAAAACGATTTTGGCATGCCAAATTTTTATCTAAAACTAATATAGCTTGCTGCAGTTCTATATACGCGGTTTAACATGAGATGTTTTAAAAAATACCGCCGTAAACCAAAAAAAATGTTTAAAATTCTCGTACTGATTTAAAATTTTATTAACCAAAAATATGATTTTTGCAAGCCAAATTTCTATCTAAATTCGCTGGAAATGAGATTCCACAGTACTTCTCTCGTTGCTATATTAAAATTTGTTATTCAAATTTTTAGAATTTTGAGGCATCTTTTACTGAAAAAAATTATCGGGTATTTAAAAATGCTTTTTAAATATTAACTAGGAACAAAATTTTAAACCAATTTAAGCGATAAAGTTGAAACGTGTGTATGAAAAGATTAAAAAGTGAAAACTTGTTGTAGGTACTCTAATTTAATGAAACTATTTGAAGCTAGATTTAAAATTATCAATATAAATCAATGTTTGAAGTAAATCCTAGCACTATCAGTGTAAGGGGAGTGTTAAGGGTTAAAAACATGAATTGAGGATTCTAGGACATTTTTGATTAAACTAGTTTAAATTATATTTCAATTTATTATTAGAAAACAAATTTAAAAAAAATCTGACTAATCTAACTGTAAGGGGTGCATTAGGGGTTAGAATTGTAATATATAGGTCCTACCCTAATTTTAATTTAATTAGCTAAATAATGATAAGTTAAGTAAGTTAAATTACTACTAGGATCCAAATTTGAAAGAAATCCGAGCAATTTGACTGTACATGGTATGTTAAGGGATGAAATTGCAAAATAAGGGTCGTATACTATTTTAAATTATATTATTCGTAAATATGTTTAAAATGAATAGTAGAAATCGAATATGAAGAAAATCCGAACCATATGACTCAAACTCTATATTGGAGGGGTGGGGGTGTGTGGTAAGGGTCGAAAATTATTTTTACTCACTCTTTATGTAAATATTACTAAAATAACTGATGGAAAAGTGTGGGTAATGCTGATGTAATAAGTGATGTAAGAATCACAACACCGGCAATTTTTGAACAATTAACTTAAATGGCAAATGGGTCGTAGGGGCTTATTTTTAGGGGATGAAACTTTTACCAGCATTTTCTTCAATGTATCCCTAATATGTATACCAAATTTGGTCCAAATCAAATATTCCTCCTGGCAGGTATTCACGTTACAACTTATTCATTTTTTACAACTTTTTGACCCTTCAACCCTTAATAAAAATTCAACCCTGTAATAAACTCCAGATTTTTTGAAAGCATTCACCACTTGGGGTATACGCGAAACTTATGTTGAATATTTGGTTAAAATCGGTCAGCAACTTTAGAAGATTAAGTGGATCTACCGATTTTGCCATTTTTAGCATGTTTTTGGCCTATAACGCGCAGGTCTTTGAGAATTTTATAAACTTTTACTTCTCTCGTAGAGGAAGTATTGTATTCATGATAAAAAAATTTTCTCCAAATTTCACTTTTTTCTACATTATAGAATGCGTATATTACGAAAATCATATTCACTAATTTCCGTCTGTCGGTCTGTCGGTCTGTCGGTCTGTCGGTCTGTGCATTTCTTTAAACCATTATATTTCGGAATCTACTGACCCGATTACGGCAAAATTTGCGTCCTTTTTTTCTACCTGCCCATAGATGATATCGAAGAAAAAAAGTTTATAAAATTCTCAAAGACCTGCGCGTTATAGGCCAAAAACATGCTAAAAATGGCAAAATCGGTAGATCCACTTAATCTTCTAAAGTTGCTGACCGATTTTAACCAAATATTGAACATATGTTTCGTGTATACCCCAAGTGGTGAATGCTTTCAAAAAATCTAGGGTTTATTATAGGGTTGAATTTTTATTAAGGGTTGAAGGTTCAAAAAGTTGTAAAAATGAATAAGTTGTAACGTGAATACCTGCCAGTAGGAATATTTTGTTTGCACCAAATTTGATATACATATTAGGGATACATTAAAGAAAATGCTGGTAAAAGTTTCATCCCCTAAAAATAAGCCCCTACGACCTATTTGCCATTTAAGTTAATTGTTTAAAAATTGCCGGTGTTGTGATTTTTATATGGCAGCATTACCCACACTTTTTCATCAGTTATTTTAGTAATATTTACATAAAGAGTGAGTAAAAATAATTATCGACCCTTACCACACACCCCCACCCCTGCAATATAGAGTTTGAGTCATATGGTTCGGATTTTTTTCATATTCGATTTCTACTATACATTTTAAACATATTTACGAATAAAATAATTTAAAATAGTATGCGACCCTTATTTTGCAATTTCAACTCTTAATATACCATGTACAGTCAAAATGCTCGGATTTCTTTCAAATTTGGATCCTAGTAGTAATTTAACTTACTTAACTTATCAATATTTAGTTAATTAAATTAAAATTAGGGTAGGACCTACATATTACAATTGTAACCCCTATTGCACCCCTTACAGTTTGATTTGTCAGATTTCTTTTAAATTTGTTTTCTAATAATACCTAAATTGAAATATAATTTAAACTAGTTTAATCCAAATGTCCTAGAATCCTCAAATCATGTTTTTAACCCTTAAAGCACCCCTTACACTGATAGTGCTAGGATTTACTTTAAACATTGATTTAAATTGGTAATTTTAAATCTAGCTTCAAATAGTTTCATTAACTTAGAGTACCTACAACAAATTTTTCATTTTTTAATCTTTTCATACACACGTTTCAACTTTATCGCTTAAATTTGTTTAAAGTTTGGTTACTAGTTAAAATTTAAAAAGCATTTTTAAATAACCCCATAAATTTTTTTCAGTAAAAGATGCTTCAAAATTCTAAAAATTTGAACAACAAATTTTAATATAGCAACGAGAGAAGTACTGTGGAATCTCATTTCCAGCGAATTTTCCTTCGATATCATCTATGGGCAGGTAGAAAAAAAAGACGCAAATTTTGCTTTAATCGGGTCAGTAGATTCCGAAATATAGTGGTTTAAAGAATTGCACAGACCGACAGACCGACAGACCGACAGACCGACAGACCGACAGACGGAAATTAGTGACTATGATTTTCGTAATCTACGCATTCTATAATGTAGAAAAAAGTGAAATTTGGAGAAATTTTTTTTTTCATGAATACAATACTTCCTCTACGAGAGAAGTAAAATACTGCCGCAAAACCGAAAAAAATATTTAAAATTCTCGTACTGATTTAAATTTTTAGTAACCAAAAATACGATTTTTGCAAGCCAAATTTTTATTTAAAAATAATATAGCTGGCTGCAGTTTTATGTACGCGGTTAAACATGACAAGTTTTAAAAAATACCGCCGCAAACCGAAAAAAATGTTTAAAATTCTCGTACTGATTTAAAATTTTATTAACCAAAAATACGATTTTTGCAAGCCAAATTTTTATCTAAAAAATAATATAGCTTGTTACGGTTCTATATACGCCGTTTGCAATGACAAGTTTTAAAATATACCGCCGGAAACCAAAAAAAATGTTTAAAATTCTCGTACGGATTTAAATTTTTATTAACCAAAAATACGATTTTTTCAGGCCAAATTTTCATCTAAAAAGTAATATAGCTTGCTGCAGTTCTATAGACGCGGTTGCCTATGATAAGTTTTAAAAAAAACAGCCGCAAAACCGAAAAAAATATTTAAAATTATCGTACTGATTTAAATTTTTATTAACCAAAAATACGATTTTTGCAAGCCAAATTTTTATTTAAAAAATAATATAGTTGGCAGCAGTTTTATATACGCGGTTAAACATGACAAATTTTGAAAAATACCGCCGCAAACCGAAAAAAATGTTTAAAATTCTCGTACTGATTTAAAATTTTACTAACCAAAAATACAATTTTTGGCAAGTAAAATTTTCATCTTAAAAATAATATAGCTTGCTGCAGTTCTATATACGCGGTTGAACATATCAAGTTTTTTAAAATACCGCCGCAAACCAAAAAAAAAACGTTTAAAATTCTCGTACTGATTTAAAATTTTATTAACCAAAAATACGATTTTTGGCAAGCAAAATTTTCATCTAAAAAGTAATATAGCTTGCTGCAGTTCTATAGACGCGGTTGCCTATGATAAGTTTTAAAAAATACTGCCACAAAACCAAAAAAAATATTTAAAATTCTCGTACTGATTTAAATATTTATTAACCAAAAATACGATTTTTGCAAGCCAAATTTTTATTTAAAAAATAATATAGCTGGCGGCAGTTTTATATACGCGGTTAAACATGACAAGTTTTAAAAAATACCGCCGGAAACCGAAAAAAATGTTTAAAATTCTCGTACTGATTTAAAATTTTATTAACCAAAAATACGATCTTTGGCAAGCAAAATTTCCATCTTAAAAACAATATAGCTTGCTTCAGTTCTATATACGCGGTTAAACATGTCAAGTTTTTAAAAATACCGCCGTAAACCAAAAAAAACGTTTAAAATTCTCGTACTGATTTAAATTTATATTAACCAAAAATACGATTTTTGCAAGCCAAATTTCCATCTAAAAAATAATATAGCTTGCTGCAGTTCTATATACGCGGTTGCCTATAACAAGTTTTGAAAAATACCACCGCAAACCGAAAAAAATGTCTAAAATTCTTGTTCTGATTTAAATTTTTATTAACCAAAAATACGATTTTTGCAAGCCAAATTTAATAAAAATTAATTAATAATAATAATAATAATGCTTGCTGCAGTTCTATATACGCAATTAAACATGACAAGTTTTAAAAAATACCGCCGCAAACCGAAAAATATGTTTAAAATTCTCGTACTTATTTAAAATTTTATTAACCAAAAATACGATTTTTGCAAGCCAAATTTTCATCTAAAAGTAATATAGCTTGCTGCAGTTCTATAGACGCAGTTGCCTATGACAAGTTTAAAAAAATACTGCCGCAAAACCGAAAAAAATATTTAAAATTCTCGTACTGATTTAAATTTTTAGTAACCAAAAATACGATTTTTGCAAGCCAAATTTTTATTTAAAAATAATATAGCTGGCTGCAGTTTTATGTTCGCGGTTAAACATGACAAGTTTTAAAAAATACCGCCGCAAACCGAAAAAAATGTTTAAAATTCTCGTACTGATTTAAAATTTTATTAACCAAAAATACGATTTTTGCAAGCCAAATTTTTATCTAAAAAATAATATAGCTTGTTACGGTTCTATATACGCCGTTTGCAATGACAAGTTTTAAAATATACCGCCGGAAACCAAAAAAAATGTTTAAAATTCTCGTACGGATTTAAATTTTTATTAACCAAAAATACGATTTTTTCAGGCCAAATTTTCATCTAAAAAGTAATATAGCTTGCTGCAGTTCTATAGACGCGGTTGCCTATGATAAGTTTTAAAAAAAACAGCCGCAAAACCGAAAAAAATATTTAAAATTATCGTACTGATTTAAATTTTTATTAACCAAAAATACGATTTTTGCAAGCCAAATTTTTATTTAAAAATAATATAGCTGACGGCAATTTTATATACGCGGTTAAACATAACAAGTTTTAAAAAATCCCGCCGCAAACCGAAAAAAATATTTAAAATTCTCGTACTGATTTAAATTTTTATTAACCAAAAATACGATTTTTGCAAGCCAAATTTTTATTTAAAAAACAATATAGCTGGCGGCAGTTTTATATACGCGGTTAAACATGACAAGTTTTAAAAAATACTGCCGCAAACCGAAAAAAATGTTTAAAATTCTCGTACTGATTTAAAATTTTATTAACCAAAAATACGATTTTTGCAAGCCAAATTTTCATCTAAAAGGTAATATAACTTGCTGAAGTTCTATAGACGCAGTTGCCTATGACAAGTTTTAAAAAATACTGCCGCAAAACCGAAAAAAATGTTTAAAATTCTCGTATGGATTTAAATTTTTATTAACCAAAAATACGATTTTTGCAAGCCAAATTTTCCCCTAAAAAATAATGTAGCTTGCTGCAGTTCTATACACGCGGTTGAACATTTTAAGTTTTGAAAAATACCGCCGCAAAACAAAAAAATGTTTAAAATTCTAGAACAGATTTAAATTTTTATTAACCAAAAATACGATTTTTGCAAGCCAAATTTTCATGTAAAAAATAATATAGCCTTGCTACAGTTCTATATACGCGGTTAAACATGACAAGTTTTAAAAAATACCGCCGCAAACCAAAAAAAAATGTTTAAAATTCTCGTACTGATTTAAATTTTTATTAACCAAAAATACGATTTTTGCATGCCAAATTTCCATCTAAAAAATAATATATCTTGCTGCAGTTCTATATACGCGGTTAAAAATGACAAATTTTTAAAAATACCGCCGCAAACCAAAAAAAATGTTTAAAATTCTCGTACTGATTTAAATTTTTATTAACCAAAAATACGATTTTTGCAAGCCAAATTTTTATCTAAAAAATAATTTAGCTTGCTGCAGTTCTATATACGCGGTTGCCTATGACAAGTTTTAAAAATTACCGCCGCAAACCAATTTTTTTTTTTAAATTCTCGTGCGGATATAAATTTTTATTAACCAAAAATTCAATTTTTGCAATCCAAATTTAATAATAATTAATTAATAATAATGATAATATAACTCGCTGCAGTTCTATATACGCCATTAAACATGAAAAGTTTTAAAAAATACCGCCGCAAACCGAAAAATATGTTTAAAATTCTCGTACTAATTTAAAATTTTATTAACCATAAATACGATTTTTGCAAGCCAAATTTCCATCTAAAAAATAATATAGCTTGCTGCAGTTCTATATACGCGGTTGCCTATGACAAGTTTTGAAAAATACCGCCGCAAACCGAAAAAAATGTTTAAAATTCTCGTCCTGATTTAAATTTTTATTAATCAAAAATACGATTTTTGCAAGCCAAATTTTTATTTAAATAATAATATAGCTTACTGCAGTTCTATATACGCGATTAAACATGACAAGTTTTAAAAAATACCGCCGCAAACCAAAAAATATGTTTAAACTTCCCGTACTGATTTAAAATTTTATTAATCAAAAATACGATTTTTGCAAGCCAAATTTTCATCTAAAAAGTAATATAGCTTGCTGCAGTTCTATAGACGCGGTTGCCTATGACAAGTTTTAAAAAATACTGCCGCAATACCGAAAAAAATATTTAAAATTCTCGTACTGATTTAAATTTTTATTAACCAAAAATACGATTTTTGCAAGCCAAATTTTTATTTAAAAAATAATATAGCTGGCTGCAGTTTTATATACGCGGTTAAACATGACAAGTTTTAAAAAATACCGCCGCAAACCGAAAAAAAAGTTTAAAATTCTCGTACTGATTTAAATTTTTATTAACCAAAAATATGATTTTTGCAAGCCTAATTTTTATCCAAAAATTAATATAGCTTGCTGCAGTTATATATACGCGGTTGAACATGACAAGTTTGGAAAAATACCGCCGCAAACCGATTTTTTTTTAAAATTCTCGTACTGATTTAAATTTTTATTAACCAAAAATACGATTTTTGCAAGCCTAATTTTCATCTAAAATTAATATAGCTTGCTGCAGTTTTATATACGCGGTTGCGTATAACAAGTTTTGAAAAAGACCGCCGCAAACCAAAAAAAATGTTTAAAATTCTCGTACTGATTTAAAATTTTATTAACTAAAAATACCATTTTTGCAAGCCAAATTTCCATCTAAAAAATAATATAGCTTGCTGCAGTTCTATCTATGCGGTTGCGTATGACAAGTTTTAAAAAAAACCGCCGCAAACCAAAAAAACATATTTAAAATTCTCGTACTGATTTAAATTTTTATTAACCAAAAATACGATTTTTGCAAGCCTAATTTTTACTTAAAAAATAATATAGCTTGCTGCAGTTCTATATACGCGGTTGAACACAACAAGTTTTGAAAAATACCGCCGCAAACCGATTTTTTTTTTTAAAATTTTCGTACTGATTTAAATTTTTATTAACCAAAAATACGATTTTTGCAAGCCTAATTTTCATCTAAAAATAATATAGCTTGCAGTTTTATATACGCGGTTGCGTATAACAAGTTTTGAAAACGACCGCCGCAAACCGAAAAAAATGTTTAAAATTGTCGTACTGATTTAAATTTTTATTAACCAAACATACAAATTTTGCATGTCAAATTTCTATTTAAAAAATAATATAGCTTGCTGCAGTTCCATATACGCGGTTGAACATGACAAGTTTTGAAAAATACCGCCGCAAACCGAAAAAAATGTTTAAAATTCTCGTACTGATTTAAATTTTTATTAACCAAAAATACAATTTTTGCACGCTTAATTTTCATCTAAAAAATAATATAGCTTGCTGCAGTTCTATATGCGCAGTTGCGTATAACAAGTTTTAAAAAAGACCGCCGCAAACCGAAAAAAAATGTTTAAAATTCTCGTATTAATTTAAAATTTTATTAACCAAAAATACGATTTTTGCAAGCCAAATTTCCATCTAAAAAATAATATAGCTTGCTGCAGTTCTATATACGCGGTTGAGCATGACAAGTTTTGAAAAATACCGCCGCAAATAGAAAAAAAATGTTTAAACTTCTCGTACTGATTTAAATTTTTATTAACCAAAAATACGATTTTTGCAAGCCTATTTTTTATCTAAAATATAATATAGCTTGCTGCATTTTCTATATACGCGGTTGCATATAACAAGTTTTAAAAAAGACCGCCGCAAACCGAAATAAAATGTTTAAAATTCTCGTACTGATTTAAAATTTTATTAACCAAAAATACGATTTTTGCAAGCCAAATTTCCATCTAAAAAATAATATAGCTTGCTGCAGTTCTATATACGCAGTTGTATATGACAAGTTTTAAAAAAGACCGCTGCAAATCAAAAAAAATGTTTAAAATTCTCGTACTGATTTAAATTTTTATTAACCAAAAATACAAATTTTGCAAGCCAAATTTCTATTTAAAAAATAATATAGCTTACTGCAGTTTCATATACGCGGTTGAACATGACAAGTTTTGAAAAATACCGCCGCAAACCGAAAAAAATGTTTCAAATTCTCGTACTGATTTAAAATTTTATTAACGAAAAATACGATTTTTGCAAGCCAAATTTCCATCTAAAAAATAATATAGCTTGCTGCAGTTTTATATACGCGGTTGAGCTTGACAAGTTTTGAAAAATACCGCCGCAAACCAAAAAAAATGTTTAAAATTCTCGTACCGATTTAAATTTTTATTAACCAAATATTCAATTTTTGCAAGCCTAAATTTCATCTAAAAAATAATATAGCTTGCTGCAGTCTTTATATACGCGGTTGCATATAACAAGTTTTAAAAAGACCGCCGCAAACCGAAAAAAAATGTTTAAAATTCTCGTACAGATTTAAAATTTTATTAACCAAAAATACGATTTTTGCAAGCCAAATTTCCATCTAAAAAATAATATGTGCAGTTCTAGATACGCGGTTGCATATGACAAGTTTTAAAAAAGACCGCCGCAAAAAAAATTGTTTAAAATTCTCGTACTGATTTAAATTTTTATTAACCAAAAATACGATTTTTGCAAGCCTAATTTTTATCTAAAAAATAATATAGCTTGCTGCAGTTCTATATACGCGGTTGAACATGACAAGTTTTAAAAAATACCGCCGCAAACCAAAAAAAATGTTTAAAATTTTCCTACTGATTTAAATTTTTATTAACCAATAATACGATTTTTGCAAGCCTAATTTTCATCTAAAAAGTAATATAGCTTGCTGCAGTTCTATAAACGCGGTTGCGTATAACAAGTTTTAAAAAAGACCGCCGCAAACCGAAAAAAATGTTTAAAATTCTTGTACTGATTTAAATTTTTATTAACCAAAAATACAATTTTTGCAAGCCTAATTTTTATCTAAAAATTAATATAGCATGCTGCAGTCTCTATATACGCGGTTGCATATAACAAGTTTTAAAAAGACCGCCGCAAACCGAAAAAAAATGTTTAAAATTCTCGTACTGATTTGAAATTTTATTAACCAAAAATACAATTTTTACAAGCCAAATTTCCATCTAAAAAATAATATAACTTGCTGCAGTTCTATATACGCGGTTGCATATGACGAGTTTTAAAAAAGACCGCCGCAAACCGAAAATAATGTTTAAAATTCTCGTACTGATTTAAATTTTTATTAACCAAAAATACGATTTTTGCAAACCTAATTTTCATCTAAAAAATAATATAGCTTGCTGCAGTTCTATAAACGCGGTTGCGTATAACAAGTTTTAAAAAAGACCGCCGCAAACCGAAAAAAATGTTTAAAATTCTCGTACTGATTTAAATTTTTATTAACCAAAAATACAAATTTTGCATGTCAAATTTCTATTTAAAAAAATATATAGCTAGCTGCAGTTCCATATACGCGGTTGAACATGACAAATTTTGAAAAATTCCGCCGCAAACCGAAAAAAATGTTTAAAATTCTCGTACTGATTTAAAATTTTATTAACCAAAAATACGATTTTTGCAAGCAAAATTTCCATATAAAAAATATTATAGCTTGCTGCAGTTCTATATATGCGGTTGCATATGACAAGTTTTAAAAAAGACCGCCGCAAACCAAAAAAAATATTTAAAATTCTCGTACAGATTTAAATTTTTATTAATCAAAAATACGATTTATGCAAGCCTAATTTTTATCTAAAAAATAATATAGCTTGCTGCAGTTCTATATACGCGGTTGAACATGACGAGTTTTGAAAAATACCGCCGCAAACCGAAAAAAATCTTTAAAATTCTCGTACTGATTTAAATTTTTATTAACCAAAAATACGATTTTTGCAAGCCTAATTTTTATCTAAAAAATAATATAGCTTGCTGTAGTTCTATATACGCGGTTGCGTATAACAAGTTTTGAAATAGACCGCCGCAAACCGAAAAAAATGTTTAAAATTCTCGTACTGATTTAAATTTTTATTAACCAAAAATACAAATTTTGCATGTCAAATTTCTATTTAAAAAAATAATATAGCTTGCTGCAGTTTCATATACGCGGTTGAACATGACAAGTTTTGAAAAATACCGCCGCAAACCGAAAAAAATGTTTAAAATTCTCGTACTGATTTAAATTTTTATTAACCAAAAATACGATTTTTGCAAGCCTAATTTTCATCTAAAAAATAATATAGCTTGTTGCAGTTCTATATACGCAGTTGCGTATAACAAATTTTAAAAAAGACCGCCGCAAACCGAAAAAAAAATGTTTAAAATTTTCGTATTGATTTAAAATTTTATTAACCAAAAATACGATTTTTGCAAGCCTAATTTTCATCTAAAAAATAATATAGCTTGTTGCAGTTCTATATACGCAGTTGCGTATAACAAATTTTAAAAAAGACCGCCGCAAACCGAAAAAATAATGTTTAAAATTCTCGTACTGATTTAAATTTTTATTAACCAAAAATACGATTTTTGCAAACCTAATTTTCATCTAAAAAATAATATAGCTTGCTGCAGTTCTATAAACGCGGTTGCGTATAACAAGTTTTAAAAAAGACCGCCGCAAACCGAAAAAAATGTTTAAAATTCTCGTACTGATTTAAATTTTTATTAACCAAAAATACAAATTTTGCATGTCAAATTTCTATTTAAAAAATAATATAGCTTGCTGCAGTTCCATATACGCGGTTGAACATGACAAGTTTTGAAAAATACCGCCGCAAACCGAAAAATTTGTTTAAAATTCTCGTACTGATTTAAATTTTTATTAACCAAAAATACGATTTTTGCAAGCTTAATTTTCATCTAAAAAATATTATAGCTTACTGCAGTTCTATATGCGCAGTTGCGTATAACAAGTTTTAAAAAAGACCGCCGCAAACCGAATTTTTTTTTTAAAATTCTCGTATTAATTTAAAATTTTATTAACCAAAAATACGAATTTGGAAGCCAAATTTCCATCTAAAAAATAATATAGCTTGCTGCAGTTCTATATACGCGGTTGAGCATGACAAGTTTTGAAAAATACCGCCGCAAATAGAAAAAAAAATGTTTAAACTTCTCGTACTGATTTAAACTTTTATTAACCAAAAATACGATTTTTGCAAGCCAAATTTTGATCTAAAAAATAATGTAGCTTGCTGCAGTTCTATATACGCGGTTGCATATGACAAGTTTTAAAAAAGACCGCCGCAAACCAAAAAAAATGTTTAAAATTCTCGTACTGATTTAAATTTTTATTAACCAAAAATACAAATTTTGCAAGCCAAATTCGTATTTAAAAAATAATATAGCTTGCTGCAGTTCTATATACGTGGTTGCGTATAACAAGTTTTAAAAAAGACCGACGCAAACCGAAAAAAAATGTTTAAAATTCTCGTACTGATTTAAAATTTTATTAACCAAAAATACGATTTTTGCAAGCCAAATTTCTATCTAAAAAATAATATAGCTTGCTGCAGTTTTATATACGCGGTTGAAGATGACAAGTTTTGAAAAATACCGCCGCAAACCGAAAAAAATGTTTAAAATTCTCGTAC
The DNA here is from genome assembly GCA_963556235.1 of Cryptophagus acutangulus. Taxonomy (NCBI): domain Eukaryota; kingdom Metazoa; phylum Arthropoda; class Insecta; order Coleoptera; family Cryptophagidae; genus Cryptophagus; species Cryptophagus acutangulus. Next base: position 8,915,046 of record OY744560.1, read on the forward strand.
TGATTTAAATTTTTATTAACCAAAAATACGATTTTTGCAAGTCAAATTTTTATCTAAAAAATAATATAGCATGCTGCAGTCTTTATATACGCGGTTTCATATAACAAGTTTTAAAAAGACCGCCGCAAACCGAAAAAAAATGTTTAAAATTCTCGTACTGATTTGAAATTTTATTAACCAAAAATACGATTTTTGCAAGCCAAATTTCCATCTAAAAAATAATATAGCTTGCTGCAGTTCTGTATGCGCGGATGCATATGACGAGTTTTAAAAAAGACCGCCGCAAAAAAAATTGTTTAAAATTCTCGTACTGATTTAAATTTTTATTAACCACAAATACAATTTTTGCAAGCCTAATTTTTATCTAAAAGATAATTTAGCTTGCTGCAGTTCTATATACGCGGTTGAACATGACAAGTTTTGAAAAATACCGCCACAAACCGAAAAAAATGTTTAAAATTCTCGTACTGATTTAAATTTTTATTAAGCAAAAATACGATTTTTGCAAACCTAATTTTCATCTAAAAAATATTATAGCTTGCTGCAGTTCTATAAACGCGGTTGCGTATAACAAGTTTTAAAAAAGACCGCCGCAAACCGAAAAAAATGTTTAAAATTCTCGTACTGATTTAAATTTTAATTCACCAAAAATACAAATTTTGCATGTCAAATTTCTATTTAAAAAAATATATAGCTAGCTGCAGTTCCATATACGCGGTTGAACATGACAAATTTTGAAAAATACCGCCGCAAACCGAAAAAAATGTTTAAAATTCTCGTACTGATTTAAAATTTTATTAACCAAAAATACGATTTTTGCAAGCAAAATTTCCATCTAAAAAATAATATAGCTTGCTGCAGTTCTATATATGCGGTTGCATATGACAAGTTTTAAAAAAGACCGCCGCAAACCAAAAAAAATGTTTAAAATTCTCGTACTGATTTAAATTTTTATTAACCAAAAATACGATTTTTGCAAGCCTAATTTTTATCTAAAAAATAATATAGCTTGCTGCAGTTCTATATACGCGGTTGAACATGACAAGTTTTGAAAAATACCGCCGCAAACCGAAAAAAATGTTTAAAATTCTCGTACTGATTTAAATTTTAATTAACCAAAAATACGATTTTTGCAAGCCTAATTTTTATCTAAAAAATAATATAGCTTGCTGTAGTTCTATATACGCGGTTGCGTATAACAAGTTTTGAAATAGACCGCCGCAAACCGAAAAAAATGTTTAAAATTCTCGTACTGATTTAAATTTTTATTAACCAAAAATACAAATTTTGCATGTCAAATTTCTATTTAAAAAAATAATATAGCTTGCTGCAGTTTCATATACGCGGTTGAACATGACAAGTTTTGAAAAATACCGCCGCAAACCGAAAAAAATATTTAAAATTCTCGTATTGATTTAAAATTTTATTAACCAAAAATACGATTTTTGCAAGCCTAATTTTCATCTAAAAATAATATAGCTTGCTGCAGTTTTATATACGCGGTTGCGTATGACAAGTTTTAAAAAAGACCGCCGCAAACCAAAAAAAATGTTTAAAATTCTCGTACTGATTTAAATTTTTATTAACCAAAAATACAAATTTTGCAAGCCAAATTTCTATTTAAAAAATAATATAGCTTGCTGCAGTTCTATATACGTGGTTGCGTATAACAAGTTTTAAAAAAGGCCGCCGCAAACCGAAAAAAAATGTTTAAAATTCTCGTACTGATTTAAAATTTTATTAACCAAAAATACGATTTTTGCAAGCCAAATTTCTATCTAAAAAATAATATAGCTTGCTACAGTTCTATATACGCGGTTGAAGATGACAAGTTTTGAAAAATACCGCCGCAAACCGAAAAAAATGTTTAAAATTCTCGTACTGATTTAAATTTTTATTAACCAAAAATACGATTTTTGCAAGCCAAATTTTCATCTAAAAAATAATATAGCTTGCTGCAGTTTTATATACGCGGTTGAACATGACAAGTTTTGAAAAATACCGCCGCAAACCAAAAAAAATGTTTAAAATTCTCGTACTGATTTAAAATTTTATTAACCAAAAATACGATTTTTGCAAGTAAAATTTTCATCTAAAAAACATATAGCTTGCTGCAGTTTTATATACGCGGTTGAACATGACAAGTTTTGAAAAATACCGCCGCAAACCGAAGATAATGTTTAAAATTCACGTACTGATTTAAATTTTTATTAACCAAAAATACGATTTTTGCAAGCTTAATTTTCATCTAAAAAATAATATAGCTTGCTGCAGTTCTATATACGCGGTTGCGTATAAAAAGTTTTAAGAAAAACCGCCGCAAACCGAAAGAAAATGTTTAAAATTCTCGTACTGATTTAAAATTTTATTAATCAAAAATACGATTTTTTCAAGCCAAATTTTTATCTAAAAAATAATATAGCTGGCTGCAGTTCTATATACGCGGTTGCATATGACAATTTTTAAAAAAGACCGCCGCAAACAAAAAAAAATGTTTAAAATTCTCGTACTGATTTAAATTTTTATTAACCAAAAATACAAATTTTGCAAGCCAAAATTCTATTTAAAAAATAATATAGCTTGCTGCAGTTCCATATACGCTGTTGAACATAACAAGTTTTGAAAAATACCGCCGAAAACCGAAAAAAATGTTTAAAATTCTCGTACTGATTTAAATTTTTATTAACCAAAAATACAAATTTTGCAAGCCAAATTTCTATTTAAAAAATAATATAGCTTGCTGCAGTTCCATATACGCGGTTGAACATGACAAGTTTTGAAAAATACCGCCGCAAACCGAAAAAAATGTTTAAAATTCTCGTACTGATTTAAATTTTTATTAACCAAAAATACAAGTTTTGCAAGTCAAATTTCTATTTAAAAAATAATATAGCTTGCTGCAGTTCTATATACGTGGTTGCGTATAACAAGTTTTAAAAAAGACCGCCGCAAACCGAAAAAAAATGTTTAAAATTCTCGTACTGATTTAATATTTTATTAACCAAAAATACGATTTTTGCAAGCCAAATTTCTATCTAAATAATAATATAGCTTGCTGCAGTTCTATATACGCGGTTGAACATGACAAGTTTTGAAAAATACCGCTGCAAACCAAAAAAAATGTTTAAAATTCTCGTACTGATTTAAAATTTTATTAACCAAAAATACGATTTTTGCAAGCCAAATTTTCATCTAAAAAACATAAAGCTTGCTGCAGTTTTATATACGCGGTTGAACATGACAATTTTTGAAAAATACCGCCGCAAACCGAAAAGAATGTTTAAAATTCACGTACTGATTTAAATTTTTATTAACCAAAAATAGGATTTTTGCAAGCCTAATTTTCATCTAAAAAATAATATAGCTTGCTGCAGTTCTATATACGCGGTTGCATATGACAAGTTTTAAAAAAGACCGTTGCAAAAAAATTTTTTTTTTAAATTCTCGTACTGATTTAAATATTTATTAACCAAAAATACAAATTTTGCAAGCCAAATTTCTATTTAAAAAATAATATAGCTTGCTGCAGTTCCATATACGCGGTTGAACATGACAAGTTTTGAAAAATACCGCCGAAAACCGAAAAAAATGTTTAAAATTCTCGTACTGATTTAAATTTTTATTAACCAAAAATACAAATTTTGCAAGCCCAATTTCTATTTAAAAAATAATATAGCTTGCTGCAGTTCCATATACGCGGTTGAACATGACAAGTTTTGAAAAATACTGCCGAAAACCGAAAAAAATGTTTAAAATTCTCGTACTGATTTAAAATTTTATTAACCAAAAAAACAAATTTTGCATGTCAAATTTCTATTTAAAAAATAATGTTGCTTGCTGCAGTTCTATATACGCGGTGGAACATGACAAGTTTTAAAAAATACTCTCGCAAAACGAAAAAAATGTTTAAAATTCTCGTACTGATTTAAATTTTTATTAACCAAAAATTCGATTTTTGCAAGCCTAATTTTCATCTAAAAAATAATATAGCTTGCTGCAGTTCTATATACGCGGTTGCGTATAACAAGTTTTAAAAAAGACCACCGCAAACCGAAGAAAAATGTTTAAAGTTCTCGTACTGATTTAAAATTTTATTAAATAAAAATACGATTTTTGCAAGCCAAATTTCCATCTAAAAAATAATATAGCTTGCTGCAGTTCTATATACGCGGTTGCATATGATAAATTTTAAAAAAGACCGCCGCAAACTGAAAAAAATGTTTAAAATTCTCGTACTGATTTAAATTTATATTAACCAAAAATACAAATTTTGCATGTCAAATTTCTATTTAAAGAATAATATAGCTTGCTGCAGTTCTATATACGCGGTGGAACATGACAAGTTTTGAAAAATACCGCCGCAAACCGAAAAAAATGTTTAAAATTCTCGTACTGATTAAAAATTAACCAAAAATACAAATTTTGCAAGCCAAATTTCTATTTAAAAAATAATTTAGCTTGCTGCAGTTTTATATACGCGGTTGAACATGACAAGTTTTGAAAAATACTGCCGAAAACCGAAATTTTTTTTTAAAATTCTCGTACTGATTTAAAATTTTATTAACCAAAAAAACAAATTTTGCATGTCAAATTTCTATTTAAAAAATAATATTGCTTGCTGCAGTTCTATATACGCGGTTGCATATGACAAGTTTTAAAAAAAACCGCCGCAAACCGAAAAAAATGTTTAAAATTCTCGTACTGATTTAAATTTTTATTTACCAAAAATACAAGTTTTGCAAGTCAAATTTCTATTCAAAAAATAATATAGCTTGCTGCAGTTCTATATACGTGGTTGCGTATAACAAGTTTTAAAAAAAACCGCCGCAAACCGAAAAAAAATGTTTAAAATACTCGTACTGATTTAAAATTTTATTAACCAAAAATACGATTTTTGCAAGCCAAATTTCTATCTAAAAAATAATATAGCTTGCTGCAGTTCTATATACGCGGTTGAACATGACAAGTTTTGAAAAATACCGCTGCAAACCAAAAAAAATGTTTAAAATTCTCGTACTGATTTAAAATTTTATTAACCAAAAATACGATTTTTGCAAGCCAAATTTTCATCTAAAAAACATAAAGCTTGCTGCAGTTTTATATACGCGGTTGAACATGACAAGTTTTAAAAAATACCGCCGCAAACCGAAAAGAATGTTTAAAATTCACGTACTGATTTAAATTTTTATTAACCAAAAATACAATTTTTGCAAGCCTAATTTTCATCTAAAAAAATAATATAGCTTGCTGCAGTTCTATATACGCGGTTGCATATGATAAATTTTAAAAAAGACCGCCGCAAACTGAAAAAAATGTTTAAAATTCTCGTACTGATTTGAATTTTTATTAACCAAAAATACAAATTTTGCATGTCAAATTTCTATTTAAAGAATAATATAGCTTGCTGTAGTTCTATATACGCGGTGGAACATGACAAGTTTTGAAAAATACCGCCGCAAACCGAAAAAAATGTTTAAAATTCTCGTACTGTTTTAAATTTTTAACCAAAAATACAAATTTTGCAAGCCAAATTTCTATTTAAAAAATAATATAGCTTGCTGCAGTTCTATATACGCGGTTGCATATGACAAGTTTTAAAAAAGACCGTTGCAAAAAAAAATGTTTAAAATTCTCGTACTGATTTAAATATTTATTAACCAAAAATACAAATTTTGCAAGCCAAATTTTTATTTAAAAAATAATATAGCTTGCTGCAGTTCCATATACGCGGTTGAACATGACAAGTTTTGAAAAATACCGCCGAAAACCGAAAAAAATGTTTAAAATTCTCGTACTGATTTAAATTTTTATTAACCAAAAATACAAATTTTGCAAGCCAAATTTCTATTTAAAAAATAATATAGCTTGCTGCAGTTCCATATACGCGGTTGAACATGACAAGTTTTGAAAAATACTGCCGAAAACCGAAAAAAATGTTTAAAATTCTCGTACTGATTTAAAATTTTATTAACCAAAAAAACAAATTTTGCATGTCAAATTTCCATTTAAAAAATAATATTGCTTGCTGCAGTTCTATATACGCGGTGGAACATGACAAGTTTTAAAAAATACCCTCGCAAAACGAAAAAAATGTTTAAAATTCTCGTACTGATTTAAATTTTTATTAACCAAAAATACGATTTTTGCAAGCCTAATTTTCATCTAAAAAATAATATAGCTTGCTGCAGTTCTATATACGCGGTTGCGTATAACAAGTTTTAAAAAAGACCACCGCAAACCGAAGAAAAATGTTTAAAGTTCTCGTACTGATTTAAAATTTTATTAAATAAAAATACGAATTTTGCAAGCCAAATTTCCATCTAAAAAATAATATAGCTTGCTGCAGTTCTATATACGCGGTTGCATATAATAAATTTTAAAAAAGACCGCCGCAAACTGAAAAAAATGTTTAAAATTCTCGTAGTCGATCGATCATGGCCGGCAGCGGTGGTGATGATGATAGCGAGAAAAACTGTTTTACATGTAAAACGCAAATTGATGACATTAAAAATGTCGTTAAGTGCACTATATGTAATAAATATTTTCACACTAAGTGTGAAAATGTGGAATCGCGAGGCTTTCATATGAAAAAGGCAACTTGGAAATGTGGAATGTGCGCGGCTCAAAATAATGAGGTTAAAGGTGCTAGACTCAGAACAAAGAGTAGAGCGGAAGAACAATTTGTTGATTATAATACCATAGTACAAATGAATGCAACGTTGCAGTACTTAGTACAACAAGTTGGTGAATTAAACCGAAAAGTGGATGTGTTATTAAGTGAAAACAATAACCTAAAAATGGAAAATGCCAAGGCAAACCAAACTGTTAAAAGATCCACATATGCAAATACGCTTAGTGGAAACAATAAAATTCTAGTCGTGAAACAAAAAGGTACACAAAAAGACATAAGCCAAGTGAAAGAAGACATCAAAAACAAAGTAGATCCAGCCGATATAGGAATAGGGGTTACGATGGGTCGAACGACAAAAAATGGAGATGTAATACTAAACTGTGGTACTGAAAATGAAATCTTAAGCGTCCAGTCAATGATTCAGAACAAACTTGGAGAAAACTACGATGTGGCTCGTCCGAAAACTTTAAAACACCGAATCAAGGTTGTGGGGGTGAGTGTGTGCGGAAATGATAGTGAAAATAAGTGCGAAGATACCGATATAGTTGAGAAAATAATCAAACAAAATGATTTGAGTTATGTTAATGATGTTGAAATAAAAATATTGCGTAAAACAAAAAAAATAAATAAAAAATGTAATTTGTTGATAGAGCTTGATAATAATACTTACAGCCACCTTATAAATAAGACAAAAATAAATATTGGGTGGGAACGCTGCCCTGTATATAACGATTATGGCATTATTATGTGTTATAAGTGTTCGAAATATGGTCATATTAGCAAAGACTGTAAGGAGAGTAAAGTATGCCAAAAATGTAGCGGTGAACATGATACAAAAGAGTGTTCCAGCAATGTAAATAAATGTATAAATTGTATGTCATCTAATATAAAGTATGGATAGTCATTAAATGTAAATCATGTTGTTTGGGATAGAAACTTATGTGAATCATATAAAAGAATTGAAATTTTTCAAAAAAACAAATATTTTAAATAGCAATTAGATTTGAGGATTGTATTAAATTCTAGTCTTCTTTACTTTAACTGTCAAGGATATTTAAATAACAAAGATAATATAAATGTATTAGTAAACGATTGGCGACCTGAAATTGTACTATTAGCTGAAACTCATGTGTGTGCAGATGTAAATTTAAGCGAACTAAACATTGAAGGCTATTGTATTGAACAGTGCGTTACAACAAACAGAAGAACGGGCGGTGTAATGGCTTTTATAAGAAGTGATATTAAATATAAATTAAAAAATGTAGAATGTATTGAAAATTTTGTTTGGCTCTTGTCTATTGAACGCTCTATAACCGGAGTGAAATATCTATTTACAGTTTTGTATCATCCACCACAAAAAGAAAATGTTAAATTTATTGATTATTTTAATAACTATTTAGACCAAGTTAGCATACATGAGGGTATCAATATTATTGTAGGTGACTTTAATTATGATCTCACAAAACACTCTTATTACGGTGATAAAATATTACGCAATATTTTTTCTAATGGTTTTACACAAATTGTTGATTGCCCCACACGTATTACAAATAACAGTAGCACACTTATTGATTACATTGTCACTAATAACAAACAATTGTCTTACAAAGTACATCTAACGCCCAAAATTAGCGACCATTGCATAATATCAGTACATCTTGAACCAAAAACACACGCGACAGCCACTACTGTCAATTGCAGATCAATGAAAAATTATAACACCAATAAACTGCAGAATTACTTACTCGATATCAAATGGCACAATACCACCAGTAACGTAAATATATTAGCCAATAAATTAATTAATGACATCAGCATAATTTTGAATACAATGTGTCCTATGAAAACTATCTCTTTCTGTAAAAAATATGAAAATAAAAAATGGATTACCACTCAAATTAAACAACAAATGGAAGAAAGAGATATTCTATATGTTAGAGCAGTACATGAAAAGGACAATGCTACTTGGTCTGAATATAAAAGGGTACGAAATAGTATAGTCAGCTCAATTAAGTATGAAAAAGACACATACTTTAAACAAACTATACATGATAATAAAAATAATTCTTGTAAAATGTGGAAAAATTTAAAACTATTACTACCTGAAAAAATTCGCTCTGTACCTGATGAAATAAACTTTGAAAGCACAATCATTGTAGATGAATTAGACATAGCAAATAAATTCAATACATATTTTGTTAATAGTATAGTAGACATTGTAAATGGTATCCCAAAGTACCATACAGTTGACATGAATGTTGAATTGTCCCCTGTATCTTTATACCATGTGTTTGCAAACTTCCAAAATGTAACAATGAATGAAATGAAAACAATTGTAAAGTCTATGAAAAATGTTGGTGGTAATGAAAGTGGAATCTCAAAAAAAGTACTTAGTAATGTGTGTGATGTCGTGGGAAATCGGCTGTTAGATATATTGAATACGTCTTTGTACACTGGGGTATTCCCCGAAGAATGGAAAACATCAATAATTGTGCCGGTACAAAAAGTACAAAATACGAAGCTTCATAATCAGTTCAGGCCCATTAATACAGTAGAAATCTACGAAAAAGTTCTGGAACTAGTGGCCAAGAAACAATTACAACAACACTGTGATCAAAATAACATTTTAGTGTCTAACCAGTCTGGTTTTCGTATGAGTCATTCATGTGAGAGCGTTGTTGTAAATATATCTGATACATTTGTTAAAATTATAGATAAGGGTAAACTAGTGTTGGCTGTGTTTTTAGATCTAAGGAGAGCATTCGAAACTATTAATAGGTACATATTATTGAATAAATTAAACAAATATGGCTTAAACGGAGCAGTATTAAAATGGTTTAAATCATACTTAACAAACCGACAACAAAAAGTCAAATATAAAAACGCAATATCTGATCCTGTGATTGTAAATTTTGGAGTACCACAAGGTACCGTATTAGGGCCATTATTGTTTCTGTTGTATATTAACGACATCAATAACGTTGTCAAACATTGTCAAATTGAATTATTTGCAGACGACCCAATGATTTATATAAGCGGAACTGATGTAAAACAAATGGAAGAAAAACTAAATCTTGATCTAGATAATATATTTAAATGGCTGTGCAAAAATAATTTAAGTATAAATACTGAAAAAACTAAATTCTGCTTGTTTGGAAGGAAATCTAAATTAAATCTAACTGACTTAAATAATATCAATATTGTAATAAATAGCATAAATATATTACCCGAAAAAGAAATTAAATATCTAGGTGTTATATTTGACAATGAGTTAAATTTTCACGCGCACGCAGATTACATATTACGAAAATTCTCTAAAAAAGTAAACTTTATATCAAGAATTGGTAAAAATTTAACAATGCATACAAAATTGTTAATATACAATAGTATAGCAGCACCTCACCTTGAATTCTGCTCCACTATTCTATACAATTTGCCAAATTATATAATACAAAAGTTTCAAGTGGTCCAAAATAGAGCCCTACGATCAATTATAAAATGTAATTATTATACTCCTGTCATATGTATGTTAAATGTTCTAAATGTGCTTTCCGTCAAGCAAAAAATTATATATAATGTGTTTTTGTTAATTTTCAAAATTAAACATAATATGTTACCAGAATATATTTGTAATAAAACTAAATTTTTTAAAGATGTCCACTCATATAACACCAGAAATTGCAATGATTTTATAATAACCCAGAAGTGTAACACTAGTCAAATGCTAAATTCAATATTGTATAAAGGAGTCTTAGAATTTAATAAGTTACCTAATGAAACTAAAATCTGTGATAATATTAACAAATTCAAGAGGCTGATTAAAACATATGTATCATTAACTTTTTAATGTTTTTACTGTTTTTTCTTCTCTTTTTATGTAATTTAATTTTGTTTTAAATTTAAATTTATTATTATTTGCATGTATTTTGTATGTAGCTATTTGGTAAATAAATTTCTATATACTGATTTAAATTTTTATTAACCAAAAATACAAATTTTGCATGTCAAATTTCTATTTAATGAATAATATAGCTTGCTGCAGTTCTATATACGCGGTGGAACATGACAAGTTTTGAAAAATACCGCCGCAAACCGAAAAAAATGTTTAAAATTCTCGTACTGATTTAAATTTTTATTAACCAAAAATACAAATTTTGCAAGCCAAATTTCTATTTAAAAAATAATATAGCTTGCTGAAGTTCTATATACGCGGTTGCATATGACAAGTTTTAAAAAAGACCGTTGCAAAAAAAATGTTTAAAATTCTCGTACTGATTTAAATATTTATTAACCAAAAATACAAATTTTGCAAGCCAAATTTCTATTTAAAAAATAATATAGCTTGCTGCAGTTCCATATACGCGGTTGAACATGACAAGTTTTGAAAAATACCGCCGAAAACCGAAAAAAATGTTTAAAATTCTCGTACTGATTTAAATTTTTATTAACCAAAAATACAAATTTTGCAAGCCAAATTTCTATTTAAAAAATAATATAGCTTGCTGCAGTTCCATATACGCGGTTGAACATGACAAGTTTTGAAAAATACTGCCGAAAACCGAAAAAAATGTTTAAAATTCTCGTACTGATTTAAAATTTTATTAACCAAAAAAACAAATTTTGCATGTCAAATTTCTATTTAAAAAATAATATTGCTTGCTGCAGTTCTATATACGCGGTGGAACATGACAAGTTTTAAAAAATACCCTCGCAAAACGAAAAAAATGTTTAAAATTCTCGTACTGATTTAAATTTTTATTAACCAAAAATACGATTTTTGCAAGCCTAATTTTCATCTAAAAAATAATATAGCTTGCTGCAGTTCTATATACGCGGTTGCGTATAACAAGTTTTAAAAAAGACCACCGCAAACCGAAGAAAAATGTTTAAAGTTCTCGTACTGATTTAAAATTTTATTAAATAAAAATACGATTTTTGCAAGCCAAATTTCCATCTAAAAAATAATATAGCTTGCTGCAGTTCTATATACGCGGTTGCATATGATATATTTTAAAAAAAACCGCCGCAAACTGAAAAAAATGTTTAAAATTCTCGTACTGATTTAAATTTTTATTAACCAAAAATACAAATTTTGCATGTCAAATTTCTATTTAAAGAATAATATAGCTTGCTGCAGTTCTATATACGCGGTGGAACATGACAAGTTTTGAAAAATACCGCCGCAAACCGAAAAAAATGTTTAAAATTCTCGTACTGATTAAAAATTAACCAAAAATACAAATTTTGCAAGCCAAATTTCTATTTAAAAAATAATATAGCTAGCTGCAGTTCTATATACGCGGTTGCATATGACAAGTTTTAAAAAAGACCGTTGCAAAAAAAAAATGTTTAAAATTCTCGTACTGATTTAAATATTTATTAACCAAAAATACAAATTTTGCAAGCCAAATTTCTATTTAAAAAATAATATAGCTTGCTGCAGTTCCATATACGTGGTTGAACATGACAAGTTTTGAAAAATACTGCCGAAAACCGAAAAAAATGTTTAAAATTCTCGTACTGATTTAAAATTTTATTAACCAAAAAAACAAATTTTGCATGTCAAATTTCTATTTAAAAAATAATATTGCTTGCTGCAGTTCTATATACGCGGTTGCATATGACAAGTTTAAAAAAAAACCGCCGCAAACCGAAAAAAATATTTAAAATTCTCGTACTGATTTAAATTTTTATTTACCAAAAATACAAGTTTTGCAAGTCAAATTTCTATTTAAAAAATAATATAGCTTGCTGCAGTTCTATATACGTGGTTGCGTATAACAAGTTTTAAAAAAGACCGCCGCAAACCGAAAAAAAATGTTTAAAATTCTCGTACTGATTTAAAATTTTATTAACCAAAAATACGATTTTTGCAAGCTAAATTTCTATCTAAAAAATAATATAGCTTGCTGCAGTTCTATATACGCGGTTGAACATGACAAGTTTTGAAAAATACCGCTGCAAACCAAAAAAAATGTTTAAAATTCTCGTACTGATTTAAAATTTTATTAACCAAAAATACGATTTTTGCAAGCCAAATTTTCATCTCAAAAACATAAAGCTTGCTGCAGTTTTATATACGCGGTTGAACATGACAAGTTTTGAAAAATACCGCCGCAAACCGAAAAGAATGTTTAAAATTCACGTACTGATTTAAATTTTTATTAACCAAAAATACGATTTTTGCAAGCCTAATTTTCATCTAAAAAATAATATAGCTTCCTGCAGTTCTATATACGCGGTTGCATATGACAAATTTTAAAAAAGACCGTTGCAAAAAAAATTTTTTTTAAATTCTCGTACTGATTTAAATATTTATTAACCAAAAATACAAATTTTGCAAGCCAAATTTCTATTTAAAAAATAATATAGCTTGCTGCAGTTCCATATACGCGGTTGAACATGACAAGTTTTGAAAAATACCGCCGAAAACCGACAAAAATGTTTAAAATTCTCGTACTGATTTAAATTTTTATTAACCAAAAATACAAATTTTGCAAGTCAAATTTCTATTTAAAAAATAATATAGCTTGCTGCAGTTCTATATACGTGGTTGCGTATAACAAGTTTTAAAAAAGACCGCCGCAAACCGAAAAAAAATGTTTAAAATTCTCGTACTGACTTAATATTTTATTAACCAAAAATACGATTTTTGCAAGCCAAATTTTCATCTAAAAAACATAAAGCTTGCTGCAGTTTTATATACGCGGTTGAACATGACAAGTTTTGAAAAATACCGCCGCAAACCGAAAAGAATGTTTAAAATTCACGTACTGATTTAAATTTTTATTAACCAAAAATACGATTTTTGCAAGCCTAATTTTCATCTAAAAAATAATATAGCTTGCTGCAGTTCTATATACGCGGTTGCATATGACAAGTTTTTAAAAAGACCGTTGCAAAAAAAATTTTTTTTTAAATTCTCGTACTGATTTAAATATTTATTAACCAAAAATACAAATTTTGCAAGCCAAATTTCTATTTAAAAAATAATATAGCTTGCTGCAGTTCCATATACGCGGTTGAACATGACAAGTTTTGAAAAATACCGCCGAAAACCGAAAAAAATGTTTAAAATTCTCGTACTGATTTAAATTTTTATTAACCAAAAATACAAATTTTGCAAGCCAAATTTCTATTTAAAAAATAATATAGCTTGCTGCAGTTCCATATACGCGGTTGAACATGACAAGTTTTGAAAAATACTGCCGAAAACCGAAACAAATGTTTAAAATTCTCGTACTGATTTTAAAATTTTATTAACCAAAAAAACAAATTTTGCATGTCAAATTTCTATTTAAAAAATAATGTTGCTTGCTGCAGTTCTATATACGCGGTGGAACATGACAAGTTTTAAAAAATACCCTCGCAAAACGAAAAAAATGTTTAAAATTCTCGTACTGATTTAAATTTTTATTAACCAAAAATTCGATTTTTGCAAGCCTAATTTTCATCTAAAAAATAATACAGCTTGCTGCAGTTCTATATACGCGGTTGCGTATAACAAGTTTTAAAAAAGACCACCGCAAACCGAAGAAAAATGTTTAAAGTTCTCGTACTGATTTAAAATTTTATTAAATAAAAATACGATTTTTGCAAGCCAAATTTCCATCTAAAAAATAATATAGCTTGCTGCAGTTCTATATACGCGGTTGCATATGATAAATTTTAAAAAAGACCGCCGCAAACTGAAAAAAATGTTTAAAATTCTCGTACTGATTTAAATTTATATTAACCAAAAATACAAATTTTGCATGTCAAATTTCTATTTAAAGAATAATATAGCTTGCTGCAGTTCTATATACGCGGTGGAACATGACAAGTTTTGAAAAATACCGCCGCAAACCGAAAAAAATGTTTAAAATTCTCGTACTGATTAAAAATTAACCAAAAATACAAATTTTGCAAGCCAAATTTCTATTTAAAAAATAATTTAGCTTGCTGCAGTTTTATATACGCGGTTGAACATGACAAGTTTTGAAAAATACTGCCGAAAACCGAAATTTTTTTTTAAAATTCTCGTACTGATTTAAAATTTTATTAACCAAAAAAACAAATTTTGCATGTCAAATTTCTATTTAAAAAATAATATTGCTTGCTGCAGTTCTATATACGCGGTTGCATATGACAAGTTTTAAAAAAAACCGCCGCAAACCGAAAAAAATATTTAAAATTCTCGTACTGATTTAAATTTTTATTTACCAAAAATACAAGTTTTGCAAGTCAAATTTCTATTTAAAAAATAATATAGCTTGCTGCAGTTCTATATACGTGGTTGCGTATAACAAGTTTTAAAAAAGACCGCCGCAAACCGAAAAAAAATGTTTAAAATTCTCGTACTGATTTAAAATTTTATTAACCAAAAATACGATTTTTGCAAGCTAAATTTCTATCAAAAAAATAATATAGCTTGCTGCAGTTCTATATACGCGGTTGAACATGACAAGTTTTGAAAAATACCGCTGCAAACCAAAAAAAATGTCTAAAATTCTCGTACTGATTTAAAATTTTATTAACCAAAAATACGATTTTTGCAAGCCAAATTTTCATCTCAAAAACATAAAGCTTGCTGCAGTTTTATATACGCGGTTGAACATGACAAGTTTTGAAAAATACCGCCGCAAACCGAAAAGAATGTTTAAAATTCACGTACTGATTTAAATTTTTATTAACCAAAAATACGATTTTTGCAAGCCCAATTTTCATCTAAAAAATAATATAGCTTCCTGCAGTTCTATATACGCGGTTGCATATGACAAATTTTAAAAAAGACCGTTGCAAAAAAAATTTTTTTTAAATTCTCGTACTGATTTAAATATTTATTAACCAAAAATACAAATTTTGCAAGCCAAATTTCTATTTAAAAAATAATATAGTTTGCTGCAGTTCCATATACGCGGTTGAACATGACAAGTTTTGAAAAATACCGCCGAAAACCGAAAAAAATGTTTAAAATTCTCGTACTGATTTAAATTTTTATTAACCAAAAATACAAATTTTGCAAGTCAAATTTCTATTTAAAAAATAATATAGCTTGCTGCAGTTCTATATACGTGGTTGCGTATAACAAGTTTTAAAAAAGACCGCCGCAAACCGAAAAAAAAATGTTTAAAATTCTCGTACTGACTTAATATTTTATTAACCAAAAATACGATTTTTGCAAGCCAAATTTCTATCTAAAAAATAATATAGCTTGCTGCAGTTCTATATACGCGGTTGAACATGACAAGTTTTGAAAAATACCGCTGCAAACCAAAAAAAATGTTTAAAATTCTCGTACTGATTTAAAATTTTATTAACCAAAAATACGATTTTTGCAAGCCAAATTTTCATCTAAAAAACATAAAGCTTGCTGCAGTTTTATATACGCGGTTGAACATGACAAGTTTTGAAAAATACCGCCGCAAACCGAAAAGAATGTTTAAAATTCACGTACTGATTTAAATTTTTATTAACCAAAAATACGATTTTTGCAAGCCTAATTTTCATCTAAAAAATAATATAGCTTGCTGCAGTTCTATATACGCGGTTGCATATGACAAGTTTTAAAAAAGACCGTTGCAAAAAAAAATTTTTTTTAAATTCTCGTACTGATTTAAATATTTATTAACCAAAAATACAAATTTTGCAAGCCAAATTTCTATTTAAAAAATAATATAGCTTGCTGCAGTTCCATATACGCGGTTGAACATGACAAGTTTTGAAAAATACCGCAGAAAACCGAAAAAAATGTTTAAAATTCTCGTACTGATTTAAATTTTTATTAACCAAAAATACAAATTTTGCAAGCCAAATTTCTATTTAAAAAATAATATAGCTTGCTGCAGTTCCATATACGCGGTTGAACATGACAAGTTTTGAAAAATACTGCCGAAAACCGAAAAAAATGTTTAAAATTCTCGTACTGATTTAAAATTTTATTAACCAAAAAAACAAATTTTGCATGTCAAATTTCTATTTAAAAAATAATGTTGCTTGCTGCAGTTCTATATACGCGGTGGAACATGACAAGTTTCAAAAAATACCCTCGCAAAACGAAAAAAATGTTTAAAATTCTCGTACTGATTTAAATTTTTATTAACCAAAAATTCGATTTTTGCAAGCCTAATTTTCATCTAAAAAATAATATAGCTTGCTGCAGTTCTATATACGCGGTTGCGTATAACAAGTTTTAAAAAAGACCACCGCAAACCGAAGAAAAATGTTTAAAGTTCTCGTACTGATTTAAAATTTTATTAAATAAAAATACGATTTTTGCAAGCCAAATTTCCATCTAAAAAATAATATAGTTTGCTGCAGTTCTATATACGCGGTTGCATATGATAAATTTTAAAAAAGACCGCCGCAAACTGAAAAAAATGTTTAAAATTCTCGTACTGATTTAAATTTATATTAATCAAAAATACAAATTTTGCATGTCAAATTTCTATTTAAAGAATAATATAGCTTGCTGCAGTTCTATATACGCGGTGGAACATGACAAGTTTTGAAAAATACCGCCGCAAACCGAAAAAAATGTTTAAAATTATCGTACTGATTAAAAATTAACCAAAAATACAAATTTTGCAAGCCAAATTTCTATTTAAAAAATAATTTAGCTTGCTGCAGTTTTATATACGCGGTTGAACATGACAAGTTTTGAAAAATACTGCCGAAAACCGAAATTTTTTTTTAAAATTCTCGTACTGATTTAAAATTTTATTAACCAAAAAAACAAATTTTGCATGTCAAATTTCTATTTAAAAAATAATATTGCTTGCTGCAGTTCTATATACGCGGTTGCATATGACAAGTTTTAAAAAAAAACCGCCGCAAACCGAAAAAAATGTTTAAAATTCTCGTACTGATTTAAATTTTTATTTACCAAAAATACAAGTTTTGCAAATCAAATTTCTATTTAAAAAATAATATAGCTTGCTGCAGTTCTATATACGTGGTTGCGTATAACAAGTTTTAAAAAAAACCGCCGCAAACCGAAAAAAAATGTTTAAAATACTCGTACTGATTTAAAATTTTATTAACCAAAAATACGATTTTTGCAAGCCAAATTTCTATCTAAAAAATAATATAGCTTGCTGCAGTTCTATATACGCGGTTGAACATGACAAGTTTTGAAAAATACCGCTGCAAACCAAAAAAAATGTTTAAAATTCTCGTACTGATTTAAAATTTTATTAACCAAAAATACGATTTTTGCAAGCCAAATTTTCATCTAAAAAACATAAAGCTTGCTGCAGTTTTATATACGCGGTTGAACATGACAAGTTTTAAAAAATACCGCCGCAAACCGAAAAGAATGTTTAAAATTCCGTACTGATTTAAATTTTTATTAACCAAAAATACAATTTTTGCAAGCCTAATTTTCATCTAACAAAATAATATAGCTTGCTGCAGCTCTATATACGCGGTTGCATATGATAAATTTTAAAAAAGACCACCGCAAACTGAAAAAAATGTTTAAAATTCTCGTACTGATTTGAATTTTTATTAACCAAAAATACAAATTTTGCATGTCAAATTTCTATTTAAAGAATAATATAGCTTGCTGCAGTTCTATATACGCGGTGGAACATGACAAGTTTTGAAAAATACCGCCGCAAACCGAAAAAAATGTTTAAAATTCTCGTACTGATTTAAATTTTTAACCAAAAATACAAATTTTGCAAGCCAAATTTCTATTTAAAAAATAATATAGCTTGCTGCAGTTCTATATACGCGGTTGCATATGACAAGTTTTAAAAAAGACCGTTGCAAAAAAAAATGTTTAAAATTCTCGTACTGATTTAAATATTTATTAACCAAAAATACAAATTTTGAAAGCCAAATTTTTATTTAAAAAATAATATAGCTTGCTGCAGTTCCATATACGCGGTTGAACATGACAAGTTTTGAAAAATACCGCCGAAAACCGAAAAAAATGTTTAAAATTCTCGTTCTGATTTAAATTTTTATTAACCAAAAATACAAATTTTGCAAGCCAAATTTCTATTTAAAAAATAATATAGCTTGCTGCAGTTCCATATACGCGGTTGAACATGACAAGTTTTGAAAAATACTGCCGAAAACCGAAAAAAATGTTTAAAATTCTCGTACTGATTTAAAATTTTATTAACCAAAAAAACAAATTTTGCATGTCAAATTTCCATTTAAAAAATAATATTGCTTGCTGCAGTTCTATATACGCGGTGGAATATGACAAGTTTTAAAAAATACCCTCGCCAAACGAAAAAAATGTTTAAAATTCTCGTACTGATTTACATTTTTATTAACCAAAAATACGATTTTTGCAAGCCTAATTTTCATCTAAAAAATAATATAGCTTGCTGCAGTTCTATATACGCGGTTGCGTATAACAAGTTTTAAAAAAGACCACCGCAAACCGAAGAAAAATGTTTAAAGTTCTCGTACTGATTTAAAATTTTATTAAATAAAAATACGATTTTTGCAAGCCAAATTTCCATCTAAAAAATAATATAGCTTGCTGCAGTTCTATATACGCGGTTGCATATGATAAATTTTAAAAAAGACCGCCGCAAACTGAAAAAAATGTTTAAAATTCTCGTACTGATTTAAATTTTTATTAACCAAAAATACAAATTTTGCATGTCAAATTTCTATTTAATGAATAATATAGCTTGCTGCAGTTCTATATACGCGGTGGAACATGACAAGTTTTGAAAAATACCGCCGCAAACCGAAAAAAATGTTTAAAATTCTCGTACTGATTTAAATTTTTATTAACCAAAAATACAAATTTTGCAAGCCAAATTTCTATTTAAAAAATAATATAGCTTGCTGAAGTTCTATATACGCGGTTGCATATGACAAGTTTTAAAAAAGACCGTTGCAAAAAAAATGTTTAAAATTCTCGTACTGATTTAAATATTTATTAACCAAAAATACAAATTTTGCAAGCCAAATTTCTATTTAAAAAATAATATAGCTTGCTGCAGTTCCATATACGCGGTTGAACATGACAAGTTTTGAAAAATACCGCCGAAAACCGAAAAAAATGTTTAAAATTCTCGTACTGATTTAAATTTTTATTAACCAAAAATACAAATTTTGCAAGCCAAATTTCTATTTAAAAAATAATATAGCTTGCTGCAGTTCCATATACGCGGTTGAACATGACAAGTTATGAAAAATTCTGCCGAAAACCGAAAAAAATGTTTAAAATTCTCGTATTGATTTAAAATTTTATTAACCAAAAAAACAAATTTTGCATGTCAAATTTCTATTTAAAAAATAATATTGCTTGCTGCAGTTCTATATACGCGGTGGAACATGACAAGTTTTAAAAAATACCCTCGCAAAACGAAAAAAATGTTTAAAATTCTCGTACTGATTTAAATTTTTATTAACCAAAAATACGATTTTTGCAAGCCTAATTTTTATCTAAAAAATAATATAGCTTGCTGCAGTTCTATATACGCGGTTGCGTATAACAAGTTTTAAAAAAGACCACCGCAAACCGAAGAAAAATGTTTAAAGTTCTCGTACTGATTTAAAATTTTATTAAATAAAAATACGATTTTTGCAAGCCAAATTTCCATCTAAAAAATAATATAGCTTGCTGCAGTTCTATATACGCGGTTGCATATGATATATTTTAAAAAAGACCGCCGCAAACTGAAAAAAATGTTTAAAATTCTCGTACTGATTTAAATTTTTATTAACCAAAAATACAAATTTTGCATGTCAAATTTCTATTTAAAGAATAATATAGCTTGCTGCAGTTCTATATACGCGGTGGAACATGACAAGTTTTGAAAAATACCGCCGCAAACCGAAAAAAATGTTTAAAATTCTCGTACTGATTAAAAATTAACCAAAAATACAAATTTTGCAAGCCAAATTTCTATTTAAAAAATAATATAGCTAGCTGCAGTTCTATATACGCGGTTGCATATGACAAGTTTTAAAAAAGACCGTTGCAAAAAAAAAATGTTTAAAATTCTCGTACTGATTTAAATATTTATTAACCAAAAATACAAATTTTGCAAGCCAAATTTCTATTTAAAAAATAATATAGCTTGCTGCAGTTCCATATACGTGGTTGAACATGACAAGTTTTGAAAAATACTGCCGAAAACCGAAAAAAATGTTTAAAATTCTCGTACTGATTTAAAATTTTATTAACCAAAAAAACAAATTTTGCATGTCAAATTTCTATTTAAAAAATAATATTGCTTGCTGCAGTTCTATATACGCGGTTGCATATGACAAGTTTTAAAAAAAACCGCCGCAAACCGAAAAAAATATTTAAAATTCTCGTACTGATTTAAATTTTTATTTACCAAAAATACAAGTTTTGCAAGTCAAATTTCTATTTAAAAAATAATATAGCTTGCTGCAGTTCTATATACGTGGTTGCGTATAACAAGTTTTAAAAAAGACCGCCGCAAACCGAAAAAAAATGTTTAAAATTCTCGTACTGATTTAAAATTTTATTAACCAAAAATACGATTTTTGCAAGCTAAATTTCTATCTAAAAAATAATATAGCTTGCTGCAGTTCTATATACGCGGTTGAACATGACAAGTTTTGAAAAATACCGCTGCAAACCAAAAAAAATGTTTAAAATTCTCGTACTGATTTAAAATTTTATTAACCAAAAATACGATTTTTGCAAGCCAAATTTTCATCTCAAAACATAAAGCTTGCTGCAGTTTTATATACGCGGTTGAACATGACAAGTTTTGAAAAATACCGCCGCAAACCGAAAAGAATGTTTAAAATTCACGTACTGATTTAAATTTTTATTAACCAAAAATACGATTTTTGCAAGCCTAATTTTCATCTAAAAAATAATATAGCTTGCTGCAGTTCTATATACGCGGTTGCATATGACAAGTTTTAAAAAAGACCGTTGCAAAAAAAATTTTTTTTAAATTCTCGTACTGATTTAATTATTTATTAACCAAAAATACAAATTTTGCAAGCCAAATTTCTATTTAAAAAACAATATAGCTTGCTGCAGTTCCATATACGCGGTTGAACATGACAAGTTTTGAAAAATACCGCCGAAAACCGAAAAAAATGTTTAAAATTCTCGTACTGATTTAAATTTTTATTAACCAAAAATACAAATTTTGCAAGCCAAATTTCTATTTAAAAAATAATATAGCTTGCTGCAGTTCCATATACGCGGTTGAACATGACAAGTTTTGAAAAATACTGCCGAAAACCGAAAAAAATGTTTAAAATTCTCGTACTGATTTAAAATTTTATTAACCAAAAAAACAAATTTTGCATGTCAAATTTCTATTTAAAAAATAATATTGCTTGCTGCAGTTCTATATACGCGGTGGAACATGACAAGTTTTAAAAAATACCCTCGCAAAACGAAAAAAATGTTTAAAATTCTCGTACTGATTTAAATTTTTATTAACCAAAAATTCGATTTTTGCAAGCCTAATTTTCATCTAAAAAATAATATAGCTTGCTGCAGTTCTATATACGCGGTTGCGTATAACAAGTTTTAAAAAAGACCACCGCAAACCGAAGAAAAATGTTTAAAGTTCTCGTACTGATTTAAAATTTTATCAAATAAAAATACGATTTTTGCAAGCCAAATTTCCATTTAAAAAATAATATAGCTTGCTGCAGTTCTATATACGCGGTTGCATATGATAAATTTTAAAAAAGACCGCCGCAAACTGAAAAAAATGTTTAAAATTCTCGTACTGATTTAAATTTATATTAACCAAAAATACAAATTTTGCATGTCAAATTTCTATTTAAAGAATAATATAGCTTGCTGCAGTTCTATATACGCGGTGGAACATGACAAGTTTTAAAAAATACCGCCGCAAACCGAAAAAAATGTTTAAAATTCTCGTACTGATTAAAAATTAACCAAAAATACAAATTTTGCAAGCCAAATTTCTATTTAAAAAATAATATAGCTTGCTGCAGTTTTATATCCGCGGTTGAACATGACAAGTTTTGAAAAATACTGCCGAAAACCGAAAAAAATGTTTAAAATTCTCGTACTGATTTAAAATTTTATTAACCAAAAAAACAAATTTTGCATGTCATATTTCTATTTAAAAAATAATATAGCTTGCTGCAGTTCCATATACGCGGTTGCGTATAACAAGTTTTAAAAAAAACCGCCGCAAACCGAAAAAAAATGTTTAAAATACTCGTACTGATTTAAAATTTTATTAACCAAAAATACGATTTTTGCAAGCCAAATTTCTATCTAAAAATAATATAGCTTGCTGCAGTTCTATATACGCGGTTGAACATGACAAGTTTTGAAAAATACCGCTGCAAACCAAAAAAAAATGTTTAAAATTCTCGTATTGATTTAAAATTTTATTAACCAAAAATACGATTTTTGCAAGCCAAATTTTCATCTAAAAAACATAAAGCTTGCTGCAGTTTTATATAAGCGGTTGAACATGACAAGTTTTGAAAAATACCGCCGGAAACCGAAAAGAATGTTTAAAATTCACGTACTGATTTAAATTTTTATTAACCAAAAATACGATTTTTGCAAGCCTAATTTTCATCTAAAAAATAATATAGCTTGCTGCAGTTCTATATACGCGGTTGCATATGATAAATTTTAAAAAAGACCGCCGCAAACTGAAAAAAATGTTTAAAATTCTCGTACTGATTTAAATTTTTATTAACTAAAAATACAAATTTTGCATGTCAAATTTCTATTTAAAGAATAATATAGCTTGCTGCAGTTCTATATACGCGGTGGAACATGACAAGTTTTGAAAAATACCGCCGCAAACCGAAAAAAATGTTTAAAATTCTCGTACTGATTTAAATTTTTAACCAAAAATACAAATTTTGCAAGCCAAATTTCTATTTAAAAAATAATATAGCTTGCTGCAGTTCTATATACGCGGTTGCATATGACAAGTTTTAAAAAAGACCGTTGCAAAAAAAAATGTTTAAAATTCTCGTACTGATTTAAATATTTATTAACCAAAAATACAAATTTTGCAAGCCAAATTTTTATTTAAAAAATAATATAGCTTGCTGCAGTTCCATATACGCGGTTGAACATGACAAGTTTTGAAAAATACCGCCGAAAACCGAAAAAAATGTTTAAAATTCTCGTACTGATTTAAATTTTTATTAACCAAAAATACAAATTTTGCAAGCCAAATTTCTATTTAAAAAATAATATAGCTTGCTGCAGTTCCATATACGCGGTTGAACATGACAAGTTTTGAAAAATACTGCCGAAAACCAAAAAAATGTTTAAAATTCTCGTACTGATTTAAAATTTTATTAACCAAAAAAACAAATTTTGCATGTCAAATTTCCATTTAAAAAATAATATTGCTTGCTGCAGTTCTATATACGCGGTGGAACATGACAAGTTTTAAAAAATACCCTCGCAAAACGAAAAAAATGTTTAAAATTCTCGTACTGATTTAAATTTTTATTAACCAAAAATACGATTTTTGCAAGCCTAATTTTCATCTAAAAAATAATATAGCTTGCTGCAGTTCTATATACGCGGTTGCGTATAACAAGTTTTAAAAAAGACCTCCGCAAACCGAAGAAAAATGTTTAAAGTTCTCGTACTGATTTAAAATTTTATTAAATAAAAATACGATTTTTGCAAGCCAAATTTCCATCTAAAAAATAATATAGCTTGCTGCAGTTCTATATACGCGGTTGCATATGATAAATTTTAAAAAAGACCGCCGCAAACTGAAAAAAATGTTTAAAATTCTCGTACTGATTTAAATTTTTATTAACCAAAAATACAAATTTTGCATGTCAAATTTCTATTTAAAGAATAATATAGCTTGCTGCAGTTCTATATACGCGGTGGAACATGACAAGTTTTTAAAAATACCGCCGCAAACCGAAAAGAATGTTTAAAATTCACGTACTGATTTAAATTTTTATTAACCAAAAATACGATTTTTGCAAGCCTAATTTTCATCTAAAAAATAATATAGCTTGCTGCAGTTCTATATACGCGGTTGCATATGACAAGTTTTAAAAAAGACCGTTGCAAAAAAAAATGTTTAAAATTCTCGTATTGATTTAAATATTTATTAACCAAAAATACAAATTTTGCAAGCCAAATTTCTATTTAAAAAATAATATAGCTTGCTGCAGTTCCATATACGCGGTTGAACATGACAAGTTTTAAATAATACCGCCGAAAACCGAAAAAAATGTTTAAAATTCTCGTACTGATTTAAATTTTTATTAACCAAAAATACAAATTTTGCAAGCCAAATTTCTATTTAAAAAATAATATAGCTTGCTGTAGTTCCATATACGCGGTTGAACATGACAAGTTTGGAAAAATACTGCCGAAAACCGAAAAAAATGTTTAAAATTCTCGTACTGATTTAAAATTTTATTAACCAAAAAAACAAATTTTGCATGTCAAATTTCTATTTAAAAAATAATATTGCTTGCTGCAGTTCTATATACGCGGTGGAACATGACAAGTTTTAAAAAATACCCTCGCAAAACGAAAAAAATGTTTAAAATTCTCGTACTGAATTAAATTTTTATTAACCAAAAATACGATTTTTGCAAGCCTAATTTTCATCTAAAAAATAATATAGCTTGCTGCAGTTCTATATACGCGGTTGCGTATAACAAGTTTTAAAAAAGACCACCGCAAACCGAAGAAAAATGTTTAAAGTTCTCGTACTGATTTAAAATTTTATTAAATAAAAATACGATTTTTGCAAGCCAAATTTCCAGCTAAAAAATAATATAGCTTGCTGCAGTTCTATATACGCAGTTGCATATGATAAATTTTAAAAAAGACCGCCGCAAACTGAAAAAAATGTTTAAAATTCTCGTACTGATTTAAATTTGTATTTACCAAAAACACAAATTTTGCATGTCAAATTTCTATTTAATGAATAATATAGCTTGCTGCAGTTCTATATACGCGGTGGAACATGACAAGTTTTGAAAAATACCGCCGCAAACCGAAAAAAATGTTTAAAATTCTCGTACTGATTTAAATTTTTATTAACCAAAAATACAAATTTTGCAAGCCAAGTTTCTATTTAAAAAATAATATAGCTTGCTGCAGTTCTATATACGCGGTTGCATATGACAAGTTTTAAAAAAGACCGTTGCAAAAAAAAATGTTTAAAATTCTCGTACTGATTTAAATAATTATTAACCAAAAATACAAATTTTGCAAGCCAAATTTCTATTTAAAAAATAATATAGCTTGCTGCAGTTCCATATACGCGGTTGAACATGACAAGTTTTGAAAAATACTGCCGAAAACCGAAAAAAATGTTTAAAATTCTCGTACTGATTTAAAATTTTATTAACCAAAAAAACAAATTTTGCATGTCAAATTTCTATTTAAAAAATAATATTGCTTGCTGCAGTTCTATATACGCGGTTGCATATGACAAGTTTTAAAAAAAACCGCCGCAAACCGAAAAAAATATTTAAAATTCTCGTACTGATTTACATTTTTATTAACCAAAAATACGAATTTTGCAAGCCAAATTTCCATCTAAAAAATAATATAGCTTGCTGCAGTTCAATATACGCGGTTGCGTATAACAAGTTTTAAAAAAAACCGCCGCGAACCGAAAAAAAATGTTTAAAATTCTCGTACTGATTTAAAATTTTATTAACCAAAAATACGATTTTTGCAAGCCAAACTTCCATCTAAAAAATAATATAGCTTGCTGCAGTTCTATATACGCGGTTGAACATGACAAGTTTTGAAAAATACCGCCGCAAACCGAAAAGAATATTTAAAATTCTCGTACTGATTTACATTTTTATTAACCAAAAATACGAATTTTGCAAGCCAAATTTCCATCTAAAAAATAATATAGCTTGCTGCAGTTCAATATACGCGGTTGCGTATAACAAGTTTTAAAAAAAACCGCCGCGAACCGAAAAAAAATGTTTAAAATTCTCGTACTGATTTAAAATTTTATTAACCAAAAATACGATTTTTGCAAGCCAAATTTCTATCTAAAAAATAATATAGCTTGCTGCAGTTCTATATACGCGGTTGAAGATGACAAGTTTTGAAAAATACCGCCGCAAACCGAAAAAAATGTTTAAAATTCTCGTACTGATTTAAATTTTTATTAACCAAAAATACTATTTTTGCAAGTCAAATTTTCATCTAAAAAATAATATAGCTTGCTGCAATTTTATATACCTGGTTGAACATGACAAGTTTTGAAAAATACCGACGCAAACCAAAAAAAATGTTTAAAATTCTCGTACTGATTTAAAATTTTATTAACCAAAAATACGATTCTTGCAAGCCAAATTTTCATCTAAAAAATAATATAGCTTGCTGCAATTTTATATACGCGGATGAACATGACAAGTTTTGAAAAATACCGCCGCAAACCGAAAAGAATGTTTAAAATTCATGTACTGATTTAAATTTTTATTAACCAAAAATAAGATTTTTGCAAGCCTAATTTTCATCTAAAAAATAATACAGCTTGCTGCAGTTCTATATACGCGGTTGCGTATAACAAGTTTTAAAAAAGACCGCCGCAAACCGAAAAAAAATGTTTAAAATTCTCGTACTGATTTAAAATTTTATTAACCAAAAATACGATTTTTTCAAGCCAAATTTCCATCTAAAAAATAATATAGCTTGCTGCAGTTCTATATACGCGGTTGCATATGACAAGTTTTAAAAAAGACCGCCGCAAAAAAAAAAATGTTTAAAATTCTCGTACTGATTTAAATTTTTATTAACCAAAAATACAAATTTTGCAAGCCAAATTTCTATTTAAAAAATAATATAGCTTGCTGCAGTTCCATATACGCGGTTGAACATGACAAGTTTTGAAAAATACTGCCGAAAACCGAAGAAAATGTTTAAAATTCTCGTACTGATTTAAAATTTTATTAACCAAAAAAACAAATTTTGCATGTCAAATTTCTATTTAAAAAATAATATTGCTTGCTGCAGTTCTATATACGCGGTGGAACATGACAAGTTTTAAAAAATACCCTCGCAAAACGAAAAAAATGTTTAAAATTCTCGTACTGATTTAAATTTTTATTAACCAAAAATACGATTTTTGCAAGCCTAATTTTCATCTAAAAAATAATATAGCTTGCTGCAGTTCTATATACGCGGTTGCGTATAACAAGTTTTAAAAAAGACCACCGCAAACCGAAGAAAAATGTTTAAAGTTCTCGTACTGATTTAAAATTTTATTAAATAAAAATACGATTTTTGCAAGCCAAATTTCCATCTAAAAAATAATATAGCTTGCTGCAGTTCTATATACGCGGTTGCATATGATAAATTTTAAAAAAGACCGCCGCAAACTGAAAAAAATGTTTAAAATTCTCGTACTGATTTAAATTTTTATTTACCAAAAATACAAATTTTGCATGTCAAATTTCTATTTAATGAATAATATAGCTTGCTGCAGTTCTATATACGCGGTGGAACATGACAAGTTTTGAAAAATACCGCCGCAAACCGAAAAAAATGTTTAAAATTCTCGTACTGATTTAAATTTTTATTAACCAAAAATACAAATTTTGCAAGCCAAATTTCTATTTAAAAAATAATATAGCTTGCTGCAGTTCTATATACGCGGTTGCATATGACAAGTTTTAAAAAAGACCGTTGCAAAAAAAAAAATGTTTAAAATTCTCGTACTGATTTAAATATTTATTAACCAAAAATACAAATTTTGCAAGCCAAATTTCTATTTAAAAAATAATATAGCTTGCTGCAGTTGCATATACGCGGTTGAACATGACAAGTTTTGAAAAATACTGCCGAAAACCGAAAAAAATGTTTAAAATTCTCGTACTGATTTAAATTTTTATTAACCAAAAATACAAATTTTGCAAGCCAAATTTCTATTTAAAAAATAATATAGCTTGCTACAGTTCCATATACGCGGTTGAACATGACAAGTTTTGAAAAATACTGCCGAAAACCGAAAAAAATGTTTAAAATTCTCGTACTGATTTAAAATTTTATTAACCAAAAAAACAAATTTTGCATGTCAAATTTCTATTTAAAAAATAATATTGCTTGCTGCAGTTCTATATACGAGGTGGAACATGACAAGTTTTAAAAAATACTCTCGCAAAACGAAAAAAATGTTTAAAATTCTCGTACTGATTTAAGTTTTTATTAACCAAAAATACGATTTTTGCAAGCCTAATTTTCATCTAAAAAATAATATAGCTTGCTGCAGTTCTATATACGCGGTTGCGTATAACAAGTTTTAAAAAAGACCACCGCAAACCGAAGAAAAATGTTTAAAGTTCTCGTACTGATTTAAAATTTTATTAAATAAAAATACGATTTTTGCAAGCCAAATTTCCATCTAAAAAATAATATAGCTTGCTGCAGTTCTATATACGCGGTTGCATATGATAAATTTTAAAAATGACCGCCGCAAACTGAAAAAAATGTTTAAAATTCTCGTACTGATTTAAATTTTTATTAACCAAAAATACAAATTTTGCATGTCAAATTTCTATTTAAAAAATAATATAGCTTGCTGCAGTTCTATATACGCGGTGGAACATGACAAGTTTTGAAAAATACCGCCGCAAACCGAAAAAAATGTTTAAAATTCTCGTACTGATTAAAAATTAACCAAAAATACAAATTTTGCAAGCCAAATTTCTATTTAAAAAATAATATAGCTTGCTGCAGTTCCATATACGCGGTTGAACATGACAAGTTTTGAAAAATACTGCCGAAAACCGAAAAAAATGTTTAAAATTCTCGTACTGATTTAAAATTTTATTAACCAAAAAAACAAATTTTGCATGTCAAATTTCTATTTAAAAAATAATATTGCTTGCTGCAGTTCTATATACGCGGTTGCATATGACAAGTTTTAAAAAAAACCGCCGCAAACCGAAAAAAATATTTAAAATTCTCGTACTGATTTAAATTTTTATTTACCAAAAATACAAGTTTTGCAAGTCAAATTTCTATTTAAAAAATAATATAGCTTGCTGCAGTTCTATATACGTGGTTGCGTATAACAAGTTTTAAAAAAGACCGCCGCAAACCGAAAAAAAATGTTTAAAATTCTCGTACTGATTTAAAATTTTATTAACCAAAAATACGATTTTTGCAAGCCAAATTTCTATCTAAAAAATAATATAGCTTGCTGCAGTTCTATATACGCGGTTGAACATGACAAGTTTTGAAAAATATCGCTGCAAACCAAAAAAAAATGTTTAAAATTCTCGTACTGATTTAAAATTTTATTAACCAAAAATACGATTTTTGCAAGCCAAATTTTCATCTAAAAAACATAAAGCTTGCTGCAGTTTTATATACGCGGTTGAACATGACAAGTTTTGAAAAATACCGCCGCAAACCGAAAAGAATGTTTAAAATTCACGTACTGATTTAAATTTTTATTAACCAAAAATACAATTTTTGCAAGCCTAATTTTCATCTAAAAAATAATATATCTTGCTGCAGTTCTATATACGCGGTTGCATATGATAAATTTTAAAAAAGGCCGCCGCAAACTGAAAAAAATGTTTAAAATTCTCGTACTGATTTAAATTTTTATTAACCAAAAATACAAATTTTGCATGTCAAATTTCTATTTAAAGAATAATATAGCTTGCTGCAGTTCTATATACGCGGTGGAACATGACAAGTTTTGAAAAATACCGCCGCAAACCGAAAAAAATGTTTAAAATTCTCGTACTGATTTAAATTTTTATTAACCAAAAATACAAATTTTGCAAGCCAAATTTCTATTTAAAAAATAATATAGCTTGCTGCAGTTCTATATACGCGGTTGCATATGACAAGTTTTAAAAAAGACCGTTGCAAAAAAAAAATGTTTAAAATTCTCGTACTGATTTAAATATTTATTAACCAAAAATACAAATTTTGCAAGCCAAATTTTTATTTAAAAAATAATATAGCTTGCTGCAATTCCATATACGCGGTTGAACATGACAAGTTTTGAAAAATACCGCCGAAAACCGAAAAAAATGTTTAAAATTCTCGTACTGATTTAAATTTTTATTAACCAAAAATACAAATTTTGCAAGCCAAATTTCTATTTAAAAAATAATATAGCTTGCTGCAGTTCCATATACGCGGTTGAACAAGACAAGTTTTGAAAAATACTGCCGAAAACCGAAAAAAATGTTTAAAATTCTCGTACTGATTTAAAATTTTATTAACCAAAAAAACAAATTTTGCATGTCAAATTTCTATTTAAAAAATAATATTGCTTGCTGCAGTTCTATATACGCGGTGGAACATGACAAGTTTTAAAAAATACCCTCGCAAAACGAAAAAAATGTTTAAAATTCTCGTACTGATTTAAATTTTTATTAACCAAAAATACGATTTTTGCAAGCCTAATTTTTATCTAAAAAATAATATAGCTTGCTGCAGTTCTATATACGCGGTTGCGTATAACAAGTTTTAAAAAAGACCACCGCAAACCGAAGAAAAATGTTTAAAGTTCTCGTACTGATTTAAAATTTTATTAAATAAAAATACGATTTTTGCAAGCCAAATTTTCATCTAAAAAATAATATAGCTTGCTGCAGTTCTATATACGCGGTTGCATATGATTAATTTTAAAAAAGACCGCCGCAAACTGAAAAAATGTTTAAAATTCTCGTACTGATTTAAATTTTTATTAACCAAAAATACAAATTTTGCATGTCAAATTTCTATTTAAAGAATAATATAGCTTGCTGCAGTTCTATATACGCGGTGGAACATGACAAGTTTTGAAAAATACCGCCGCAAACCGAAAAGAATGTTTAAAATTCACGTACTGATTTAAATTTTTATTAACCAAAAATACGATTTTTGCAAGCCTAATTTTCATCTAAAAAATAATATAGCTTGCTGCAGTTCTATATACGCGGTTGCATATGACAAGTTTTGAAAAAGACCGTTGCAAAAAAAAAATGTTTAAAATTCTCGTACTGATTTAAATATTTATTAACCAAAAATACAAATTTTGCAAGCCAAATTTCTATTTAAAAAATAATATAGCTTGCTGCAGTTCCATATACGCGGTTGAACATGACAAGTTTTGAAAAATACCGCCGAAAACCGAAAAAAATGTTTAAAATTCTCGTACTGATTTAAATTTTTATTAACCAAAAATACAAATTTTGCAAGCCAAATTTCTATTTAAAAAATAATATAGCTTGCTGCAGTTCCATATACGCGGTTGAACATGACAAGTTTTGAAAAATACTGCCGAAAACCGAAAAAAATGTTTAAAATTCTCGTACTGATTTAAAATTTTATTAACCAAAAAAACAAATTATGCATGTCAAATTTCTATTTAAAAAATAATATTGCTTGCTGCAGTTCTATATACGCGGTGGAACATGACAAGTTTTAAAAAATACCCTCGCAAAACGAAAAAAATGTTTAAAATTCTCGTACTGATTTAAATTTTTATTAACCAAAAATACGATTTTTGCAAGCCTAATTTTCATCTAAAAAATAATATAGCTTGCTGGAGTTCTATATACGCGGTTGCGTATAACAAGTTTTAAAAAAGACCACCGCAAACCGAAGAAAAATGTTTAAAGTTCTCGTACTGATTTAAAATTTTATTAAATAAAAATACGATTTTTGCAAGCCAAATTTCCATCTAAAAAATAATATAGCTTGCTGCAGTTCTATATACGCGGTTGCATATGATAAATTTTAAAAAAGACCGCCGCAAACTGAAAAAAATGTTTAAAATTCTCGTACTGATTTAAATTTTTATTAACCAAAAATACAAATTTTGCATGTCAAATTTCTATTTAATGAATAATATAGCTTGCTGCAGTTCTATATACGCGGTGGAACATGACAAGTTTTGAAAAATACCGCCGCAAACCGAAAAAAATGTTTAAAATTCTCGTACTGATTTAAATTTTTATTAACCAAAAATACAAATTTTGCAAGCCAAATTTCTATTTAAAAAATAATATAGCTTGCTGCAGTTCTATATACGCGGTTGCATATGACAAGTTTTAAAAAAGACCGTTGCAAAAAAAAATGTTTAAAATTCTCGTACTGATTTAAATATTTATTAACCAAAAATACAAATTTTGCAAGCCAAATTTCTATTTAAAAAATAATATAGTTTGCTGCAGTTCCATATACGCGGTTGAACATGACAAGTTTTGAAAAATACCGCCGAAAACCGAAAAAAAATGTTTAAAATTCTCGTACTGATTTAAATATTTATTAACCAAAAATACAAATTTTGCAAGCCAAATTTCTATTTAAAAAATAATATAGCTTGCTGCAGTTCCATATACGCGGTTGAACATGACAAGTTTTGAAAAATACTGCCGAAAACCGAAAAAAACGTTTAAAATTCTCGTACTGATTTAAAATTTTATTAACCAAAAAAACAAATTTTGCATGTCAAATTTCTATTTAAAAAATAATATTGCTTGCTGCAGTTCTATATACGCGGTGGAACTTGACAAGTTTTAAAAAATACCCTCGCAAAACGAAAAAAATGTTTAAAATTCTCGTACTGATTTAAATTTTTATTAACCAAAAATACGGTTTTTGCAAGCCTAATTTTTATCTAAAAAATAATATAGCTTGCTGCAGTTCTATATACGCGGTTGCGTATAACAAGTTTTAAAAAAGACCACCGCAAACCGAAGAAAAATGTTTAAAGTTCTCGTACTGATTTAAAATTTTATTAAATAAAAATACGATTTTTGCAAGCCAAATTTCCATCTAAAAAATAATATAGCTTGCTGCAGTTCTATATACGCGGTTGCATATGATAAATTTTAAAAAAGACCGCCGCAAACTGAAAAAAATGTTTAAAATTCTCGTACTGATTTAAATTTTTATTAACCAAAAATACAAATTTTGCATGTCAAATTTCTATTTAATGAATAATATAGCTTGCTGCAGTTCTATATACGCGGTGGAACATGACAAGTTTTGAAAAATACCGCCGCAAACCGAAAAGAATGTTTAAAATTCACGTACTGATTTAAATTTTTATTAACCAAAAATACGATTATTGCAAGCCTAATTTTCATCTAAAAAATAATATAGCTTGCTGCAGTTCTATATACGCGGTTGCATATGACAAGTTTTGAAAAAGACCGTTGCAAAAAAAAATGTTTAAAATTCTCGTACTGATTTAAATATTTATTAACCAAAAATACAAATTTTGCAAGCCAAATTTCTATTTAAAAAATAATATAGCTTGCTGCAGTTCCATATACGCGGTTGAACATGACAAGTTTTGAAAAATACCGCCGAAAACCGAAAAAAATATTTAAAATTCTCGTACTGATTTAAATTTTTATTAACCAAAAATACAAATTTTGCAAGCCAAATTTCTATTTAAAAAATAATATAGCTTGCTGCAGTTCCATATACGCGGTTGAACATGACAAGTTTTGAAAAATACTGCCGAAAACCGAAAAAAATGTTTAAAATTCTCGTACTGATTTAAAATTTTATTAACCAAAAAAACAAATTATGCATGTCAAATTTCTAATTAAAAAATAATATTGCTTGCTGCAGTTCTATATACGCGGTGGAACATGACAAGTTTTAAAAAATACCCTCGCAAAACGAAAAAAATGTTTAAAATTCTCGTACTGATTTAAATTTTTATTAACCAAAAATACGATTTTTGCAAGCCTAATTTTCATCTAAAAAATAATAAAGCTTGCTGCAGTTCTATATACGCGGTTGCGTATAACAAGTTTTAAAAAAGACCACCGCAAACCGAAGAAAAATGTTTAAAGTTCTCGTACTGATTTAAAATTTTATTAAATAAAAATACGATTTTTGCAAGCCAAATTTCCATCTAAAAAATAATATAGCTTGCTGCAGTTCTATATACGCGGTTGCATATGATAAATTTTAAAAAAGACCGCCGCAAACTGAAAAAAATGTTTAAAATTCTCGTACTGATTTAAATTTTTATTAACCAAAAATACAAATTTTGCATGTCAAATTTCTATTTAATGAATAATATAGCTTGCTGCAGTTCTATATACGCGGTGGAACATGACAAGTTTTGAAAAATACCGCCGCAAACCGAAAAAAATGTTTAAAATTCTCGTACTGATTTAAATTTTTATTAACCAAAAATACAAATTTTGCAAGCCAAATTTCTATTTAAAAAATAATATAGCTTGCTGCAGTTCTATATACGCGGTTGCATATGACAAGTTTTAAAAAAGACCGTTGCAAAAAAAAATGTTTAAAATTCTCGTACTGATTTAAATATTTATTAACCAAAAATACAAATTTTGCAAGCCAAATTTCTATTTAAAAAATAATATAGCTTGCTGCAGTTCCATATACGCGGTTGAACATGACAAGTTTTGAAAAATACTGCCGAAAACCGAAAAAAATGTTTAAAATTCTCGTACTGATTTAAAATTTTATTAACCAAAAAAACAAATTTTGCATGTCAAATTTCTATTTAAAAAATAATATTGCTTGCTGCAGTTCTATATACGCGGTGGAACTTGACAAGTTTTAAAAAATACCCTCGCAAAACGAAAAAAATGTTTAAAATTCTCGTACTGATTTAAATTTTTATTAACCAAAAATACAAATTTTGCATGTCAAATTTCTATTTAAAGAATAATATAGCTTGCTGCAGTTCTATATACGCGGTGGAACATGACAAGTTTTGAAAAATACCGCCGCAAACCGAAAAAAATGTTTAAAATTCTCGTACTGATTTAAATTTTTATTAACCAAAAATACAAATTTTGCAAGCCAAATTTCTATTTAAAAAATAATATAGCTTGCTGCAGTTCCATATACGCGGTTGAACATGACAAGTTTTGAAAACAACCGCCGAAAAGCGAAAAAATTGTTTAAAATTCTCGTACTGATTTAAATTTTTATTAACCAAAAATACAAATTTTGCAAGCCAAATTTCTATTTAAAAAATAATATAGCTTGCTGCAGTTCCATATACGCGGTTAACAATGACAAGTTTTGAAAAATACCGCCGAAAACCGAAAAAAATGTTTAAAATTCTCGTACTGATTTAAAAATTTATTAACCAAAAATACGATTTTTGCCAGCCAAATTTCCATCTAAAAAATAATATAGCTTGCTGCAGTTCTATATACGTGGTTGAAGATGACAAGTTTTGAAAAATACCGCCGCAAACCGAAAAAAATATTTAAAATTCTCGTACTGATTTAAATTTTTATTAACCAAAAATACAATTTTTGCAAGCCAAATTTTCATCTAAAAAATAATATAGTTTGCTGCTGCTCTATATACGCGGTTGCATATGACAAGTTCTAAAAAAGACCGCCGCAAACCGAAAAAAATGTTTAAAATTCTCGTACTGATTTAAATTTTTATTAACCAAAAATACAAATATTGCAAGCCAAATTTCTATTTAAAAAATAATATAGCTTGCTGCAGTTTTATATACGTGGTTGCGTATAACAAGTTTTAAAAAAAAAACCACCGGAAACCGAAAAAAAATGTTTAAAATTCTCGTACTGATTTAAATTTTTATTAACCAAAAATACAATTTTTGCAAGCCAAATTTTCATCTAAAAAATAATATAGCTTGCTGCTGTTCTATATACGCGGTTGCATATGACAAGTTTTAAAAAAGACCGCCGCAAACCAAAAAAAATGTTTAAAATTCTCGTACTGATTTAAATTTTTATTAACCAAAAATACAAATATTGCAAGCCAAATTTCTACTTAAAAAATAATATAGCTTGCTGCAGTTTTATATACGCGGTTGCGTATAACAAGTTTTAAAAAAAAAACCGCCGGAAACCGAAAAAAAATGTTTAAAATTCTCGTACTGATTTAAAATTTTATTAACCAAAAATACGATTCGTGCAAGCCAAATTTCCATCTAAAAAATTATATAGCTTGCTGCAGTTCTATATACGCGGTTGAACATGACAAGTTTTGAAAAATAGCGCAGCAAACCGAAAAAAATGTTTAAAAGTCTCGTACTGATTTAAATATTTATTAACCAAAAATACAAATTTTGCAAGCCAAATTTCTATTTAAAAAATAATATAGCTTGCTGCAGTTCCATATACGCGGTTGAACATGACAAGTTTTGAAAAATACCGCCGAAAACCGAAAAAAATGTTTAAAATTCTCGTACTGATTTAAATATTTATTAACCAAAAATACAAATTTTGCAAGCCAAATTTCTATTTAAAAAATAATATAGCTTGCTGCAGTTCCATATACGCGGTTGAACATGACAAGTTTTGAAAAATACTGCCGAAAACCGAAAAAAACGTTTAAAATTCTCGTACTGATTTAAAATTTTATTAACCAAAAAAACAAATTTTGCATGTCAAATTTCTATTTAAAAAATAATATTGCTTGCTGCGGTTCTATATACGCGGTGGAACTTGACAAGTTTTAAAAAATACCCTCGCAAAACGAAAAAAATGTTTAAAATTCTCGTACTGATTTAAATTTTTATTAACCAAAAATACGGTTTTTGCAAGCCTAATTTTTATCTAAAAAATAATATAGCTTGCTGCAGTTCTATATACGCGGTTGCGTATAACAAGTTTTAAAAAAGACCACCGCAAACCGAAGAAAAATGTTTAAAGTTCTCGTACTGATTTAAAATTTTATTAAATAAAAATACGATTTTTGCAAGCCAAATTTCCATCTAAAAAATAATATAGCTTGCTGCAGTTCTATATACGCGGTTGCATATGATAAATTTTAAAAAAGACCGCCGCAAACTGAAAAAAATGTTTAAAATTCTCGTACTGATTTAAATTTTTATTAACCAAAAATACAAATTTTGCATGTCAAATTTCTATTTAATGAATAATATAGCTTGCTGCAGTTCTATATACGCGGTGGAACATGACAAGTTTTGAAAAATACCGCCGCAAACCGAAAAGAATGTTTAAAATTCACGTACTGATTTAAATTTTTATTAACCAAAAATACGATTATTGCAAGCCTAATTTTCATCTAAAAAATAATATAGCTTGCTGCAGTTCTATATACGCGGTTGCATATGACAAGTTTTGAAAAAGACCGTTGCAAAAAAAAATGTTTAAAATTCTCGTACTGATTTAAATATTTATTAACCAAAAATACAAATTTTGCAAGCCAAATTTCTATTTAAAAAATAATATAGCTTGCTGCAGTTCCATATACGCGGTTGAACATGACAAGTTTTGAAAAATACCGCCGAAAACCGAAAAAAATATTTAAAATTCTCGTACTGATTTAAATTTTTATTAACCAAAAATACAAATTTTGCAAGCCAAATTTCTATTTAAAAAATAATATAGCTTGCTGCAGTTCCATATACGCGGTTGAACATGACAAGTTTTGAAAAATACTGCCGAAAACCGAAAAAAATGTTTAAAATTCTCGTACTGATTTAAAATTTTATTAACCAAAAAAACAAATTATGCATGTCAAATTTCTAATTAAAAAATAATATTGCTTGCTGCAGTTCTATATACGCGGTGGAACATGACAAGTTTTAAAAAATACCCTCGCAAAACGAAAAAAATGTTTAAAATTCTCGTACTGATTTAAATTTTTATTAACCAAAAATACGATTTTTGCAAGCCTAATTTTCATCTAAAAAATAATAAAGCTTGCTGCAGTTCTATATACGCGGTTGCGTATAACAAGTTTTAAAAAAGACCACCGCAAACCGAAGAAAAATGTTTAAAGTTCTCGTACTGATTTAAAATTTTATTAAATAAAAATACGATTTTTGCAAGCCAAATTTCCATCTAAAAAATAATATAGCTTGCTGCAGTTCTATATACGCGGTTGCATATGATAAATTTTAAAAAAGACCGCCGCAAACTGAA
Source organism: Cryptophagus acutangulus (assembly GCA_963556235.1). NCBI lineage: Eukaryota > Metazoa > Arthropoda > Insecta > Coleoptera > Cryptophagidae > Cryptophagus > Cryptophagus acutangulus. Next base: position 8,953,483 of record OY744560.1, read on the forward strand.
AAAAATGTTTAAAATTCTCGTACTGATTTAAATTTTTATTAACCAAAAATACAAATTTTGCATGTCAAATTTCTATTTAATGAATAATATAGCTTGCTGCAGTTCTATATACGCGGTGGAACATGACAAGTTTTGAAAAATACCGCCGCAAACCGAAAAAAATGTTTAAAATTCTCGTACTGATTTAAATTTTTATTAACCAAAAATACAAATTTTGCAAGCCAAATTTCTATTTAAAAAATAATATAGCTTGCTGCAGTTCTATATACGCGGTTGCATATGACAAGTTTTAAAAAAGACCGTTGCAAAAAAAAATGTTTAAAATTCTCGTACTGATTTAAATATTTATTAACCAAAAATACAAATTTTGCAAGCCAAATTTCTATTTAAAAAATAATATAGCTTGCTGCAGTTCCATATACGCGGTTGAACATGACAAGTTTTGAAAAATACTGCCGAAAACCGAAAAAAATGTTTAAAATTCTCGTACTGATTTAAAATTTTATTAACCAAAAAAACAAATTTTGCATGTCAAATTTCTATTTAAAAAATAATATTGCTTGCTGCAGTTCTATATACGCGGTGGAACTTGACAAGTTTTAAAAAATACCCTCGCAAAACGAAAAAAATGTTTAAAATTCTCGTACTGATTTAAATTTTTATTAACCAAAAATACGATTTTTGCAAGCCTAATTTTTATCTAAAAAATAATATAGCTTGCTGCAGTTCTATATACGCGGTTGCGTATAACAAGTTTTAAAAAAGACCACCGCAAACCGAAGAAAAATGTTTAAAGTTCTCGTACTGATTTAAAATTTTATTAAATAAAAATACGATTTTTGCAAGCCAAATTTCCATCTAAAAAATAATATAGCTTGCTGCAGTTCTATATACGCGGTTGCATATGATAAATTTTAAAAAAGACCGCCGCAAACTGAAAAAAATGTTTAAAATTCTCGTACTGATTTAAATTTTTATTAACCAAAAATACAAATTTTGCATGTCAAATTTCTATTTAAAGAATAATATAGCTTGCTGCAGTTCTATATACGCGGTGGAACATGACAAGTTTTGAAAAATACCGCCGCAAACCGAAAAAAATGTTTAAAATTCTCGTACTGATTTAAATTTTTATTAACCAAAAATACAAATTTTGCAAGCCAAATTTCTATTTAAAAAATAATATAGCTTGCTGCAGTTCCATATACGCGGTTGAACATGACAAGTTTTGAAAACAACCGCCGAAAAGCGAAAAAATTGTTTAAAATTCTCGTACTGATTTAAATTTTTATTAACCAAAAATACAAATTTTGCAAGCCAAATTTCTATTTAAAAAATAATATAGCTTGCTGCAGTTCCATATACGCGGTTAACAATGACAAGTTTTGAAAAATACCGCCGAAAACCGAAAAAAATGTTTAAAATTCTCGTACTGATTTAAAAATTTATTAACCAAAAATACGATTTTTGCCAGCCAAATTTTCATCTAAAAAATAATATAGCTTGCTGCAGTTCTATATACGTGGTTGAAGATGACAAGTTTTGAAAAATACCGCCGCAAACCGAAAAAAATATTTAAAATTCTCGTACTGATTTAAATTTTTATTAACCAAAAATACAATTTTTGCAAGCCAAATTTTCATCTAAAAAATAATATAGTTTGCTGCTGCTCTATATACGCGGTTGCATATGACAAGTTCTAAAAAAGACCGCCGCAAACCGAAAAAAATGTTTAAAATTCTCGTACTGATTTAAATTTTTATTAACCAAAAATACAAATATTGCAAGCCAAATTTCTATTTAAAAAATAATATAGCTTGCTGCAGTTTTATATACGTGGTTGCGTATAACAAGTTTTAAAAAAAAAACCGCCGGAAACCGAAAAAAAATGTTTAAAATTCTCGTACTGATTTAAATTTTTATTAACCAAAAATACAATTTTTGCAAGCCAAATTTTCATCTAAAAAATAATATAGCTTGCTGCTGTTCTATATACGCGGTTGCATATGACAAGTTTTAAAAAAGACCGCCGCAAACCAAAAAAAATGTTTAAAATTCTCGTACTGATTTAAATTTTTATTAACCAAAAATACAAATATTGCAAGCCAAATTTCTACTTAAAAAATAATATAGCTTGCTGCAGTTTTATATACGCGGTTGCGTATAACAAGTTTTAAAAAAAAAACCGCCGGAAACCGAAAAAAAATGTTTAAAATTCTCGTACTGATTTAAAATTTTATTAACCAAAAATACGATTTTTGCAAGCCAAATTTCCATCTAAAAAATTATATAGCTTGCTGCAGTTCTATATACGCGGTTGAACATGACAAGTTTTGAAAAATACCGCAGCAAACCGAAAAAAATGTTTAAAAGTCTCGTACTGATTTAAATATTTATTAACCAAAAATACAAATTTTGCAAGCCAAATTTCTATTTAAAAAATAATATAGCTTGCTGCAGTTCCATATACGCGGTTGAACATGACAAGTTTTGAAAAATACCGCCGAAAACCGAAAAAAATGTTTAAAATTCTCGTACTGATTTAAATATTTATTAACCAAAAATACAAATTTTGCAAGCCAAATTTCTATTTAAAAAATAATATAGCTTGCTGCAGTTCCATATACGCGGTTGAACATGACAAGTTTTGAAAAATACTGCCGAAAACCGAAAAAAATGTTTAAAATTCTCGTACTGATTTAAAATTTTATTAACCAAAAAAACAAATTTTGCATGTCAAATTTCTATTTAAAAAATAATATTGCTTGCTGCAGTTCTATATACGCGGTGGAACTTGACAAGTTTTAAAAAATACCCTCGCAAAACGAAAAAAATGTTTAAAATTCTCGTACTGATTTAAATTTTTATTAACCAAAAATACGATTTTTGCAAGCCTAATTTTTATCTAAAAAATAATATAGCTTGCTGCAGTTCTATATACGCGGTTGCGTATAACAAGTTTTAAAAAAGACCACCGCAAACCGAAGAAAAATGTTTAAAGTTCTCGTACTGATTTAAAATTTTATTAAATAATAATACGATTTTTGCAAGCCAAATTTCCATCTAAAAAATAATATAGCTTGCTGCAGTTCTATATACGCGGTTGCATATGATAAATTTTAAAAAAGACCGCCGCAAACTGAAAAAAATGTTTAAAATTCTCGTACTGATTTAAATTTTTATTAACCAAAAATACAAATTTTGCATGTCAAATTTCTATTTAAAGAATAATATAGCTTGCTGCAGTTCTATATACGCGGTGGAACATGACAAGTTTTGAAAAATACCGCCGCAAACCGAAAAAAATGTTTAAAATTCTCGTACTGATTTAAATTTTTATTAACCAAAAATACAAATTTTGCAAGCCAAATTTCTATTTAAAAAATAATATAGCTTGCTGCAGTTCCATATACGCGGTTGAACATGACAAGTTTTGAAAACAACCGCCGAAAACCGAAAAAATTGTTTAAAATTCTCGTACTGATTTAAATTTTTCTTAACCAAAAATACAAATTTTGCAAGCCAAATTTCTATTTAAAAAATAATATAGCTTGCTGCAGTTCCATATACGCGGTTAACAATGACAAGTTTTGAAAAATACCGCCGAAAACCGAAAAAAATGTTTAAAATTCTCGTACTGATTTAAAAATTTATTAACCAAAAATACGATTTTTGCCAGCCAAATTTCCATCTAAAAAATAATATAGCTTGCTGCAGTTCTATATACGTGGTTGAAGATGACAAGTTTTGAAAAATACCACCGCAAACCGAAAAAAATATTTAAAATTCTCGTACTGATTTAAATTTTTATTAACCAAAAATACAATTTTTGCAAGCCAAATTTTCATCTAAAAAATAATATAGTTTGCTGCTGCTCTATATACGCGGTTGCATATGACAAGTTCTAAAAAAGACCGCCGCAAACCGAAAAAAATGTTTAAAATTCTCGTACTGATTTAAATTTTTATTAACCAAAAATACAAATATTGCAAGCCAAATTTCTACTTAAAAAATAATATAGCTTGCTGCAGTTTTATATACGCGGTTGCGTATAACAAGTTTTAAAAAAAAAACCGCCGGAAACCGAAAAAAAATGTTTAAAATTCTCGTACTGATTTAAAATTTTATTAACCAAAAATACGATTTATGCAAGCCAAATTTCCATCTAAAAAATTATATAGCTTGCTGCAGTTCTATATACGCGGTTGAACATGACAAGTTTTGAAAAATACCGCAGCAAACCGAAAAAAATGTTTAAAAGTCTCGTACTGATTTAAATTTTTATTAACCAAAAATACGATTTTTGCAAGCCAAATTTCCATCTAAAAAATAATATAGCTTGCTGCAGTTTTATATACGCGGTTGAACATGACAAGTTTTGAAAAATACCGCCGCAAACCGAAAAAAATGTTTAAAATTCTCGTACTGATTTAAATTTTTATTAACCAAAAACACGAATTTTGCAAGCCAAATTTTGATCTAAAAAATAATATAGCTTGCTGCAGTTTTTTATATGCGGTTGAACATGACAAGTTTTGAAAAATACCGCCGCAAACCGAAAAAAATGTTTAAAATTCTCGTACTGATTTAAATTTTTATTAACCAAAAATACAAATTTTGCAAGCCAAATTTCTATTTAAAAAATAATATAGCTTGCTGCAGTTCCATATACGCGGTTAACAATGACAAGTTTTGAAAAATACCGCCGAAAACCGAAAAAAATGTTTAAAATTCTCGTACTGATTTAAAAATTTATTAACCAAAAATACGATTTTTGCCAGCCAAATTTCCATCTAAAAAATAATATAGCTTGCTGCAGTTCTATATACGTGGTTGAAGATGACAAGTTTTGAAAAATACCGCCGCAAACCGAAAAAAATATTTAAAATTCTCGTACTGATTTAAATTTTTATTAACCAAAAATACAATTTTTGCAAGCCAAATTTTCATCTAAAAAATAATATAGTTTGCTGCTGCTCTATATACGCGGTTGCATATGACAAGTTCTAAAAAAGACCGCCGCAAACCGAAAAAAATGTTTAAAATTCTCGTACTGATTTAAATTTTTATTAACCAAAAATACAAATATTGCAAGCCAAATTTCTATTTAAAAAATAATATAGCTTGCTGTAGTTCTATATACGCGGTTGCATATGACAAGTTTTAAAAAAGACCGCTGCAAACCGAAAAAAATGTTTAAAATTCTTGTACTATTTTAAATTTTTATTAACCAAAAATACAAATTGACAAGCCAAATTTTCATCTAAAAAATAATAGAGCTTGCTGCAGTTCTATATACGCGGTTGCATATGACAAGTTTTAAAAAAAACCGCCGTAAACCGAAAACAATGTTTAAAATTCTCGCACTGATTTAAATTTTTATTAACCAATAATACAAATGTTGCAAGCCAAATTTCTATTTAAAAAATAATATAGCTTGCTGCAGTTCTATATACGTGGTTGCGTATAACAAGTTTTAAAAAAGACCGCCGCAAACCGAAAAAAAATGTTTAAAATTCTCGTACTGATTTAAAATTTTATTAACCAAAAATACGATTTTTGCAAGCCAAATTTCTATCTAAAAAATAATATAGCTTGCTGCAGTTCTATATACGCGGTTGAAGATGACAATTTTTGAAAAATACCGCCACAAACCAAAAAAAATGTTTAAAATTCTCGTACTGATTTAAAATTTTATTAACCAAAAATACGATTTTTGCAAGCCAAATTTTCATTTAAAAAACATATAGCTTGCTGCAGTTTTATATACGCGGTTGAACATGATAAGCTTTGAAAAATACCGCCGCAAACCGAAAAGAATGTTTAAAATTCACGTACTGATTTAAATTTTTATTAACCAAAAATACGATTTTTGCAAGCCTAAATTTCATCTAAAAAATAATATAGCTGCTGCAGTTCTATATACGCGGTTGCATATGACAAGTTTTAAAAAAAACCGACGCAAACAAAAAAAAATGTTTAAAATTCTCGTACTGATTTAAATTTTTATTAACCAAAAATACAAATTTTGCATGTCAAATTTCTATTTAAAAACTAATATAACTTGCTGAAATTCTATATACGCGGTGGAACATGACAAATTTTGAAAAATACCGCCGCAAACCGAAAAAAATGTTTAAAATTCTCGTACTGATTTAAATTTTTATTAACCAAAAATACAATTTTTGCAAGCCAAATTTTCATCTAAAAAATAATATAGCTTGCTGCAGTTTTATATACGCGGTTGAACATAACAAGTTTTGAAAAATACCGCCGCAAACCGAAAAAAATGTTTAAAATTCTCGTACTGATTTAAATTTTATTAACTAAAAATACGAATTTTGCAAGCCAAATTTTGATCTAAAAAATAATATAGCTTGGTGCAGTTCTATTTACGCGGTTGCATATGACAAGTTTAAAAAAAGACCGCCGCAAACCGAAAAAAATGTTTAAAATTCTTGTTCTATTTTAAATGTTTATTAACCAAAAATACAAATTTTGCAAGCCAAATTTCTATTTAAAAAATAATATAGCTTGCTGCAGTTTTATATACGCGGTTGCGTATAACAAGTTTTAAAAAAAAACCGCCGCAAACCGATTTTTTTTTTAAATTCTCGAACTGATTTAAAATTTTATTAACCAAAAATACGATTTTTGCAAGCCAAATTTCCATCTAAAAAATACTATAGCTTGCTGCAGTTCTATATACGCGGTTGAACATAACAAGTTTTAAAAAATAGCGCCGCAAACCGAAAAAAATATTTAAAAGTCTCGTACTGATTTAAAATTTTATTCACCAAAAATACGATTTTTGCAAGCCAAATTTTCATCTAAAAAACATATAGCTTGCTGCAGTTTTATATACGCGGTTGAACATGACAAGTTTTGAAAAATACTGCCGCAAACCGAAAAGAATGTTTAAAATTCACGTACTGATTTAAATTTTTATTAACCAAAAATACGATTTTTGCAAGCCTAATTTTCATCTAAAAAATAATATAGCTTGCTGCAGTTCTATATACGCGGTTGCGTTAAACAAGTTTTAAGAAAAAACGCCGCAAACCGAAAAAAAATGTTTAAAATTCTCGTACTGATTTAAAATTTTATTAACCAAAAATACGATTTTTTCAAGCCAAATTTTCATCTAAAAAATAATATAGCTTGCTGCAGTTCTTTATACGCGGTTGCATATGACAAGTTTTAAAAAAGACCGCCGCAAACAAAAAAAAATGTTTAAAATTCTCGCTCTGATTTAAATTTTTATTAACCAAAAATACAAATTTTGCCAGCCAAATTTCTATTTAAAAAATAATATAGCTTGCTGCAGTTCCATATACGCGGTTGAACATGACAAGTTTTGAAAAATACCGCCGAAAACCGAAAAAAATGTTTAAAATTCTCGTACTGATTTAAAATTTTATTAACCAAAAAAACAAATTTTGCATGTCAAATTTCTATTTAAAGAATAATATAGCTTGCTCCAGTTCTATATACGCGGTGGAACATAACAAGTTTTGAAAAATACCGCCGCAAACCGAATTTTTTTTTTAAAATTCTCGTACTGATTTAAATTTTTACTAACCAAAAATGCGATTTTTGCAAGCCTAATTTTCATCCAAAAAATAATATAGTTTGTTGCAGTTATATATACGCGGTTGCGTATAACAAGTTTTCGAAATGACCACCGCAAACCGAAAAAAAATGTTTAAAATTCTCGTACTGATTTAAAATTTTATTAACCAAAATACGATTTTTGCGAGTCAAATTTCTATCTAAAAAATAATATAGCTTGCTGCAGTTGTATATACGCGGTTGCATATGACAAGTTTTGAAAAATACCGCCGCAAACCGAAAAAAATGTTTAAAATTCTCGTACTGATTTAAATTTGTATTAACCAAAAATACAAATTTTGCATGTCAAATTTCTATTTAAAAACTAATATAGCTTGCTGCAATTCTATATACGCGGTGGAAGATGACAAATTTTGAAAAATACCGCCGCAAACCGAAAAAAATGTTTAAAATTCTCGTACTGATTTAAATTTTATTAACCAAAAATACGAATTTTGCAAGCCAAATTTTGATCCAAAAAATAATATAGCTTGCTGCAGTTCTATATACGTGGTTGCATATGACAAGTTTTAAAAAAAACCGCCGCAAACCGAAAAAAATGTTTAAAAGTCTTGTACTGATTTAAAATTTTATTAACCAAAAATACGATTTTTGCAAGCCAAATTTCCATATAAAAAATTCTATAGCTTGCTGCAGTTCTATATACGCGGTTGAACATGACAAGTTTTAAAAAATACCGCCGCAAACCGAAAAAAATGTTTAAAAGTCTCGTACTGATTTAAATTTTTATTAACCAAAAATACGATTTTTGCAAGCCAAATTTCCATCTAAAAAATAATATAGCTTGCTGCAGTTTTATATACGCGGTTGAACATGACAAGTTTTGAAAAATACCGCCGCAAACCGAAAAGAATGTTTAAAATTCTCGTACTGATTTAAATTTTTATTAACCAAAAATACGATTTTTGCAAGCCTAATTTTTATCTAAAAAATAACATAGCTAGCTGCAGTTCTGTATACGCGGTTGCGTATAACAAGTTTTAAAAAAAACCGCCGCATACCGAAAAAAAATGTTTAAAATTCTCGTACTGATTTAAAATTTTATTAACCAAAAATACGATTTTTGCAAGCCAAATTTCCATCTAAAAAATAATATAGCTTGCTGCAGTTCTATATACGCGGTTGAACATAACAAGTTTTGAAAAATACCGCCGCAAACCGAAAAAAATGTTTAAAAGTCTCGTACTGATTTAAAATTTTATTAAATAAAAATACGATTTTTGCAAGCCAAATTTCCATCTAAAAAATAATATAGCTTGCTGCAGTTCTATATACGCGGTTGCATAAGATAAGTTTTGAAAAAGACCGCCGCAAACTGAAAAAAATGTTTAAAATTCTCGTACTGATTTAAATTTTTATTAACCAAAAATACAAATTTTGCATGTCAAATTTCTATTTAAAGAATAATATAGCTTGCTCCAGTTCTATATACGCGGTGGAACATGACAAGTTTTGAAAAATACCGCCGCAAACCGAATTTTTTTTTTAAAATTCTCGTACTGATTTAAATTTTTACTAACCAAAAATGCGATTTTTGCAAGCCTAATTTTCATCTAAAAAATAATATAGTTTGTTACAGTTATATATACGCGGTTGCGTATAACAAGTTTTAGAAATGACCACCGCAAACCGAAAAAAAATGTTTAAAATTCTCGTACTGATTTAAAATTTTATTAACCAAAATACGATTTTTGCGAGCCAAATTTCTATCTAAAAAAGCATATAGCTTGCTGCAGTTGTATATACGCGGTTGCATATGACAAGTTTTGAAAAATACCGCCGCAAACCGAAAAAAATGTTTAAAATTCTCGTACTGATTTAAATTTTTATTAACCAAAAATACAAATTTTGCATGTCAAATTTCTATTTAAAAACTAATATAGCTTGCTGCAATTCTATATACGCGGTGGAAGATGACAAATTTTGAAAAATACCGCCGCAAACCGAAAAAAATGTTTAAAATTCTCGTACTGATTTAAATTTTTATTATCCAAAAATACAATTTTTGCAAGCCAAATTTTCATCTAAAAAATAATATAGCTTGCTGCAGTTTTATATACGCGGTTGAACATGACAAGTTTTGAAAAATACCGCCGCAAACCGAAAAAAATGTTTAAAATTCTCGTACTGATTTAAATTTTATTAACCAAAAATACGAATTTTGCAAGCCAAATTTTGATCTAAAAAATAATATAGCTTGCTGCAGTTCTATATACGCGGTTGCATATGACAAGTTTTAAAAAAGACCGCCGCAAACCGAAAAAAATATTTAAAAGTCTTGTACTGATTTAAAATTTTATTAACCAAAAATACGATTTTTGCAAGCCAAATTTCCATATAAAAAATTCTATAGCTTGCTGCAGTTCTATATACGCGGTTGAACATGACAAGTTTTAAAAAATACCGCCGCAAACCGAAAAAAATATTTAAAAGTCTCGTACTGATTTAAATTTTTATTAACCAAAAATACAATTTTTGCAAGCCAAATTTCCATCTAAAAAATAATATAGCTTGCTGCAGTTTTATATACGCGGTTGAACATGACAAGTTTTGAAAAATACCGCCGCAAACCGAAAAGAATGTTTAAAATTCTCGTACTGATTTAAATTTTTATTAACCAAAAATACGATTTTTGCAAGCCTAATTTTTATCTAAAAAATAACATAGCTAGCTGCAGTTCTGTATACGCGGTTGCGTATAACAAGTTTTAAAAAAAACCGCCGCATACCGAAAAAAAATGTTTAAAATTCTCGTACTGATTTAAAATTTTATTAACCAAAAATACGATTTTTGCAAGCCAAATTTCCATCTAAAAAATAATATAGCTTGCTGCAGTTCTATATACGCGGTTGAACATAACAAGTTTTGAAAAATACCGCCGCAAACCGAAAAAAATGTTTAAAAGTCTCGTACTGATTTAAATTTTTATTAACCAAAAATACGATTTTTGCAAGCCAAATTTCCATCTAAAAAATAATATAGCTTGCTGCAGTTTTATATACGCGGTTGAACATGACAAGTTTAGAAAAATACCGCCGCAAACCGAAAAAAATGTTTAAAATTCTCGTACTGATTTAAATTTTTATTAACCAAAAATACGAATTTTGCAAGCCAAATTTTGATCTAAAAAATAATATAGCTTGCTGCAGTTCTATATACGCGGTTGCATATGACAAGTTTTAAAAAAGACCGCCGCAAACCGAAAAAAAATGTTTAAAATTCTTGTACTATTTTAAATTTTTATTAACCAAAAATACGAATTCTGCAAGCCAAATTTTCATCTAAAAAATAATATAGCTTGCTGCAGTTTTATATACGCGGTTGCATATGACAAGTTTTAAAAAAGACCGCCGCAAACCAAAAAAAATGTTTAAAATTTCGTACTGATTTAAATTTTTATTAACCAAAAATACAAATTTTGCAAGCCAAATTTCTATTTAAAAAATAATAAAGCTTGCTGCAGTTTTATATACGCGGTTGCGTACAACAAGTTTTCAAAAATACCGCCGCAAACCAAAAAAATAATGTTTAAAATTCTCGTACTAATTTAAAATTTTATTAACCAAAAATACGATTTTTGCAAGCCAAACTTCCATCTAAAAAATAATATAGCTTGCTGCAGTTCTATATACGCGGTTGAACATGACAAGTTTTGAAAAATACCGCCGCAAACCGAAAAGAATATTTAAAATTCTCGTACTGATTTACATTTTTATTAACCAAAAATACGAATTTTGCAAGCCAAATTTCCATCTAAAAAATAATATAGCTTGCTGCAGTTCAATATACGCGGTTGCGTATAACAAGTTTTAAAAAAAACCGCCGCGAACCGAAAAAAAATGTTTAAAATTCTCGTACTGATTTAAAATTTTATTAACCAAAAATACGATTTTTGCAAGCCAAATTTCTATCTAAAAAATAATATAGCTTGCTGCAGTTCTATATACGCGGTTGAAGATGACAAGTTTTGAAAAATAGCGCCGCAAACCGAAAAAAATGTTTAAAATTCTCGTACTGATTTAAATTTTTATTAACCAAAAATACTATTTTTGCAAGTCAAATTTTCATCTAAAAAATAATATAGCTTGCTGCAATTTTATATACCTGGTTGAACATGACAAGTTTTGAAAAATACCGACGCAAACCAAAAAAAATGTTTAAAATTCTCGTACTGATTTAAAATTTTATTAACCAAAAATACGATTCTTGCAAGCCAAATTTTCATCTAAAAAATAATATAGCTTGCTGCAATTTTATATACGCGGATGAACATGACAAGTTTTGAAAAATACCGCCGCAAACCGAAAAGAATGTTTAAAATTCATGTACTGATTTAAATTTTTATTAACCAAAAATAAGATTTTTGCAAGCCTAATTTTCATCTAAAAAATAATATAGCTTGCTGCAGTTCTATATACGCGGTTGCGTATAACAAGTTTTAAAAAAGACCGCCGCAAACCGAAAAAAAATGTTTAAAATTCTCGTACTGATTTAAAATTTTATTAACCAAAAATACAATTTTTTCAAGCCAAATTTCCATCTAAAAAATAATATAGCTTGCTGCAGTTCTATATACGCGGTTGCATATGACAAGTTTTAAAAAAGACCGCCGCAAAACCAAAAAAAAATTTAAAATTCTCGTACTGATTTAAATTTTTATTAACCAAAAATACAATTTTTGCAAGCCTAATTTTCATCTAAAAAATAGTATAGCTTGCTGCAGTTCTATATACGCGGTTGCGTATAACAAGTTTTAAACAAGACCGCCGCAAACCGAAAAAAAATGTTTAAAATTCTCGTACTGATTTAAAATTTTATTAACCAAAAATACGATTTTTTCAAGCCAAATTTTCATCTAAAAAATAATATAGCTTGCTGCAGTTCTTTATACGCGGTTGCATATGACAAGTTTTAAAAAAGACCGCCGCAAACAAAAAAAAAATTTTTAAAATTCTCGTACTGATTTAAATTTTTATTAACCAAAAATACAAATTTTGCAAGCCAAATTTCTATTTAAAAAATAATATAGCTTGCTTCAGTTCCATATACGCGGCTGAACATGACAAGTTTTGAAAAATACCACCGAAAACCGAAAAAAATGTTTAAAATTCTCGAACTGATTTAAAATTTTACTAACCAAAAAAACAAATTTTGCATGTCAAATTTCTATTTAAAAAATAATATAGCTTGCTGCAGTTCTATATACGCGGTGGAACATGACAAGTTTTGAAAAATACCGCCGCAAAACCAAAAAAAAATTTAAAATTCTCGTACTGATTTAAATTTTTATTAACCAAAAATACTATTTTTGCAAGTCAAATTTTCATCTAAAAAATAATATAGCTTGCTGCAATTTTATATACGCGGTTGAACATGGCAAGTTTTGAAAAATACCGACGCAAACCAAAAAAAATGTTTAAAATTCTCGTACTGATTTAAAATTTTATTAACCAAAAATACGATTCGTGCAAGCCAAATTTTCATCTAAAAAATAATATAGCTTGCTGCCATTTTATATACGCGGATGAACATGACAAGTTTTGAAAAATACCGCCGCAAACCGAAAAGAATCTTTAAAATTCATGTACTGATTTAAATTTTTATTAACCAAAAATAAGATTTTTGCAATCCTAATTTTCATCTAAAAAATAATACAGCTTGCTGCAGTTCTATATACGCGGTTGCGTATAACAAGTTTTAAAAAAGACCGCCGCAAACCGAAAAAAAATGTTTAAAATTCTCGTACTGATTTAAAATTTTATTAACCAAAAATACGATTTTTTCAAGCCAAATTTCCATCTAAAAAATAATATAGCTTGCTGCAGTTCTATATACGCGGTTGCATATGACAAGTTTTAAAAAAGACCGCCGCAAACAAAAAAAAAATGTTTAAAATTCTCGTACTGATTTAACTTTTTATTAACCAAAAATACAAATTTTGCAAGCCAAATTTCTATTTAAAAAATAATATAGCTTGCTGCAGTTCCATATACGCGGCTGAACATGACAAGTTTTGAAAAATACCGCCGAAAACCGAAAAAAATGTTTAAAATTCTCGTACTGATTTAAAAATTTACTAACCAAAAAAACAAATTTTGCATGTCAAATTTCTATTTAAAAAATAATATAGCTTGCTGCAGTTCTATATACGCGGTGGAACATGACAAGTTTTGAAAAATACCGCCGCAAAACCAAAAAAAAATTTAAAATTCTCGTACTGATTTAAATTTTTATTAACCAAAAATACTATTTTTGCAAGTCAAATTTTCATCTAAAAAATAATATAGCTTGCTGCAATTTTATATACGCGGTTGAACATGATAAGTTTTGAAAAATACCGACGCAAACCAAAAAAAATGTTTAAAATTCTCGTACTGATTTAAAATTTTATTAACCAAAAATACGATTCTTGCAAGCCAAATTTTCATCTAAAAAATAATATAGCTTGCTGCCATTTTATATACGCGGATGAACATGACAAGTTTTAAAAAATACCGCCGCAAACCGAAAAGAATCTTTAAAATTCATGTACTGATTTAAATTTTTATTAACCAAAAATAAGATTTTTGCAATCCTAATTTTCATCTAAAAAATAATACAGCTTGCTGCAGTTCTATATACGCGGTTGCGTATAACAAGTTTTAAAAAAGACCGCCGCAAACCGAAAAAAAATGTTTAAAATTCTCGTACTGATTTAAAATTTTATTAACCAAAAATACAATTTTTTCAAGCCAAATTTCCATCTAAAAAATAATATAGCTTGCTGCAGTTCTATATACGCGGTTGCATATGACAAGTTTTAAAAAAGACCGCCGCAAAACCAAAAAAAAATTTAAAATTCTCGTACTGATTTAAATTTTTATTAACCAAAAATACAATTTTTGCAAGCCTAATTTTCATCTAAAAAATAGTATAGCTTGCTGCAGTTCTATATACGCGGTTGCGTATAACAAGTTTTAAACAAGACCGCCGCAAACCGAAAAAAAATGTTTAAAATTCTCGTACTGATTTAAAATTTTATTAACCAAAAATACGATTTTTTCAAGCCAAATTTTCATCTAAAAAATAATATAGCTTGCTGCAGTTCTTTATACGCGGTTGCATATGACAAGTTTTAAAAAAGACCGCCGCAAACAAAAAAATTTTTTTTAAAATTCTCGTACTGATTTAAATTTTTATTAACCAAAAATACAAATTTCGCAAGCCAAATTTCTATTTAAAAAATAATATAGCTTGCTGCAGTTCCATATACGCGGTTGAACATGACAAGTTTTGAAAAATACCGCCGAAAACCGAAAAAAATGTTTAAAATTCTCGAACTGATTTAAAATTTTATTAACCAAAAAAACAAATTTTGCATGTCAAATTTTTATTTAAAAAATAATATAGCTTGCTGCAGTTCTATATACGCGGTGGAACATGACAAGTTTTAAAAAATACCCTCGCAAAACGAAAAAAATGTTTAAAATTCTCGTACTGATTTAAATTTTTATTAACCAAAAATACGATTTTTGCAAGCCTAATTTTCATCTAAAAAATAATATAGCTTGCTGCAGTTCTATATACGCGGTTGCGTATAACAAGTTTTAAAAAAGACCACCGCAAACCGAAGAAAAATGTTTAAAGTTCTCGTACTGATTTAAAATTTTATGAAATAAAAATACGATTTTTGCAAGCCAAATTTCCATCTAAAAAATAATATAGCTTGCTGCAGTTCTATATACGCGGTTGCATATGATAAGTTTTGAAAAAGACCGCCGCAAACTGAAAAAAATGTTTAAAATTCTCGTACTGATTTAAATTTTTATTAACTAAAAATACAAATTTTGCATGTCAAATTTCTATTTAAAGAATAATATAGCTTGCTGCAGTTTTATATACGCGGTGGAACATGACAAGTTTTGAAAAATACCGCCGCAAACCGAAAAAAATGTTTAAAATTCTCGTACTGATTTAAATTTTTATTAACCAAAAATGCGATTTTTGCAAGCCTAATTTTCATCTAAAAAATAATATAGTTTGTTGCAGTTATATATACGCGGTTGCGTATAACAAGTTTTAGAAATGACCACCGCAAACCGAAAAAAAATGTTTAAAATTCTGGTACTGATTTAAAATTTTATTAACCAAAATACGATTTTTGCGAGCCAAATTTCTATCTAAAAAATAATATAGCTTGCTGCAGTTGTATATACGCGGTTGCATATGACAAGTTTTGAAAAATACCGCCGCAAACCGAAAAAAATCTTTAAAATTCTCGTACCGATTTAAATTTTTATTAACCAAAAATACAAATTTTGCATGTCAAATTTATATTTAAAAACTAATATAGCTTGCTGCAATTCTATATACGCGGTGGAAGATGACAAATTTTGAAAAATACCGCCGCAAACCGAAAAAAATGTTTAAAATTCTCGTACTGATTTAAATTTTTATTAACCAAAAATACAAATTTTGCAAGCCAAATTTTCATCTAAAAAATAATATAGCTTGCTGCAGTTTTATATACGCGGTTGAACATGACAAGTTTTGAAAAATACCGCCGCAAACCGAAAAAAATGTTTAAAATTCTCGTACTGATTTAAATTTTATTAACCAAAAATACGAATTTTGCAAGCCAAATTTTGATCTAAAAAATAATATAGCTTGCTGCAGTTCTATATACGCGGTTGCATATGACAAGTTTTAAAAAAGACCGCCGCAAACCGAAAAAAATGTTTAAAAGTCTTGAACTGATTTAAAATTTTATTAACCAAAAATACAATTTTTGCAAGCCAAATTTCCATATAAAAAATTCTATAGCTTGCTGCAGCTCTATATACGCGGTTGAACATGACAAGTTTTAAAAAATACCGCCGCAAACCGAAAAAAATGTTTAAAAGTCTCGTACTGATTTAAATTTTTATGAACCAAAAATACGATTTTTGCAAGCCAAATTTCCATCTAAAAAATAATATAGCTTGCTGCAGTTTTATATACGCGGTTGAACATGACAAGTTTTGAAAAATACCGCCGCAAACCGAAAAGAATGTTTAAAATTCTCGTACTGATTTAAATTTTTATTAACCAAAAATACGATTTTTGCAAGCCTAATTTTTATCTAAAAAATTACATAGCTAGCTGCAGTTTTATATACGCGGTTGAACATGACAAGTTTTGAAAAATACCGCCGCAAACCGAAAAAAATGTTTAAAATTCTCGTGCTGATTTAAATTTTTATTAACCAAAAATACGAATTTTGCAAGCCAAATTTTGATCTAAAAAATAATATAGCTTGCTGCAGATCTATATACGCGGTTGCATATGACAAGTTTTAAAAAAGACCGCCGCAAACCGAAAAAAAATGTTTAAAATTCTTGTACTATTTTAAATTTTTATTAACCAAAAATACGAATATTGCAAGCCAAATTTTCATCTAAAAAATAATATAGCTTGCTGCAGTTTTATATACGCGGTTGCATATAACAAGTTTTAAAAAAGACCGCCGCAAACCAAAATAAATGATTAAAATTCTCGTACTGATTTAAATTTTTATTAACCAAAAATACAAATTTTGCAAGCCAAATTTCTATTTAAAAAATAATATAGCTTGCTGCAGTTTTATATACGCGGTTGCGTACAACAAGTTTTCAAAAATACCGCCGCAAACCAAAAAAAAATGTTTAAAATACTCGTACTGATTTAAAATTTTATTAACCAAAAATACGATTTTTGCAAGCCAAATTTCCATCTAAAAAATAATATAGCTTGCTGCAGTTTTATATACGCGGTTGAACATGACAAGTTTTGAAAAATACCGCCGCAAACCGAAAAGAATATTTAAAATTCTCGTACTGATTTAAATTTTTATTAACCAAAAATACGAATTTTGCAAGCCAAATTTCCATCTAAAAAATAATATAGCTTGCTGCAGTTCTATATACGCGGTTGCGTATAACAAGTTTTAAAAAAGACCGCCGCAAACAGAAAAAAAATGTTTAAAATTCTCGTACTGATTTAAAATTTTATTAACCAAAAATACGATTTTTGCAAGCCAAATTTCTATCTAAAAAATAATATAGCTTGCTTCAGTTCTATATACGCGGTTGCGTATGACAAGTTTTAAAAAAGACCGCCGCAAACCAAAAAAAATGTTTAAAATTCTCGTACTGATTTAACTTTTAATTATCAAAAATACGATTTTTGCAAGCCTAATTTTCATCTAAAAAATAATATAGCTTGCTGCAGTTCTATATACGCGGTTGCATATGACAAGTTTTAAAAAAAACCGCCGCAAACCAAAAAAAAAATGTATAAAATTCTCGTACTGATTTAAATTTTTGTTAACCAAAAATACAAATTTTGGAAGCCAAATTTCTATTTAAAAAATAATATAGCTTGCTGCAGTTCCATATACGCGCTTGAACATGACAAGTTTTGAAAAATACCGCCGCAAACCGAAAAAAATGTTTAAAATTCTTTGTTAATAACTTTTATTCAAAATATTTTTTTTTTTTTAAAGTTCAAAAAGCATAGTTTTGCATACATCAAGGGCGTTCTAACAGTATCTCTATTTGTACATTTTTTAGGTTTTTAATTATTTATGTTAAAAATTTCTCAAATTTGAAATAATAACTTCGGCACTTTTTAATACCTTTTACGCAAATTAATATTTTTCAAATATTCAAAACACATCGTGCTGCATACATCAAGGGCGTTCCAACAGTATGTCTACTTGTAAGTTTTTTACGTGTTTAATTATTTATTTTAAAAATTCATCAAAATTAAAATAATAACTTGGGCACTTTTTAATAACTTTTATGCAAATTAATATTTTTCAAAAAAAAAGCATTGTGTTGCATACATTAAGTTCTTTCCAGCAGAATGTTTATTTGTACATTTTATTACGCATTTAATTATTTATTTTGAAAATTCAACAAATTTGTAATAATAACTTGGGCACTTTTTAATAACTTTTATGCAAATTAATATTATTCAAATATTTAAAAGGCGTATTGCATTCATCAGGGGCTTTCCAACAGTATGTCTACTTGTACATTTTTTTACGTTTTTAATTATTTATTTTAAAAATTTATCAAATTTGATATAATAACTTCGGCACTTTTTAATCACTTTTATGTAAATTAATATTTTTCAAAAATGTATAAGGCATCATGTTGCTTAAATCAATTGCTTTCCAACAGTATGTCTACTTGCATATTTGATGCAGTTTTTATATATTTATTTTAAACTTTCATCAAAACTAAAATAATAATAACTTCGGCACTTTTTAATAACTTTTACACAAATTAATATTTTTCAAAAATTCAAAAAGCATTGTGTTGCATACATCAAAGGATTTTCAGCAGTATGTTTACTTGTACATTTATTTATGTTTTTAATTATTTATTTCAAAAATTTATCAAATTTGAAATAATACCTTCGGCCATTTTTAGTAACTTTGATGCAAATTAACATTTTTCAAAAATTCAAAACGCATCGTGTTGCATACATTAAGGGCTTTCTAACAGTTTGTCTAGTTGTATATTTTATTACGTTTTTATTTATTTATTTTAAAAGTTTATCAAATTTGAAATAAAAAGTTTTGCACTTTTTAATAACTTCTATTCAAATTAATACTGGTTAAAAGTCCAAAAAGCATGGTGTTTCATACATCAAGAGCGTTCTAACAGTATCTTTATTTGTACATTTATTTTTACGTTTTTAATTATTTATTTAAATATTTCTCAAATTTGAAATAATAACTTCGGCACTTTTTGATAACTTTTACGCAAATTGAAATTTTTCAAAAATTCACAAAACATCGTGCTGCATACATCAAGGGCGTTCCAACAATATGTCTAATTGTAAATTTTTTTAAGTTTTTATTTATATTTTTTAAAAATTTATAAAATTTGTAATAATAACTTCGGCACTATTTAATAACTTTTACGCAAATTAATATTTTTCAAAAATACAAAAAACATCGTGTTGCATACAATAAGTGCTTTTCAGCAGTATGTTTATTTTTACATTTTATTACGCATTTATTTATATATTTTAAAAATTCATCAAATTTCTAATAATAACTTGGGCACTTTTTAATAACTTTTATGCAAATTAATATTTTTTAAATATTTAAAAGGTATCGTATTGCATTCATCAGGGACTTTCCAACAATATGTTTACTTGTAAATTTTTTTACGTTTTTAATTAGTTATTTTAAAAATTTATCATATTTGAAATAATAATTTCGGCCATTTTTAGTAACTATGATGCAAATTAATATTTTTTAAAAATTCAAAACGCATCGTGTTGCATACATCAAAGACTTTTCAACAGTTTGTCTACTTGTATATTTTTCTATGTTTTTAATTATTTTTTTAAAAAATTCATAAAATTTGTAATAATTACTTCGGCACTTCTTAATAACTTTTACGCAAATTAATATTTTCCAAAAATAAAACAAGCATCGTGTTGCATACAATAAGTGCTTTTCAGCAGTATGTTTACTTGTACATTTTATTACGCATTTAATTATTTATTTTAAAAATTCATCAAATTTGTAATAATAACTTGGGCACTTTTTATTAACTTTTATGGATGTTAATATTTTTCAAATATTTAATAGGCATCGTATTGCATTCATCAGAGGCTTTCCAACAGTTTATCTACTTGTATATTTTATTACGCTTTTATTTATTTATTTTAAAAGTTCATCAAATTTGAAATAAAAACTTTGCCATTTCTTAAAAACTTTTATTCAAATTAATACTTTTTAAAAGTTCAAAAAGCATGGTGTTGCATACATCAAGAGCGTTCTAACAGTATCTCTACTTGTACATTTTTTTACGTTTTTAATTATTTATTTTAAAAATTTCTCAAATTTAAAATAATAATATCGGCACTTTTTGATAAATTTTACGCAAATTAATATTTTAAAAAAATTAAAAAAGCACTGTGTTGCATACATCAAGACCTTTCTAGCAATATATTTACTTGTATATAATATTACGTGTTAAATTATTTATTTTAAAAATTCATCAAATTTAAAATAATAACTTGGGCACTTTTTAATAACTTTATTGCAAATTAATATTTTTCAAATATTTAAAATTAAAACGCATTGTATTGCATTCATCCGGGACTTTCCAATAGTATGTCTACTTGTACATTTTTTTACGTTTTTATTTATTTATTTTAAAAATTTATCAAATTTGAAATAATAACTTTGGCACTTTTAAATAAAATTTACGCAAATTAATATTTTTCAAAAATAAAAAAAGCATCGTGTTGCATACATTAAGTGCTTTCCAGCAGTATGTTTACTTGTACATTTTATTACGCATTGAATTATTTATTTTACAAATTCATCAAATTTGTAATAGTAACTTGGGCAGTTTTTAATAACTTTTATTGTATGGTAATATTTGGTAATATTTTTCAAATATTTAATAAGCATCGTATTACATTTATCAGGGGCTTTCCAACAGTATATCTACTTGTACACTTATTTATGTTTTTAATTATTTATTTCAAAAATTTATCAAATTTGAAATAATAACTTCGGCACTTTTTAATAACTTTTACGCAAATTAATATTTTTTAAAAATTTATAACGCATCGTGTTGCATACATCGAGGGCTTTCTAACAGTTTGCCTACTTGTATATTTTATTACGTTTTTATTTATTTATTTTAAAAGTTTATCAAATTTGAAATAAAAAGTTTGGCACTTTTTAATAACTTTTATTCTAATTAATACTTGTTAAAAGTCCAAAAAGCATGGTGTTCCTTACATCAAGAGCATTCTAACAGTATCTTTATTTAAACATTTTTTTTTTACGTTTTTAATTATTTATTTTAAATATTTCTCAAATTTGAAATAATAACTTCGGCACTTTTTGATAACTTTTACGCAAATTGAAATTTTTCAAAAATTCAAAAAGCATCGTGCTGCATACATCAAGGGCATTACAACAGTATGTCTACTTGTAAATTTTTCTAAGTTTTTAATTATTTTTTTAAAATATTTATAAAATTTGTAATAATAACTTCGGCACTTTTTAATAAGTTTTACGCAAATTAATATTTTTCAAAAATACAAAAAGCATCGTGTTCCATACATTAAGTGCTTTTCAGCAGTATGTTTATTTGTACATTTTATTACGCATTTAAGTATATATTTTAAAAATTCATCAAACTTATAATAATAACTTGGACACTTTTTAATAACTCTTATGCAAATTAATATTTGTCAAATATTTAAAAGGCATCGTATTGCATTCATCAGGGACTTTCCAACAATACGTTTACTTGTAAATTTTTTTACGTTTTTAATTAGTTATTTTAAAAATTTAGCATATTTGAAATAATAACATCGGCACTTTTTAATAACTTTTACGCAAATTAGTATTTTTTTAAAATTCAAAACGCATCGTGTTGCATACATCAAGGACTTTTCAACAGTTTGTCTACTTGTATATTTTTCTGTTTTTAATTATTTTTTTAAAAAATTCATAAAATTTGTAATAATAACTTCGGCACTTTTTAATAACTTTTACGCAAATTAATATTTTTCAAAAATAAAACAAGCATCGTGTTGCATTACAATAAGTGCTTTCCAGCAGTATGTTTACTTGTACATTTTATTTCGCATTTAATTAATTATTTTAAAAATTCATCAAATTTGTAATAATAACTTGGGCACTTTTTATTAACTTTTATGCATGTTAATATTTTTCAAATATTTAATAGGCATCGTATTGGATTCATCAGGGGCTTTTCAACCGTATGTTTACTTGTACATTTCTTTACGTTTTAATTCGTTATTTTAAAAATTAATTAAATTTGAAATAATAACTTCGGCCAGTTTTAGTAACTTTAATGCAAATTAATATTTTTCAAAAATTCAAAACGCATCGTGTTGTATACACCAAGGGCTTTCCAACAGTTTATCTACTTGTATATTTTATTACGTTTTTATTTATTTATTTTAAAAGTTCATCAAATTTGAAATAAAAACTTCGGCACTTTTTAATAACTTTTATTCAAGTTAATACTTTTTAAAAGTTCAAAAAGCATGGTGTTGCATACATCAAGAGCGTTCTAACAGTATCTTTACTTGTACATTTTTTTACGTTTTTAATTATTTATTTTAAAAATTTCTCAAATTTGAAATAATAACATCGGCACTTTTTGATAACATTTACGCAAATTGATATTTAAAAAAAAATCAAAAAGCCCTGTGTTGCATACATCAAGAGCTTTCTAGCAATATATTCACTTGTATATATTATTACGTGTTAAATTATTTATTTTAAAAATTCATCAAATTTAAAATAATAACTTGGGCACTTTTTAATTATTTTTATTCAAATTAATATTTTTGAAAAATTCAAAAAGAATCGTGCTGTATACCTTAAGGGCGTTTCAACAGTATGCCTACTTGTAAAAATTTTCACTTTCTTAATTATATATTTTAAAAATTCATCAAATTTGTAATAATAACTTGGGCACTTTTTAATAACTTTTATGCAAATTAATATTTTTCAAATATTTAAAACGCATTGTATTGCATTCATCAGGGACTTTCCAATAGTATGTCTACTTGTACATTTTTTTACGTTTTTATTTATTTATTTTAAAAATTTATCAAATTTGAAATAATAACTTTGGCACTTTTTAATATATTTTACGCAAATTAATAATTTTCAAAAATAAAATAAAAAAGCATCGTGTTGCATACATTAAGTGCTTTCGAGCAGTATGTTTACTTGTACATTTTATTACGCATTTAATTATATATTTTAAAAATTCATCAAATTTATAATAATAACTTGGACACTTTTTAATAACTCTTATGCAAATTAATATTTTTCAAATATTTAAAAGGCATCGTATTGCATTCATCAAGGACTTTTCAACAATATGTTTACTTGTAAATTTTTTTACGTTTTTAATTAGTTATTTTAAAAATTTAGCATTATTGAAATAATAACATCGGCACTTTTTAATAACTTTTACGCAAATTAATATTTTTTAAAAATTCAAAACGCATCGTGTTGCATACATCAAGGACTTTTCAACAGTTTGTCTACTTGTATATTTTTCTGTTTTTAATTATTTTTTTAAAAAATTCATAAAATTTGTAATAATAACTTCGGCACTTTTTAATAACTTTTACGCAAATTAATATTTTTCAAAAATAAAACAAGCATCGTGTTGCATTACAATAAATGCTCTCCAGCAGTATGTTTACTTGTACATTTTATTACGCATTAATTATTTATTTTAAAAATTCATCAAATTTGTAATAATAACTTGGGCACTTTTTATTAACTTTTATGCATGTTAATATTTTTCAAATATTTAATAGGCATCGTATTGCATTCATCAGGGACTTTCCAACCGTATGTTTAATTGTACATTTCTTTACGTTTTTAATTCTTTATTTTAAAAATTAATTAAATTTGAAATAATAACTTCGGCCAGTTTTAGTAACTTTGATGCAAATTAATATTTTTCAAAAATTCAAAACGCATCGTGTTGCATACATCAAGGGCTTTCCAACAGTTTATCTACTTGTATATTTTATTACGTTTTTATTAATTTATTTTAAAAGTTCATCAAATTTTAAATAATAACTTGGGCACTTTTTAATAACTTTTATTCAAATTAATACTTTTTAAAAGTTTAAAAAGCATGGTGTTGCATACATCAAGAGCATTCTAATAGTATCTCTACTTGTACATTTTTTTACGTTTTTAATTATTTATTTTAAAAATTCATCAAATTTGTAATAATAACTTCGGCACTTTTTAATAACTTTTACGCAAATTAATATTTTTCAAAAATTCAAAATGCACCGTGTTGCGTACATCAAGAGTTTTTTAGCAATATAATTACTTGTATATATAATTACGTGTTTAATTATTTATTTTAAAAATTCATCAACTTTAAAATAATAACTTGGGCACTTTTTAATAAGTTTTATTCAAATTCATATTTTTCAAAAATTCAAAAAGCATTGTGCTGCATACATCATGGACGTTCCAGCAGTATGTTTACTTGTACATTTTATTACGCATTTAATTTAAGGTTTTAAAAATTTATCAAATTTGTAATAATAACTTGGGCACTTTTTAATAACTTCTATGCAAATTAAAATTTTTCAAATTTTTAAAACGCATCGTATTGCATTCATCAGGTGTTTTCCAACAGTATGTATACTTGTACATTATTTTACGTTTTTAATTATATATTTTAAAAATTTATCAAATTTGTAATAATAAGTTCGGCACTTTTTAATAACTTTTACGCAAATTAATATGTTTCAAAAATACAAATAGCATCGTGTTGTATACATTTAGTGCTTTTCAGCAATATGTTTACTTGTACATTTTATTACGCATTTAATTGTATATTTTGAAATTCATCAAATTTGTAATAATAACTTGGGCACTTTTTAATTACTTTTATGCAATCTAATTATTTTCAAATATTTAAAACGCATTGTATTGCATTCATCAGGGGCTTTCCAACAGTATGTCCACTTGTACATTTTATTACGTTTTTAATTATTTATTTTAAAAATTTATCAAATTTTAAATAATAACTTGGGCACTTTTTAATAACTTTTATTCAAATTAATACTTTTCAAATGTTCAAAAAGCATTGTGTTGCATACATCAAAGGCTTTCCAAGGGTATGTTTAGTTGTACATTTATTTATGTTTTTAATTATTTATTTCAAAAATTCTTCAAATTTGAAATAATAACTTCGTCACTTTTTAATAACTTTTACGCAAATTAATATTTTTGAAAAATTTAAAAAGCATCATGTTGCATTCATCAATGGCTTTCCATATTTGGTTACGTTCTTAATGATTTATTTCAAAAATTCATCAAATTTGAAATAATAACTTGGGCACTTTTTAATTACTTTTACGCAAATAATATTTTTTAAAAATTCAAAAAGGATCGTGTTACATACATCAAGGTCTTTTCAACAATATATTTTTTTGTTGATTTTATTATTCGGAGATGGTGCACTAAAGTACGAGTGATAGTCAATTGTTCAAAAGGCAACAATACTTTTTAATATGTTCGACGCGTTTAAAAATTTATAAAGCATAAGAGAAAAAAATTACTATGTTTAAATTTAACGAGTGGAAAATTCCATTACTTACAACGCTTGTTAAATTACAAAACGGTAAATAAGAAGATTATTTTGAGCATCACAATTGAGGACAGCAAATTCGCTGGCAACATCACAAGTTTTTAGATTGAAAACAGTAGTTTGAAAGCCTAATTACCCATAACAGAAGGCCATTTTAATTAGTCAGATTTGAAGCGGTATTTTGAAGGCACAATATCAACATCGAAATCACTTAAAACTAGACATGAACCGGTTGCAACAGTTACAATTTAAAACTAAGTTTAATTTTAATAAATTAGATTAAAATTAATAAATAATTAAATTAATTAAAAACGCGACGCGATGTGCTTTTAAACCGCTTTTCACAATCAAATCACTTTTTTCGAAAATAAAAGATAAAAACAAAAAATTGGACAATAGTGGAGTTTATTTACTAAAATTCAATTCTTGCAATGCAGGTTATATAGGACAGTCCGGTAGGCCCTTCGGCACTCGAATTAAAGAACACTTAAAATCAAAAAATGCGATTGACAACGATAAGTCATATTTTGGTAAACACCTAAGAGAATTCAATCATTCGTTTGACGCCAACGACGAAAATAATTTCATCATTTTACATGTAATGAACAAGGGTTCGAAACTTACAATTTTGAAGAACCTAGAAATTCTAAAATTCCCGACCGATAAAGATTTTACGATGCTCAACTATATGCAACTAGAAATTTCTAATGTCCTTACAATGAACTTGAATCAATCCACAAATTCGAATTTGGCGCCTTCCGCGCAACAAAACAACACGTCAAATGTTCTCGCTCACCTTCCGTCACAGAACTTAACCAAAGATTCCTAGTCAGACCACGCGCTGGTCGCGTTTTTAATTAATTTAATTATTTATTAATTTTAATCTTATTTATTAAAATTAAACTTAGTTTTAAATTGTAACTGTTGCAACCGGTTCATGTCTAGTTTTAAGTGATTTCGATGTTGATATTGTGCCTTCAAAATACCGCTTCAAACCTGACTAATTAAAATGGCTTTCTGTTATGGCTAATTAGGCTTTCAAACTACTGTTTTCAATCTAAAAACTTGTGATGTTGCCAGCGAATTTGCTGTCCTCAATTGTGATGCGCAAAATAATCTTCTTATTTACCTTTTTGTAATTTAACAATCGTTGTAAGTAATGGAATTTTTCACTCGTTAAATTTAAACATAGTAATTTTTCTCTCTTATGCTTTATAAATTTTTAGAATTGTTTCCTGATGATGAGCTTGTAGCTCAAAACGCGTCGAACATATTAAAAAGTATTGTTGCCTTTTGAACAATTGACTATCACTCGTACTTCAGTACACCATCTCCGAATTCATGGAGTTTCAAGAAGAATCAACTTCCCATTGATTTTATTATGTTTTTAATTATTTACTTTAAAAATTTATCAAATTTGAAATAATAACTTCGGCAATTTTTAATAACTTTTACGCAAATAAATATTTTTCAAAAATTCAAAAAGCATTGTGTTGCATACGTTAAAGGCTTTCTAGCAGTAATTTTACTTAAACATTTATTTATGTTTTTAATTATTTATTTCAAAAATTCATCATATTTGAAATAATAACTTCGGCCATTTTTAGTAACTTTGATGCAAATTAATATTTTTCAAAAAATCCAAACGCATCGTGTTGCATACATCAAAGGCTTTCCAACAGTATGTCTACTTGTACATTTTTTTACGTTTTTAATTATTTATTTTAAAATTTATCAAATTTTAAATAATAACTTGGGCACTTTTTATTAACTTTTATTCAAATTAATACTTTTCAAAAATTTAAAAAGCATGGTGTTGCATACATCAAGAGCATTCTAACAGTATCTCTACTTGTACTTTTTATAACGCATTTAATTATATGTTTTAAAAATTCATCAAATTTGTAATAATAACTTGGGCACTTTTTAATAACTTTTATGCAAATTAATATTTTTCAAATATTTAAAACGCATCGTATTGCATTTATCAGGGGCTTTCCAACAGTATGTCTACTTGTACATTTTTTTACGTTTTTAATTATTTATTTTAAAAATTTATCAAATTTGTAATAATAACTTCGGCATTTTTCAATAACTTTTACGTAAATTAATATTTTTTAAAAATACAAAATGCATTGTGTTGCATACATCAAGTGCTTTCCAGCAGTATGTTAACTTGTACAATTTATAACGTTTTTAATTATATATTTTAAAAATTCTTCAAATTTGAAATAATAACTTGGGCTGTTTTTAATAACTTCTATGCAAATTAATATTTTTCAAATATTTAAGAAACATCGAATTGCAATCATTAGAGGCTTCCCAACAGTATGTCTACTTGTACATTTTTTTACGTTTTTTTTGTTTATTTTGATGCAAATTAATATTTATGCAATTAACTTTGATGCAAATTAATATTTTTCAAAAATTCAAAACGCATCGTGTTGCATACATCAAAGGCTTTCTAACAGTATGTCTACTTGTATATATATATCAAATCTTTATTGTCACAAGAACAATCGGCTATGGACTTTCGTCTTTCTGCCTACTTGTATATTTTAATACGTTTTTAATTATTTATTTTAAAAATTCATCAAATTTTAAATAATAACTTGGGCACTTTTTAATAACTTTTATTTAAATTAATACTTTTTAAATGTTAAAAAAGCATTGTGTTACATTGTGTTGCATTGTGTTGCATTGCATCAAGGGCTTTCTAGAAGTATGTTTAGTTGTACATTTATTTATGTTTTTAATTATTTATTTCAAAAATTCATCAAATTTGAAATAATAACTTCGTCACTTTTTAATAACTTTTACGCAAATTAATATTTTTGAAAAATGTAAAAAGCTTCATGTTGCATTCATCAATGGCTTTCCAACAGTATTTTTACATGTATGTTTGGTAACGTTCTTAATGATTTATTTTAAAAATTCATCAAATTTGAAATAATAACTTGGGCACTTTTTAATAACTTTTATTTAAATTAATAATTTTCAAAAAATCCAAACGCATCGTTTTGCATACATCAAGGGATTCCCAACAGTTTGTCTATTTGTATATTTTATTACGTTTTTATTTATTTATTTTAAAAGTTCATCAAATTTTAAATAATAACTTGGGCACTTTTTAATAACTTTTATTAAAATTAATACTTTTTAAAAGTTTAAAAAGCATGGTGTTGCATACATCAAGAGCGTTCTAACAGTATCTCTACTTGTACATTTTTTTACGTTTTTAGTTATTTATTTTAAAAATTCATCAAATTTGTAATAATAACTTGGGCACTTTTTAATAACTTTTATGCTAATTAATATTTTTCAAATATTTAAAACGCATCAAATTGCATTCATTAGGGGCTTCCCAACAGTATGTCTACTTGTACATTTTTTTACGTTTTTAATTATTTATTTTAAAAATTTATCATATTTGAAATAATAACTTCGGCACTTTTTAATAACTTTTACGCAAATTAATATTTTTCAAAAATTCAAAAAGCATCGTGTTACATACATCAAGGTCTTTCCAACAATATATTTTCTTGTTGATTTTATTAAAATTTTAATTATTTATTTTAAAAATTCATCAAATTTGAAACTTTTATGCAAATTAATATTTTTTAAAAATTCAAAACGCATCGTGTTGCATACATTAAGGGCTTTCCAACAGTTTATCTACTTGTATATTTTATTACGTTTATATTAATTTATTTTAAAAGTTCATCAAAATTTAAATAATAACTTGGGCACTTTTTAATAACTTTTATTCAAATTAATACTTTTTAAAAGTTTAAAAAGCATGGTGTTGCATACATCAAGAGCATTCTAACAATAACTCTACTTGTACATTTTTTTACGTTTTAAATTATTTATTTTAAAAATTCATCAAATTTGTAATAATAACTTCGGCACTTTTTAATAACTTTTACGCAAATTAATATTTTTCAAAAATTCAAAATGCACCGTGTTGCATACATCAAGAGCTTTTTAGCAATATATTTACTTGTATATATAATTACGTGTTTAATTATTTATTTTAAAAATTCATCAACTTTAAAATAATAACTTGGGCACTTTTTAATAAGTTTTATTCATATTAATATTTTTCAAAAATTCAAAAAGCATCGTGCTGCATACATCAAGGACGTTCCAGCAGTATGTTTACTGTACATTTTATTACGCATTTAATTAAATGTTTTAAAAATTCATCAAATTTGTAATAATAACTTGGGCACTTTTTAATAACTTTTTTGCAAATTAATATTTTTCAAATATTTAAAACGCATCGTATTGCATTCATCAGTGGCTTTCCAACAGTATGTCTACTTGTACATTTTTTTACGTTTTTAATTATTTATTTTAAAAATTTAACAAATTTGTAATAATATATTGGGCACTTTTTAATAACTTCTATGCAAATTAATATTTTTCAAATATTTAAAATACATCGAATTGCATTCATTAGGGGCTTCCCAACAGTAAGTCTGCTTGTACATTTTTTTACGTTTTTAATTATTTATTGTATAAATGTATCAAATTTGAAATAATAACTTCGGCACTTTTTGATAATTTTTACGCAAATTAATATTTTTCAAAAAATCAAAATGCACCGTGTTGCATACATTAAGAGCTTTTTAGCAATATATTTACTTGTATATAATATTACGTGTTTAATTATGTATTTTAAAAATTCATCAAATTTAAAATAATAACTTGGGCACTTTTAATTACTTTTACGCAAATTAATATTTTTGAAAAATTTGAAAAGCATCATGTTGCATTTATCAATATCTTTCCAACAGTATTTTTACATGTATATTTGGTTACGTTTTTAATGATTTATTTTAAAAATTCATCAAATTTGAAATAATAACTTGGGCCCTTTTTAATAAATTTTATTCAAATTAATATTTTTCAAAAATTCAAAACGCATCGTGTTGCCTACATCAAGGGCTTTCCAACAGTTCGTCTATTTGTATATTTTATTACGTTTTTATTTATGTATTTTAAAAGTTCATCAAATTTTAAATAACTTGGGCACTTTTTAATAACTTTTATTCAAATTAATACTTTTTAAAAGTTTAAAAAGCATGGTGTTGCATACATCAAGAGCGTTCTAACAGTATCTTTACTTGTACGTTTTTTTACGTTTTTAATTATTTATTTTAAAAATTTATCAAATTTGTAATAATAACTTCGGCACTTTTTTGATGCAAATTAATATTTTTCAAAAAATCCAAACGCATCGTGTTGCATACATAAAAGGCTTTCCAACAGTATGTCTACTTGTATATTTTAGTACGTTTTTAATTATTTATTTTAAAAATTCATCAAATTTTAAATAACAACTTGGGCACTTTTTAATAACTTTTATTCAAATTAATACTTTTCAAATGTTCGAAAAGCATTGTGTTGCATACATCAAGGGCTTTCCAGCAGTATGATTAGTTGTACATTTATATATGTTTTTAATTATTTATTTCAAAAATTCATCAAATTTGAAATAATAACTTCGGCACTTTTTAATAACTTTTACGCAAATTAATATTTTTGAAAAATTTAAAAAGCATTATGTTGCATTCATCAATGGCTTTCCAACAGTATTTTTACATGTATATTTAATTACGTTCTTAAGGATTTATTTCAAAAATTCATTAAATTTGAAATAATTACTTGGGCACTTTTTAATAACTTTTATGCAAATTAATATTTTTCACATATTTAAACCGCATCGAATTGCATTCATCATGGGCTTCCCAACAGTATGTCTACTTGTACAGTTTTTACGTGATTAAATATTTTTTTTAAAAATTTATTAAATTTGAAATAATAACTTCGGCACTTTTTAATAACTTTTACGCAAATTAATATTTTTCAAAAATTCAAAAAGCATCGTGTTACATACATCAAGGTCTTTCCAACAATATATTTTCTTGTTGATTTATCAGGTTTTTAATTATTTATTTTAAAAATTTATTAAATTTGAAATAATAACTTCGGCAATTTTTAATAACTTTTACGCAAATGATATTTTTCAACAATTTAAAAAGCATTGTGTTGCATACATTGAAGGCTTTTTAGCAGTATGTTTACTTGTACATTTATTTATGTTTTAATTATTTATTTCAAAAATTCATCATATTTGAAATAATAACTTCGGCCATTTTTAGTAACTTTGATGCAAATTAATATTTTTTAAAAATTCAAAACGCATCGTGTTGCATACATCAAAGGCTTTCCGACAGTATGTCTACTTGTATATTTTATTACGTTTTTAATTATTTATTTTAAAAATTTATCAAATTTTAAATAATAACTTGGGCATTTTTTAATAACTTTTATTCAAATTAATACTTTTCAAATGTTTAAAAAGCATTGTGTTGCATACATCAAGGGCTTTCCAACAGTATGTTTAGTTGTACATTTATTTATGTTTTTAATTACTTATTTCAAAAATTCATCAAATTTGAAATAATAACTTCGTCACTTTTTAATAACTTTTACGAAAATTAATATTTTTGAAAAATTTAAAAAGCATCATGTTGCGTTCATCATTGGCTTTCCAACAGTATTTTTAGATGTATATTTGGTTACGTTCTTAATGATTTATTTTAAAAATTCATCAAATTTGAAATAATAACTTGGGCACTTTTTAATAACTTTTATTTAAATTAATATTTTTCAAAAATTCAAAACGCTTCGTGTTGCATACATCAAGGGATTCCCAACAGTTTGTCTATTTGTATATTTTATTATGTTTTTATTTATTTATTTTAAAAGTTTATCAAATTTTAAATAATAACTTGGGAACTTTTTAATAACTTTTATTAAAATTAATACTTTTTAAAGGTTTAAAAAGCATGGTGTTGCATACATCAAGAGCGTTCTAACAGTATCTTTACTTGTACATTTTTTTACGTTTTTAATTATTTATTTTAAAAATTTATCAAGTTTGAAATAATAACTTCGGCACTTTTTAATAACTTTTACGCAAATTAATATTTTTCAAAAATTCAAAAAGCATCGTGTTACATACATCAAGGTCTTTCCAACAATATATTTTCTTGTTGATTTTATTAAGTTTTTAATTATTTATTTTAAAAATTTATCAAATTTGAAATAATAACTTGGGCACTTTTTAATAACTTTTACGCAAATTAATATTTTTCAAAAATTCAAAAAGCATCGTGTTACATACATCAAGGGCTTTCCAACAATATATTTTCTTGTTGATTTTATTATGTTTTTAATTATTTATTTTAAAAATTCATCAAATTTGAAATAATAACTTCGAATTTTTTTAATAACTTTTATGCAAATTAATATTTTTCAAATATTCAAAACGCATCGTGTTGCATACATCAAGGGCTTTCCAACAGTATGTTTATTTGTATATTTTATTATGTTTTTAATTATTTATTTTAAAAATTCATCAAATTTTATTTAATAACTTGGGCACTTTTTAATAACTTTTATTCAAATTAATATTTTTTAAAAGTTCAAAAAGCATGGTGTTGCATACATCAAGAGCGTTCTAACAGTATCTCTACTTGTACATTTTTTACGTTTTTATTTACTTATTTTAAAAATTCATCAAATTTGTAAAAATAACTTGGGCACTTTTTATTAACTTTTATTCAAATTAATACTTTTTAATAATTTAAAAAGCATGTGGTTGCATACATCAAGAGCATTCTAACAGTATCTCTACTTGTACATTTTATTACGCATTTAATTATATGTTTTAAAAATTCATCAAATTTGTAATAATAACTGGGGCACTTTTTAATAACTTTTATGCAAATTAATATTTTTCAAATATTTAAAACGCATCGTATTGCATTCATCACGGGCTTTCCAACAGTTTGTCTACTTGTACATTTTTTTACGTTTTTAATTATTTATTTTAAAATTTTATCAAATTTTTAATAATAACTTCGGCACTTTTTAATAAATTTTACGCAAATTAATATTTTTTAAAAATACAAAATGCATTGTGTTGCATACATCAAGTGCTTTCCAGCAGTATGTTTACTTGTACAATTTAGAACGTTTTTAATTTTATATTTTAAAAATTCATCAAATTTGAAATAATAACTTGGGTTTTTTTTAATAACTTCTATGCAAATTAATATTTTTCAAATAATTATAAAAAACACCGAATTGCATTCATTAGGGGCTTCCCAACAGTATGTCTACTAGTACATTTTTTTACGTTTTTAATTATTTATTTTAAAAATTTATCAAATTTTAAATAATAACTTCGGCACTTTTTAATAACTTTTACGCAAATTAATATATTTTAAAAATTCAAAAAGCATCGTGTTACATACATCAAAGACTTTCCAACCATATATTTTCTTGTTGATTTTAATATGTTTTTAATTATTTATTTTAAAAGTTCATCATATTTGAAATAATAACTTCGAATTTTTTTAATAACTTTTATGCAAATTAATATTTTTCAAATATTCAAAACGCATCGTGCTGCATACATCAAGGACGTTCCAGCAGTATGTTTACTGTACATTTTATTACGCATTTAATTAAATGTTTTAAAAATTCATCAAATTTGTAATAATAACTTGGGCACTTTTTAATAACTTTTTTGCAAATTAATATTTTTCAAATATTTAAAACGCATCGTATTGCATTCATCAGTGGCTTTCCAACAGTATGTCTACTTGTACATTTTTTTACGTTTTTAATTATTTATTTTAAAAATTTAACAAATTTGTAATAATATATTGGGCACTTTTTAATAACTTCTATGCAAATTAATATTTTTCAAATATTTAAAATACATCGAATTGCATTCATTAGGGGCTTCCCAACAGTAAGTCTGCTTGTACATTTTTTTACGTTTTTAATTATTTATTGTATAAATGTATCAAATTTGAAATAATAACTTCGGCACTTTTTGATAATTTTTACGCAAATTAATATTTTTCAAAAAATCAAAATGCACCGTGTTGCATACATTAAGAGCTTTTTAGCAATATATTTACTTGTATATAATATTACGTGTTTAATTATGTATTTTAAAAATTCATCAAATTTAAAATAATAACTTGGGCACTTTTAATTACTTTTACGCAAATTAATATTTTTGAAAAATTTGAAAAGCATCATGTTGCATTTATCAATATCTTTCCAACAGTATTTTTACATGTATATTTGGTTACGTTTTTAATGATTTATTTTAAAAATTCATCAAATTTGAAATAATAACTTGGGCCCTTTTTAATAAATTTTATTCAAATTAATATTTTTCAAAAATTCAAAACGCATCGTGTTGCCTACATCAAGGGCTTTCCAACAGTTCGTCTATTTGTATATTTTATTACGTTTTTATTTATGTATTTTAAAAGTTCATCAAATTTTAAATAACTTGGGCACTTTTTAATAACTTTTATTCAAATTAATACTTTTTAAAAGTTTAAAAAGCATGGTGTTGCATACATCAAGAGCGTTCTAACAGTATCTTTACTTGTACGTTTTTTTACGTTTTTAATTATTTATTTTAAAAATTTATCAAATTTGTAATAATAACTTCGGCACTTTTTTGATGCAAATTAATATTTTTCAAAAAATCCAAACGCATCGTGTTGCATACATAAAAGGCTTTCCAACAGTATGTCTACTTGTATATTTTAGTACGTTTTTAATTATTTATTTTAAAAATTCATCAAATTTTAAATAACAACTTGGGCACTTTTTAATAACTTTTATTCAAATTAATACTTTTCAAATGTTCAAAAAGCATTGTGTTGCATACATCAAGGGCTTTCCAGCAGTATGATTAGTTGTACATTTATATATGTTTTTAATTATTTATTTCAAAAATTCATCAAATTTGAAATAATAACTTCGGCACTTTTTAATAACTTTTACGCAAATTAATATTTTTGAAAAATTTAAAAAGCATTATGTTGCATTCATCAATGGCTTTCCAACAGTATTTTTACATGTATATTTAATTACGTTCTTAAGGATTTATTTCAAAAATTCATTAAATTTGAAATAATTACTTGGGCACTTTTTAATAACTTTTATGCAAATTAATATTTTTCACATATTTAAACCGCATCGAATTGCATTCATCATGGGCTTCCCAACAGTATGTCTACTTGTACAGTTTTTACGTGATTAAATATTTTTTTTAAAAATTTATTAAATTTGAAATAATAACTTCGGCACTTTTTAATAACTTTTACGCAAATTAATATTTTTCAAAAATTCAAAAAGCATCGTGTTACATACATCAAGGTCTTTCCAACAATATATTTTCTTGTTGATTTATCAGGTTTTTAATTATTTATTTTAAAAATTTATTAAATTTGAAATAATAACTTCGGCAATTTTTAATAACTTTTACGCAAATTGATATTTTTCAACAATTTAAAAAGCATTGTGTTGCATACATTGAAGGCTTTTTAGCAGTATGTTTACTTGTACATTTATTTATGTTTTAATTATTTATTTCAAAAATTCATCATATTTGAAATAATAACTTCGGCCATTTTTAGTAACTTTGATGCAAATTAATATTTTTTAAAAATTCAAAACGCATCGTGTTGCATACATCAAAGGCTTTCCGACAGTATGTCTACTTGTATATTTTATTACGTTTTTAATTATTTATTTTAAAAATTTATCAAATTTTAAATAATAACTTGGGCATTTTTTAATAACTTTTATTCAAATTAATACTTTTCAAATGTTTAAAAAGCATTGTGTTGCATACATCAAGGGCTTTCCAACAGTATGTTTAGTTGTACATTTATTTATGTTTTTAATTACTTATTTCAAAAATTCATCAAATTTGAAATAATAACTTCGTCACTTTTTAATAACTTTTACGAAAATTAATATTTTTGAAAAATTTAAAAAGCATCATGTTGCGTTCATCATTGGCTTTCCAACAGTATTTTTAGATGTATATTTGGTTACGTTCTTAATGATTTATTTTAAAAATTCATCAAATTTGAAATAATAACTTGGGCACTTTTTAATAACTTTTATTTAAATTAATATTTTTCAAAAATTCAAAACGCTTCGTGTTGCATACATCAAGGGATTCCCAACAGTTTGTCTATTTGTATATTTTATTATGTTTTTATTTATTTATTTTAAAAGTTTATCAAATTTTAAATAATAACTTGGGAACTTTTTAATAACTTTTATTAAAATTAATACTTTTTAAAGGTTTAAAAAGCATGGTGTTGCATACATCAAGAGCGTTCTAACAGTATCTTTACTTGTACATTTTTTTACGTTTTTAATTATTTATTTTAAAAATTTATCAAGTTTGAAATAATAACTTCGGCACTTTTTAATAACTTTTACGCAAATTAATATTTTTCAAAAATTCAAAAAGCATCGTGTTACATACATCAAGGTCTTTCCAACAATATATTTTC
Source organism: Cryptophagus acutangulus (assembly GCA_963556235.1). Taxonomy (NCBI): domain Eukaryota; kingdom Metazoa; phylum Arthropoda; class Insecta; order Coleoptera; family Cryptophagidae; genus Cryptophagus; species Cryptophagus acutangulus. The sequence continues at coordinate 8,990,696 of OY744560.1, forward strand.
TTGTTGATTTTATTAAGTTTTTAATTATTTATTTTAAAAATTTATCAAATTTGAAATAATAACTTGGGCACTTTTTAATAACTTTTACGCAAATTAATATTTTTCAAAAATTCAAAAAGCATCGTGTTACATACATCAAGGGCTTTCCAACAATATATTTTCTTGTTGATTTTATTATGTTTTTAATTATTTATTTTAAAAATTCATCAAATTTGAAATAATAACTTCGAATTTTTTTAATAACTTTTATGCAAATTAATATTTTTCAAATATTCAAAACGCATCGTGTTGCATACATCAAGGGCTTTCCAACAGTATGTTTATTTGTATATTTTATTATGTTTTTAATTATTTATTTTAAAAATTCATCAAATTTTATTTAATAACTTGGGCACTTTTTAATAACTTTTATTCAAATTAATATTTTTTAAAAGTTCAAAAAGCATGGTGTTGCATACATCAAGAGCGTTCTAACAGTATCTCTACTTGTACATTTTTTACGTTTTTATTTACTTATTTTAAAAATTCATCAAATTTGTAAAAATAACTTGGGCACTTTTTATTAACTTTTATTCAAATTAATACTTTTTAATAATTTAAAAAGCATGTGGTTGCATACATCAAGAGCATTCTAACAGTATCTCTACTTGTACATTTTATTACGCATTTAATTATATGTTTTAAAAATTCATCAAATTTGTAATAATAACTGGGGCACTTTTTAATAACTTTTATGCAAATTAATATTTTTCAAATATTTAAAACGCATCGTATTGCATTCATCACGGGCTTTCCAACAGTTTGTCTACTTGTACATTTTTTTACGTTTTTAATTATTTATTTTAAAATTTTATCAAATTTTTAATAATAACTTCGGCACTTTTTAATAAATTTTACGCAAATTAATATTTTTTAAAAATACAAAATGCATTGTGTTGCATACATCAAGTGCTTTCCAGCAGTATGTTTACTTGTACAATTTAGAACGTTTTTAATTTTATATTTTAAAAATTCATCAAATTTGAAATAATAACTTGGGTTTTTTTTAATAACTTCTATGCAAATTAATATTTTTCAAATAATTATAAAAAACACCGAATTGCATTCATTAGGGGCTTCCCAACAGTATGTCTACTAGTACATTTTTTTACGTTTTTAATTATTTATTTTAAAAATTTATCAAATTTTAAATAATAACTTCGGCACTTTTTAATAACTTTTACGCAAATTAATATATTTTAAAAATTCAAAAAGCATCGTGTTACATACATCAAAGACTTTCCAACCATATATTTTCTTGTTGATTTTAATATGTTTTTAATTATTTATTTTAAAAGTTCATCATATTTGAAATAATAACTTCGAATTTTTTTAATAACTTTTATGCAAATTAATATTTTTCAAATATTCAAAACGCATCGTGCTGCATACATCAAGGACGTTCCAGCAGTATGTTTACTGTACATTTTATTACGCATTTAATTAAATGTTTTAAAAATTCATCAAATTTGTAATAATAACTTGGGCACTTTTTAATAACTTTTTTGCAAATTAATATTTTTCAAATATTTAAAACGCATCGTATTGCATTCATCAGTGGCTTTCCAACAGTATGTCTACTTGTACATTTTTTTACGTTTTTAATTATTTATTTTAAAAATTTAACAAATTTGTAATAATATATTGGGCACTTTTTAATAACTTCTATGCAAATTAATATTTTTCAAATATTTAAAATACATCGAATTGCATTCATTAGGGGCTTCCCAACAGTAAGTCTGCTTGTACATTTTTTTACGTTTTTAATTATTTATTGTATAAATGTATCAAATTTGAAATAATAACTTCGGCACTTTTTGATAATTTTTACGCAAATTAATATTTTTCAAAAAATCAAAATGCACCGTGTTGCATACATTAAGAGCTTTTTAGCAATATATTTACTTGTATATAATATTACGTGTTTAATTATGTATTTTAAAAATTCATCAAATTTAAAATAATAACTTGGGCACTTTTAATTACTTTTACGCAAATTAATATTTTTGAAAAATTTGAAAAGCATCATGTTGCATTTATCAATATCTTTCCAACAGTATTTTTACATGTATATTTGGTTACGTTTTTAATGATTTATTTTAAAAATTCATCAAATTTGAAATAATAACTTGGGCCCTTTTTAATAAATTTTATTCAAATTAATATTTTTCAAAAATTCAAAACGCATCGTGTTGCCTACATCAAGGGCTTTCCAACAGTTCGTCTATTTGTATATTTTATTACGTTTTTATTTATGTATTTTAAAAGTTCATCAAATTTTAAATAACTTGGGCACTTTTTAATAACTTTTATTCAAATTAATACTTTTTAAAAGTTTAAAAAGCATGGTGTTGCATACATCAAGAGCGTTCTAACAGTATCTTTACTTGTACGTTTTTTTACGTTTTTAATTATTTATTTTAAAAATTTATCAAATTTGTAATAATAACTTCGGCACTTTTTTGATGCAAATTAATATTTTTCAAAAAATCCAAACGCATCGTGTTGCATACATAAAAGGCTTTCCAACAGTATGTCTACTTGTATATTTTAGTACGTTTTTAATTATTTATTTTAAAAATTCATCAAATTTTAAATAACAACTTGGGCACTTTTTAATAACTTTTATTCAAATTAATACTTTTCAAATGTTCAAAAAGCATTGTGTTGCATACATCAAGGGCTTTCCAGCAGTATGATTAGTTGTACATTTATATATGTTTTTAATTATTTATTTCAAAAATTCATCAAATTTGAAATAATAACTTCGGCACTTTTTAATAACTTTTACGCAAATTAATATTTTTGAAAAATTTAAAAAGCATTATGTTGCATTCATCAATGGCTTTCCAACAGTATTTTTACATGTATATTTAATTACGTTCTTAAGGATTTATTTCAAAAATTCATTAAATTTGAAATAATTACTTGGGCACTTTTTAATAACTTTTATGCAAATTAATATTTTTCACATATTTAAACCGCATCGAATTGCATTCATCATGGGCTTCCCAACAGTATGTCTACTTGTACAGTTTTTACGTGATTAAATATTTTTTTTAAAAATTTATTAAATTTGAAATAATAACTTCGGCACTTTTTAATAACTTTTACGCAAATTAATATTTTTCAAAAATTCAAAAAGCATCGTGTTACATACATCAAGGTCTTTCCAACAATATATTTTCTTGTTGATTTATCAGGTTTTTAATTATTTATTTTAAAAATTTATTAAATTTGAAATAATAACTTCGGCAATTTTTAATAACTTTTACGCAAATTGATATTTTTCAACAATTTAAAAAGCATTGTGTTGCATACATTGAAGGCTTTTTAGCAGTATGTTTACTTGTACATTTATTTATGTTTTAATTATTTATTTCAAAAATTCATCATATTTGAAATAATAACTTCGGCCATTTTTAGTAACTTTGATGCAAATTAATATTTTTTAAAAATTCAAAACGCATCGTGTTGCATACATCAAAGGCTTTCCGACAGTATGTCTACTTGTATATTTTATTACGTTTTTAATTATTTATTTTAAAAATTTATCAAATTTTAAATAATAACTTGGGCATTTTTTAATAACTTTTATTCAAATTAATACTTTTCAAATGTTTAAAAAGCATTGTGTTGCATACATCAAGGGCTTTCCAACAGTATGTTTAGTTGTACATTTATTTATGTTTTTAATTACTTATTTCAAAAATTCATCAAATTTGAAATAATAACTTCGTCACTTTTTAATAACTTTTACGAAAATTAATATTTTTGAAAAATTTAAAAAGCATCATGTTGCGTTCATCATTGGCTTTCCAACAGTATTTTTAGATGTATATTTGGTTACGTTCTTAATGATTTATTTTAAAAATTCATCAAATTTGAAATAATAACTTGGGCACTTTTTAATAACTTTTATTTAAATTAATATTTTTCAAAAATTCAAAACGCTTCGTGTTGCATACATCAAGGGATTCCCAACAGTTTGTCTATTTGTATATTTTATTATGTTTTTATTTATTTATTTTAAAAGTTTATCAAATTTTAAATAATAACTTGGGAACTTTTTAATAACTTTTATTAAAATTAATACTTTTTAAAGGTTTAAAAAGCATGGTGTTGCATACATCAAGAGCGTTCTAACAGTATCTTTACTTGTACATTTTTTTACGTTTTTAATTATTTATTTTAAAAATTTATCAAGTTTGAAATAATAACTTCGGCACTTTTTAATAACTTTTACGAAAATTAATATTTTTCAAAAATTCAAAAAGCAACGTGTTACATACATCAAGGTCTTTCCAACAATATATTTTCTTGTTGATTTTATTAAGTTTTTAATTATTTATTTTAAAAATTTATCAAATTTGAAATAATAACTTGGGCACTTTTTAATAACTTTTACGCAAATTAATATTTTTCAAAAATTCAAAAAGCATCGTGTTACATACATCAAGGGCTTTCCAACAATATATTTTCTTGTTGATTTTATTATGTTTTTAATTATTTATTTTAAAAATTCATCAAATTTGAAATAATAACTTCGAATTTTTTTAATAACTTTTATGCAAATTAATATTTTTCAAATATTCAAAACGCATCGTGTTGCATACATCAAGGGCTTTCCAACAGTATGTTTATTTGTATATTTTATTATGTTTTTAATTATTTATTTTAAAAATTCATCAAATTTTATTTAATAACTTGGGCACTTTTTAATAACTTTTATTCAAATTAATATTTTTTAAAAGTTCAAAAAGCATGGTGTTGCATACATCAAGAGCGTTCTAACAGTATCTCTACTTGTACATTTTTTACGTTTTTATTTACTTATTTTAAAAATTCATCAAATTTGTAAAAATAAATTGGGCACTTTTTATTAACTTTTATTCAAATTAATACTTTTTAATAATTTAAAAAGCATGTGGTTGCATACATCAAGAGCATTCTAACAGTATCTCTACTTGTACATTTTATTACGCATTTAATTATATGTTTTAAAAATTCATCAAATTTGTAATAATAACTGGGGCACTTTTTAATAACTTTTATGCAAATTAATATTTTTCAAATATTTAAAACGCATCGTATTGCATTCATCACGGGCTTTCCAACAGTTTGTCTACTTGTACATTTTTTTACGTTTTTAATTATTTATTTTAAAATTTTATCAAATTTTTAATAATAACTTCGGCACTTTTTAATAAATTTTACGCAAATTAATATTTTTTAAAAATACAAAATGCATTGTGTTGCATACATCAAGTGCTTTCCAGCAGTATGTTTACTTGTACAATTTAGAACGTTTTTAATTTTATATTTTAAAAATTCATCAAATTTGAAATAATAACTTGGGTTTTTTTTAATAACTTCTATGCAAATTAATATTTTTCAAATAATTATAAAAAACACCGAATTGCATTCATTAGGGGCTTCCCAACAGTATGTCTACTAGTACATTTTTTTACGTTTTTAATTATTTATTTTAAAAATTTATCAAATTTTAAATAATAACTTCGGCACTTTTTAATAACTTTTACGCAAATTAATATATTTTAAAAATTCAAAAAGCATCGTGTTACATACATCAAAGACTTTCCAACCATATATTTTCTTGTTGATTTTAATATGTTTTTAATTATTTATTTTAAAAGTTCATCATATTTGAAATAATAACTTCGAATTTTTTTAATAACTTTTATGCAAATTAATATTTTTCAAATATTCAAAACGCATCGTGTTGCATACATCAAGGGCTTTCCAACAGTATGTTTTTGTATATTTTATTACGTTTTTAATTATTTATTTTAAAAATTCATCAAATTTTATTTAATAACTTGGGCACTTTTTAATAACTTTTATTCAAATTAATACTTTTTAAAAGTTCTAACAGTATTTCTACTTGTAGATTTTTTACGTTTTTAATTATTTATTTTAAAAATTTCTTAATTTTGAAGTAATAACTTCGGCACTTTTTGATAACTTTTACGAAAATTAATATTTTTCAAAAATTCAAAATGCACCGTGTTGCATACATTAAGAGCTTTTCAGCAATATATTTACTTGTATATATTATTTCGTGTTTAATTATTTGTTTTAAAAATTTATCAAATTTAAAATAATAACTTGGGCACTTTTTAATAATTTTTATTTAAATTAATATTTTTCAAAAATTCAAAACGCATCGTGTTGCATACATCAAGGGCTTTCCAACGGTTTGTCTATTTATATATTTTATTACGTTTTTATTTATTCATTTTAAAAGTTCATCAAATTTTAAATAATAACTTGGGCACTTTTTATTAACTTTTATTCAAATTAATACTTTTTAATAATTTAAAAAGCATGGTGTTGCATGCATCAAGAGCATTCTAACAGTATCTCTACTTGTACATTTTATTACGCATTTAATTATATGTTTTAAAAATTCATCAAATTTGTAATAATAACTTGGGCACTTTTTAATAACTTTTATGCAAATTAATATTTTTCAAATATTTAAAACGCATCGTATTGCATTCATCAGGGGCTTTCCAACAGTATGTCTACTTGTACATTTTTTTTACGTTTTTAATTATTTATTTTAAAAATTTATCAAATTTGTAATAATAACTTCGGCACTTTTTAATAAATTTTACGCAAATTAATATTTTTTAAAAATACAAAATGCATTGTGTTGCATACATCAATTGCTTTCCAGCAGTATGTTTACTTGTACAATTTAAAACGTTTTTAATTATATATTTTAAAAATTCATTAAATTTGAAATAATAACTTCGGCCATTTTTAGTAACTTTGATGCAAATTAATATTTTTCAAAAATTCAAAACGCATCGTGTTGCATACATCAAAGGCTTTCCAACAGTATGTTTATTTGTATATTTTATTATGTTTTTAATTATTTATTTTAAAAATTTATCAAATTTTATTTAATAACTTGGGCACTTTTTAATAACTTTTATTCAAATTAATACTTTTTAAAAGTTCAAAAAGCATGGTGTTGCATACATCAAGAGCATTCTTACAGTATCTCTACTTGTACATTTTATTACGCATTTAATTATATGTTTTAAAAATTTATCAAATTTGAAATAATAAGTTGGGCACTTTTTAATAACTTTTATGCAAATTAATATTTTTTAAATATTTAAAACGCATCGTATTGCATTCATTAGGGGCTTTCCAACAGTATGTCTACTTGTACATTTTTTTACGTTTTTAATTATTTATTTTAAAAATTTATCAAATTTGAAATAATAACTTCGGCACTTTTTAATAAATTTTACGCAAATTAATATTTTTTAAAAATTCAAAAAGCATTGTGTTGCATACATTAAAGGCTTTCCAGCAGTATGTTTACTTGTACATTTATTTATGTTTTTAATTATTTATTTCAAAAATTCATCATATTTTAAATAATAACTTTGGCCATTTTTAGTAACTTTGATGCAAATTAATATTTTTCGAAAAATTCAAAACGCATCGTGTTGCATACATTAAAGGCTTTCCAACAGTTTGTCTACTTGTATATTTTATTACGTTTTTAATTATTTATTTTAAAAATTCGTCAAATTTGAAAAAATAACTTCGGCACGTTTTGATAAATTTTACGCAAATTAATATTTTTCAAAAAATCAAAATGCATACATTAAGAGCTTTTTAGCAATATATTTACTTGTATATATTATTACGTGTTTAATTATATGTTTTAAAAATTCATCAAATTTAAAATAATAACTTGGGCACTTTTAATAACTTTTGCGCAAATTAAAATTTTTGAAAAATTTAAAAAGCATCATGTTGCATTTATCAATATCTTTCCAACAGTATTTTTACATGTATATTTGGTTACGTTCTTAATGATTTATTTTAAAAATTCATCAAATTTTAAATACTAACTTGGGCACTTTTTAATAACTTTTATTCAAATTAATACTTTTTAAAAGTTTAAAAAGCATGGTGTTGCATACATCAAGAGCGTTCAAACAGTATCTTTACTTGTACGTTTTTTTACGTTTTTAGTTATTTATTTTAAAAATTTATCAAATTTGTAATAATAACTTCGGCACTTTTTAATAACTTTTACGCAAAATAATATTTTTGAAAAATACAAAATGCATTGTGTTGCATACATCAAGTGCTTTCCAGCAGTACGTTTACTTGTATATTTTATAACGTTTTTAATTATATATTTTAAAAATTCATCAAATATGAAATAATAACTTGGGCACTTTTTAATAACTTTTATGCAAATTAATATTTTTCAAATATTTAAAACGCATCGAATTGCATTTATCAGGGGCTTCCCAACAGTATATCTACTTGTACATTTTTTAAAGTTTTTAATTATTTATTTTAAAAATTTATCAAATTTGAAATAATAACTTCGGCAATTTTTAATAACTTTTACGAAAATTAATATTTTTCAAAAATTCAAAAAGCATTGTGTTGCATACATTAACGGCTTTCCAGCAGTATGTTTACTTAAACATTTATTTATGTTTTTAATTATTCATTTCAAAAATTCATCATATTTGAAATAATAACTTCGGCCATTTTTAGTAACTTTGATGCAAATTAATATTTTTCAAAAATTCCATACGCATCGTGTTGCATACATCAAAGGCTTTCTAACAGTGTGTCTACTTGTATATTTTAATACGTTTTTAATTATTTATTTTAAAAATTCATCAAATTTTAAATAATAACTTGGGCATTTTTTAATAACTTTTATTCAAATTAATACTTTTCAAATGTTCAAAAAGCATTGTGTTGCATACATCAAGGGCTTTCCAGCAGTATGATTGGTTGTACATTTATTTATGTTTTTAATTATTTATTTCAAAAAATTATCAAATTTGAAATAATAACTTCGGCACTTTTTAATAACTTTTACGCAAATTAATATTTTTGAAAAATTTAAAAAGCATTATGTTGCATGTATCAATGGCTTTCCAACAGTATTTTTACATGTATCTTTGGTTACGTTTTTAATGATTTATTTCAAAAATTCATCAAATTTGATATAATAACTTGGGCACTTTTTAATACCTTTTATGCAAATTAATATTTTTCACATATTTAAACCGCAACGAATTGCATTCATCAGGGGCTTCCCAACAGTATGTCTACTTGTACATTTTTCACGTTTTTAATTATTTATTTTAAAAATTTATTAACTTTAAAATAATAACTTCGGCACTTTTTAATAACTTTTACGCAAATTAATATTTTTCAAAAATTCAAAAAGCATCGTGTTACATACATCAAGGTCTTTCCAACAATATATTTTCTTGTTAATTTTATTATGTTTTTAATTATTTATTTTAAAAATTTATCAAATTTGAAATAATAAGTTCGGCAATTTTTAATAACTTTTACGCAAATTAATGTTTTTCAAAAATTCAAAAAACATTGTGTTGCATAGATTGAAGGCTTTCCAACAGTATGTTTACTTGTACATTTACTTATGTTTTAATTATTTATTTTAAAAATTCATCATATTTGAAATAATAACTTCGGCCATTTTTAGTAACTTTGATGCAAATTAATATTTATCAAAAATTCAAAACGCATCGTGTTGCATACATCACAGGCTTTCCAACAGTATGTCTACTTGTATGAGTAGTAAGGGGACACTATAGGCAGACAGGGGGCAGTTTTACTGGCGCCAGCTAACTCCGCCCCCTTTAGGACCGCCCCCATTTAAGCTACTGTCATTCTATCCCCGCCCCAACTCCGCCTCATCCTCCGCCTCCGCCTCAGGTTCCGCTTTAGGTTCCGCCTCAGCTTTAGGTTCCGCCTCAGCTTTAGGTTCCGCCAAAGATTTTGCCTCCGCCTTAGGTTCGGCTCCACCCTAGGTTCCGCCTCTGCCTTAGGTTCCACCATTACCAGCACCTTATGTTCCCAATTGGTGTTTTGGGAGCCAATTTGTCGTGGATAATATAGTTTGTAAGGCCACTCAATTGGTTCCTTATGGGAATCATCATTGTAGTTCTTGACCAATGAGGTGTGTTCTTTGGGAACCATTATTCTTGCGAATAAGGATAGGTACGGGTAAAAAATAAAACAACAATTTTTTTTTTTAAATTTATACAAATACAATTAAATTTATACATTTCGATAAACTGTACCATTAGTTGGATTATATTCTATTATGGTATTATGCAAAATCAAACAATATACAGTGGTGTTGGCAGGAAAATTTCCATTTGCTTCAAATTCCAATTGTATATCTACTGCAGATGATTTAATAGCTTCATTTTGTTTTGAACAATCAATAACAAAGATTGGATAATCTTTAAAATTAACAAATGAAATAGCTGGATCACAATCACGACCATAATACGATCTTTGAAATTCACAATATGATTTAAATGCTTGGGAGTATCTTCCTTTTGAAAAATCTAAATTAAACTTATCATAAAGAAAAGATTCACTATTCAAAAATAGTTTGATATCTCGAACATTTGCTGTAGTAAATACTCCAGCGTCTTGATTAAGTTCATTTCTTTTACTCGTTTGAAATGCTAGTAAAATGAAACGTGGTTTTTCCAGTTGCGATGATGTACGTACAGCCCATTTATCAATACCCGTTTGTTTTATTTGCGGTAACTGATGAAATTCCCATTATCTAAACGGGACAGCAATAGGTCGGTCAATGTACTTTAAAATTTTCAATTTAAGTTCATCATTTACAACAATATGTGGTACGTGCCAGTGAATTTTATTAATATTAAATTTATCAGCTGCTTTGGCACCAAGGAATAAATCCTTATCATTCGAAGATCTAAATAATACCAATTCCTGTTTAGTATGAACAATACATTTTCTATAATCTTCAGCGAAACCCAGTAGAAATTTTAATAGAATACATACACTAACATTATTAGTATTTATTGTGGGGTTAGGATTATTCTTTTTGATAACCAACCGCTCATTGCCATACTTGCTTCCTCGGCTTTATTAAGTGAACAATATCTTTTAGTTGTACTAGTAATACCAACATCTCTAACCCGATCAATTTCAACTCCACCCAATTCATATCGTATCTCGGATAATAAAAATGTTCAGGCGTTACTTATTATTTTTGTAGATGCATCACCGTCATATGATCCTTCAATGTAAATATAGCTATCACATGGTGCTGTGTAAATGTCCTGTGTTTGAATAGGTATTTTTATCTCATCGTTATAATTGAAACTCGATGATAAATATGGGAGATATGTGTGAAATTCATATTTTACAAAACTTTCATCAAAATGCACTTTATCGAAAATATTTAGTAAATCAACCATGTTGTTTTTTTTACACGAAAACCAATTGACTTAAGAAATTTAATATTTTTAGCTGTTAACCGTTTGACACTTTTTCTTTGAATGGGGAATACGTTATCAACTACTTGTACTTTATTGAAGTTTATTCCCATTGTATTTTTCTCGTTTACGCAATTCCAGTCGCACTGTAATCAATTCGTCACGAAAGTTTACCAATTCTCCGCCTTGATCAATAATTGTAATAGTAATGTTGTCTATCGTTTTTACGTTTACAGGTAGATAGGTAATGTTTCTTGGTTCCTCACTAATAGAAATTTTTGGACCAACAGTTGGAGTAAACGTAAATAAATTATGAATAAGGTTATTGTTATAATAGGAATTTGTTATTATAATACACTCCACACGAATAGTTGATACTTTTAGTATTTGTACCAATTCATCTGATTCGTGATCAAGATTTGCTGTTAGTTTTTTAGCGGAAAATCCCAAAATTTTACGAATGGAATCCCCGGGTTCAAAGTTTATATCTTCCTTTCCGTTAATTTCACACTTTAATGTATTTAAATTTGGTGTAATCGAAATGTTAGCTTCTCCCAAGATGTTTTTTAAATAGGCCTCAATATCCACTACGTCATACGCACCAACAGGTATGTTTATTACACTACCACCGTAATAAAATTTGTTTGCGTCTTTATCAATATTTGGTATTGAATTGTATGAATAGAATCCAAGCAATCCTAATGAATAATCAAATTTAAAAAAATCAAGTTCAATTGGTGGAAAATATTTACTTTGTAAAACACTTGTCTTTCCGCTCAATGTAAAAGTATAACACATAATGACTGATAAATATTTATTACATTATTTTATATAGAAAAAAAGTAACAATCTAAATTATATTGTACATAATTATACAAATCAAAACAATTTCTTGAAGCACACATAACAAAAGCTGCCATAGTAAGACAAGTGCTAGGACACATTGAAAATTCTAGAGAAAATCCTGGGCAATCTGCATCAATAACGGGTATAGTTACAATGTTTTCTAAAAATGTTCTATTCATTTCACCATTTACATACACTTTTTTTACATTGTTCCACAAAATGAAATTTTCGAGTATTTTTGGTATCTCATCAGGGTTCTTTCCATCATTATTGTAGTGGATACCATGATGATAGAATTGTATATGCCTTATTTTTTTTTCTCTTCTTCAGTGAGTATTTCGTGAGGAATGTTACTTGAAAAAGTATGGTGAATAATATTTTTTCCATTCAAGGACATAGCCATTTCTTTTACAACAAAAGTACCCCGCACTTGAAATTTTTTCTTTTTTTATTACGTTTTTAATTATTTATTTTAAAAATTCATTAAATTTTAAATAATAACTTGGGCACTTTTTAATAACTTTTATTCAAATTAATACTTTTCAAATATTCAAAACGCATTGTGTTGCATACATCAAGGGCTTTTCAGCAGTATGTTTAGTTGTAGATTTATTTATGTTTTTAATTACTTATTTCAAAAATTCATCAAATTTGAAATAATAACTTCGTCACTTTTTAATAACTTTTACGCAAATTAATATTTTTGAAAAATTTAAAAAACATCATGTTGCATTCATCAATGGCTTTCCAACAGTATTTTTACATGTATATTTAGTTACGTTCTTAATGATTTATTTTAAAAATTTATCAAATTTGAAATAATAACTTGGGCACTTTTTAATAACTTTTATTTAAATTGATATTTTTCAAAAATTCAAAAGTAGTAAGGCTATGGGGAGGTCACTCATGCTTTCTCTTTCTAATACATGTCGATTTAGGTATGAAAATGTAAACATACGGTCTTTATAAATGTATTGTTTTCTCTTTCTAATTTTTTATCAAAACCACAAAACCGCAACATCCGGTCTTTAAGAGATAGCGCGTATGCATAAATATAGTGTGGTGTCTTATAAATAAAAGTGAGCGCATCCGCTTTTGCGCATGCGCTTCCTTCTGCAGGAGTCGGGGTCCGCGCCTTGACGTCACGTCACCTTATCCATATGTGGGATCGGATGATGGGAATGAAGAAAAGTCATGTTTATATTTTAGAATAATTTTTTTTATTAGATAATGTTTAAATATAAATATGGTACATAAGGTTAAAGTTACAAAATAAAAATTACATTTTAAAATCACGAAAAAGTTTAATTATATTACATTTATTTATAATATAATATTAATTTTTCATACATATTTTCTTATTTATTAATATTAGAAATACTGTTTGAATAGAAATTATTATACATAGTAATACAAATAGAATTACAATATCAAATTTTGTGGAATTATTGGTTTCTGAAACATTTGAATACATTGTATTATTTATTTTAATACTATGTTTACCCAAAGATTGGTTATTTTCATATTTTTCAATCAGTGGATTATTATTCTTTATCCAGTCACGAACGTCCCCCCAACTACGATCTTGAAATACAAAACGTATTTTGTAATGTATAAATGAATCATTTACAAAGTTTGTTGGAATTGGCGATGAAAGCACATTTAAATTATAATCCATTATTGGTTTATCATGTAATTTATGCCATGCGCTAGGCCAACTATCATTTTTATTTATTGTATCATTTGAAAAACACACATTTGATTCAATAACATTTTTTGGAGAATAAATGTAGAAAATATTTTGGTTGATTGCAACCAAAATTATGAAACTTGATTGTAGGAACACCATTTTCACACTATTTTTTCATTTACACATTCAGGACAGTTAAGTTTTGATGTAGGTGGACCATCAATGTGAGTTATATCTTCGGGTCTATTATAATGTAACAAACATGGAAGTTGTTTTCTCAATTTATCACACAGCACTGTTATTCTAATGGTAAATTTTCCCAAACTTCTTGTAGTTCCATAGGCGATGCACAACGAAATAAATATTTTAAAGGAAATGTTTTCAACTCAACTGTTGTATATTCACTAAGTATTTTAACATGACTAATGTGATTTAATAAAATATAATCATTCATATTGATAAATTTTTTGAATCTATTTGGATCAGTAAACACTTTTTCCCATTGATTCTGTTGCTCTAGCGTTAATGACATACTGATTGGTTCTGCATAAAATATATGCATTTTAAACTTTATTTTACTTTTACGAATTTATACATTGTCATCATAATCATCATAGTTATTCGGATTTAATTGTATATTATTGTTCAACAACTTTAATAGCAGCGTTTTCAATTGTTTTATTATTCCAATGTTGGGACACTGAATGCCAGTTAATATTGAAAATAATTCAGATTTTTTTCCGCTTTTTTGTAAAACATTATACTCGTAGAATGTATTTTTTTGAATAAAATAAGTCGAACCATTAATGTACCGGAAAACACTATCAATTTGGTTTGGTATCCCACTAAATTCATTCGAAATTGTACCGTATTTTTTTACTTTAAAATTACAATCGTTAACTTCATCAAATAAATTATCATCATAAAATATGAATGTGTTACCTCTATAATTATTGTACACACCCTGAATTTGAATGTTCACATTTAAACCAATTTCTCTTATTAATTTTCTTTCTTTCACAATAAAAGTTGGAAACTCAACAATATAATAGATATGTTGAAGAAAAAATACTATGTCACCATTGGGTCTTTGATATATTGCAATGAAATTATGAAAATGTTCAGGTAAATCACGCATATAGTCTTTAATTAATTTTGGATGTTTGTTTACTAAACGCATATTTTCTAAATTTATTATCCACACCCACTGATTGTGAATTACATATAAATGCTTATTCAAAATAATAAAACTATTTTGTTTATGTTGTACATTACAAAGATCATTTGGTGATAGATCATTTAATTTATTTATTAATTTTTTCATGGTAGGTTGGGGAATGCGTGGAGTTATTGTAGAGAATTTTGATGATAAAGTCATTTGATTTTTATTAACGTTTACCAATTTTTTTTAACACCATATTGCTTTTGTATTGCATTAATATCATCTTGATCTAATTTTTAGAAAATATTTATGTAATTGTATGCATATATTATAGCATTTGGGTTAGATGAATGTTGTATACCCAAAGTATGTCCAATTTCATGTATTAGTACAGTGAATAAACTTATTTTATCAATTGGTGGATTATCCAATCCAAAGTACCAATTCTCTTCTTTATCAAAGTGTATTTCTACACATTTATCATTGTCTGGAAAATATGCATGTGCTAACACATTTCCTCTCCCATCAAAATCTGGATAACAAATTTCTCGTCCATCACATGCAACTTTTTTGTGATTTCGAGCAGCAAATGATATTACTATATCAGCATTAAATCTTACTTGTTTGAATTTTAAATTGGTAACGTTTTGCCATGTTTGAAATGTTTTATGGGCAATTTCTAACACTTTCTTATTTCCAACAAATACATGCCATGTTAAATTTGTTTTATTCCATTTATTGGGTGCAACTGAAAATGCCATCGGGTTATCAGCTACACCACATCGTGGTTTATTCAACAAACTTAATGTTTCTTGATTAAGTGTTCCATCAACTGGTAGATCATAATACTCTTGGGAACGAGTTAACGCTTCAATGTATTTATCTTCACTATCAGTTAAAAACGTAGAATTCAAATTATTTTCTATATATCCAAATTTTTCAAAATAATCCATAACATTTACGTTCTTTGTAAAATCAATTTCTGTAGATTCAATTTTTATTGCTAACCACAAGACACTTAATGTTAACCGCAACATGATAATCATATCCCAAATCTGATAAGAATAGCGAAATAAAACAAATCAACGTAGTATTTATACATTTATTATTGTGATGGTAAATTTCTTACAACATAATTATATATTTGTTCACAATTTGATAAAGCACAAATACATTTTTATTAAAACTATGATTCATACATTTAGGTTTACATTTTACAAGTTTAGAAAACTCCAAATTAATAATATGAGGTTGAATTTTTTTATTATCAGTTATTTGATTTAATTTTCTTAATAGAAAATCTTTTTTAAGGACTTCGGAGATAGTGTACTGAAGTACGAGTGAAAGTCAATTGTTCAAAAGGCAACAATACTTTTTAATATGTTCGACGCGTTTCGAGCTACAAGCTCATCATCAGGAAACAATTCTAAAAATTTATAAAGCATAAGAGAGAAAAATTACTATGTTTAAATTTAACGAGTGGAAAATTCCATTACTTACAACGATTGTTAAATTACAAAAAGGTAAATAAGAAGATTATTTTGAGCATAACAATTGAGGACAGCAAATTCGCTGGCAACATCACAAGTTTTAGATTGAAAACAGTAGTTTGAAAGCCTAATTAGCCATAACAGAAGGCCATTTTAATTAGTCAGGTTTGAAGCGGTATTTTGAAAGCACAATATCAACATCGAAATCACTTAAAACTAGACATAAACCGGTTGCAACAGTTACAATTTAAAATTACAATTTAAAATTAAGTTTAATTTTAATAAATTAGATTAAAAATTAATAAATAATTAAATTACTTAAAAAACGCGACCAGCGCGTGGTCTGACTAGGAATCTTTGGTTAAGTTCTGTGACGGAAGGTGAGCGAGAACATTTGACGTGCTGTTTTGTTGCGCGGAAGGCGCCAAATTCGAATTTGTGGATTGATTCAAGTTCATTGTAAGGACATTAGAAATTTCTGGTTGCATATAGTTGAGCATCGTAAAATCTTTATCGGTCGAGAATTTTAGAATTTCTAGGTTCTCCAAAAATGTAAGTTTCGAACCCTTGTTCATTACATGTAATATGATGAAATTATTTTCGTCGTTCGCGTCAAACGAATGATTGAATTCTCTTAGGTGTTTACCAAAATATGACTTATCGTTGTCAATCGCATTTTTTGATCTTAAGTGTTCTTTAATTCGAGTGCCGAAGGGCCTACCGGACTGTCCTATATAACCTGCGTTGCAAGAATTGCATTTTAGTAAATAAACTCCACTATTGTCCAATTTTTTGTTTATATTTTTTATTTTTGAAAAAAGTGATTTGATTGTGAAAAGCGGTTTAAAAGCACATTTAATTTGCACTTCATGTAAAGCAAACGATATTTTGTCTGAAATCTCTCCGAAATAAGAAAACGATTTGTAGGCTTCTGAATTAATTTCTGAAGTAGTTGAACTTGGGAAAGCCTGGTCGGTAAGCCTCAAAAAAGATTTTTTTGAAATAAGTTTATCTATCAACTCCGGTTTGTAACCATTGGCCACAGCGATTTGTTTTATGATACCAACCTCTTTTTTGAAATTAAAAGTTGATACTGGTGTGTTGAAGAGTTTGTTTATGTAGCAATAAAACGCTGCGAGCTTATGGCTCATGGGGTGGCATGAATCTATTGGAATAGTGTTATTAGTTTGGGAAGGTTTCCTAAAAATGTCGAATTCAATTTTGTTGCCTATTCTCCTAAGGTTTAAATCAAGAAAATTAATAGATGAATCAATTTCAAATTCAACCGTAAACTTTATGTCTAAATTAATCTCGTTAATGAATTGCAGAAAATCAAGTACTTCGTCCTTTGAACCGTTCCAACCGATTAAAATGTCGTCGACATATCTGTACCAAAATTTAATTTTACCCACGTGTTTACAGTTTGAATTGAAATTTTTTTCTTCAAACCATTGCATGAAAAGTTCCGATAAGTACGGTGATAAAGGAGAACCCATAGGTAAGCCGTTAGTTTGGGCAAAGAGTTTTTCATTAAATTTGAAGAAATTTTGATCAAGACAAACCGACAAGAGGTCAAATATAGCTGATCTATCAAAATCAGAAAATGAAGACTCGCAAAGGATCTTTTCCATGAGATGTTTGACTATTGGAATCGGAATGCTAGGAAATAAGCTCACGACGTCAAATGAGAAGAGAATGGAGTTTTCTTCTAACTTAATCTTTTCTAATTTGTTTACTAATTCTTTTGAGTTTTTGATAGTTCTACTTGAATTGAGAGGAAAAGCTGAATTGAAGAGTTTACTCAACCATTTCGTGATATTATACGTGTAAGAATCTATGTATGAGACTACCGGTCTCATTGGTAGAAGAAGCTTGTGCAATTTTGGTAACCCATAAAGTTTCGGAATTTTCGGGTTCATTGGAATTTTCGGAATGAAGAAATCGAATGTTTCGCATATAGATTTGATATTTTCGAAATGGATTTTATACAAATTTCTGAATTTTATGGCAAACTTATTGACCGATTTTAAGGACGTCTCTTCAACTATCGGGTTTGAATCTAGAAATTCCACAACCTTCTCCACATATTCAACTTTACTCATTATGACAAGGCAATTTCCTTTATCCGCTTTCATCAATACTAAATTCTTTTATTTGATTTTCTTTCTAATGTCCCTAATCAATAAATTTTCCGAAATCAGCTTTTTGTTGAAAGTGTTCTCGCTTACCTTTGACAATTCTTTTTTCAATATATCACTGCATTTTCCCCTACCAAACTCCTTCACTTCTTTCGAATTGAAATTGATCGCCGCTTCAATATCAGTAATGAGTAGTGTTAGGCTCTCTTGATTTAGCATTGGTTTGGGGCTGTATTTGAGGCCTTTTTTTAAAAAGGCTAATTCAACTGATGAAAATTCAGTATCGGACAAATTTTTGATGCGTGGGTGGAAATGATGGTGAAAGGTTACATCTTCCGTGTTTGATTGGCTCTTTGAAAATATCATCGTTTTCTCATTTCTCAATTTTTCTAACTTCCATTTAACGCTGGTGTACCGCTTCTTATTGTAAATTAAAATTTCCTCGTTTAAAAGAGATCTGAATGAGTCCCATTCCAAATTTGAAATAATTGACTTTCACTCGTACTTCAGTACACCATCTCCGAATTCATGGAGTTTCAAGAAGAATCACCTTCCCATTCAATTGAAGCCAGTCAAACCACCCTTCTTCACAAATTCAAAAAGTTAGCATTCAAGAGAGAAAGAATAAATTCACACATCTGGTTCAACAGCCGATGCCTAAAAGAAAAAATCACACCAAACTTTGCCAAAATCAAAACACCAGTAAATAGTAGAAAGAACAGGAAAGTACAAAACTCCGTCACTTACGCCGAAAAGAAAACGGTCACCGAAGAACAAAGAAAGTGGTATGTTCAATTATCAAATACAGAAATTAGAATAAAAATCTTATTCACTTCAATTATGTCATTTATTTCAAATTTGGAATGGGACTCATTCAGATCTCTTTTAAACGAGGAAATTTTAATTTACAATAAGAAGCGGTACACCAGCGTTAAATGGAAGTTAGAAAAATTGAGAAATGAGAAAACGATGATATTTTCAAAGAGCCAATCAAACACAGAAGATGTAACCTTTCACCATCATTTCCACCCACGCATCAAAAATTTGTCCGATACTGAATTTTCATCAGATGAATTAGCCTTTTTGGAAAATGGCCTCAAATACAGCCCCAAACCAATGCTAAATCAAGAGAGCCTAACACTACTCATTACTGATATTAAAGCGGCGATCAATTTCAATTCGAAAGAAGTAAAGGAGTTTGCTAGGAGAAAATGCAGTGATATATTGAAAAAAGAATTGTCAAAGGTAAGCAAGAACACTTTCAACAAAAAGCTGATTTCGGAAAATTTATTGATTAGGGACATTAGAAAGAAAATCAAATCAAAGAATTTAGTATTGATGAAAGCGGATAAAGGAAATTGCCTTGTCATAATGAGTAAAGTTGAATATGTGGAGAAGGTTGTGGAATTTCTAGATTCAAACCCGAAAGTTGAAGAGACGTCCTTAAAATCGGTCAATAAGTTTGCCATAAAATTCAGAAATTTGTATAAAATCCATTTCGAAAATATCAAATCCTTATGCGAAACATTCGATTTCTTCATTCCGAAAATTCCAATGATCCCGAAAATTCCGAAACTTTATGGGTTACCAAAATTGCACAAGCTTCTTCTACCAATGAGACCGGTAGTCTCATACATAGATTCTTACACGTATAATATCACGAAATGGTTGAGTAAACTCTTCAATTCAGCTTTTCCTCTCAATTCAAGTAGAACTATCAAAAACTCAAAAGAATTAGTAAACAAATTAGAAAAGATTAAGTTAGAAAAAAACTCCATTCTCTTCTCATTTGACGTCATGAGCTTATTTCCTAGCATTCCGATTCCAATAGTCAAATATCTCATGGAAAAGATCCTTTGCGAGTCTTCATTTTCTGATTTTGATAGTTCAGCTATATTTGACCTCTTGTCGGTTTGTCTTGATTAAAATTTCTTCAAATTTAATGAAAAACTCTATGCCCAAACTAACGGCTTACCTATGGGTTCTCCTTTATCACCGAACTTATCGGAACTTTTCATGCAATGGTTTGAGGAAAAAATTTTCAATTCAAACTGTAAACACGTGGGTAAAATTAAATTTTGGTACAGATATGTCGACGACATTTTAATCGGTTGGAACGGTTCAAAGGACGAAGTACTTGATTTTCTGCAATTCATTAACGAGATTAATTTAGACATAAAGTTTACGGTTGAAGTTGAAATTGATTCATCTATTAATTTTCTTGATTTGAACCTTTGGAGAATAGGCAACAAAATTGAATTTGACATTTTTAGGAAACCTTCCCAAACTAATAACACTATTCCAATAGATTCATGCCACCCCATGAGCCATAAGCTCGAAGCGTTTTATTGCTACATAAACAGACTCTTCAACACACCAGTATCAATTTTTAATTTCAAAAACGAGGTTGGGATTATAAAACAAATCGCTGTGGCCAATGGTTACAAACCGGAGTGGATAGATAAACTTATTTCAAAAAAATCTTTTTTGAGGCTTACCGACCAGGCTTTCCCAAGTTCAACTACTTCAGAAATTAATTCAGAAGCCTACAAATCGTTTTCTTATTTCGGAGAGATTTCAGACAAAATATCGTTTGCTTTACATGAAGTGCAAATTAAATGTGCTTTTAAACCGCTTTTCACAATCAAATCACTTTTTTCGAAAATAAAAAATATAAACAAAAAATTGGACAATAGTGGAGTTTATTTACTAAAATGCAATTCTTGCAATGCAGGTTATATAGGACCGTCCGGTAGGCCTTTCGGCACTCGAATTAAAGAACACTTAAGATCAAAAAATGCGATTGACAACGATAAGTCATATTTTGGTAAACACCTAAGAGAATTCAATCATTCGTTTGACGCAAACGACGAAAATAATTTCATCATATTACATGTAATGAACAAGGGTTCGAAACTTACAATTTTGGAGAACCTAGAAATTCTAAAATTCTCGACCGATAAAGATTTTACGATGCTCAACTATATGCAACCAGAAATTTCTAATGTCCTTACAATGAACTTGAATTAATCCACAAATTCGAATTTGGCGTCTTCCGCGCAACAAAACAGCACGTCAAATGTTCTCGCTCACCTTGCGTCACAGAACTTAACCAAAGATTCCTAGTCAGACCACGCGCTGGTCGCGTTTTTTAATTAATTTAATTATTTATTAATTTTAATCTAATTTATTAAAATTAAACTTAATTTTAAATTGTAATTTTAAATTGTAACTGTTGCAACCGGTTTATGTCTAGTTTTAAGTGATTTCGATGTTGATATTGTGCCTTCAAAATACCGCTTCAAACCTGACTAATTAAAATGGCCTTCTGTTATGGCTAATTAGGCTTTCAAACTACTGTTTTCAATCTAAAACTTGTGATGTTGCCAGCGAATTTGCTGTCCTTAATTGTTATGCTCAAAATAATCTTCTTATTTACCTTTTTGTAATTTAACAATTGTTGTAAGTAATGGAATTTTCCACTCGTTAAATTTAAACATAGTAATTTTTCTCTCTTATGCTTTATAAATTTTTAGAATTGTTTCCTGATGATGAGCTTGTAGCTCGAAACGCGTCGAACATATTAAAAAGTATTGTTGCCTTTTGAACAATTGACTTTCACTCGTACTTCAGTACACCATCTCCGAATTCATGGAGTTTCAAGAAGAATCACCTTCCCACTTTTTAAGGACACCTTTCACATAAACGACATCTACATTTTGATTAATTATACTAAAATACAAAATATTATTCAGTTCAGAAAGATGAGTGTTCCCAGAGCTATATTTGATACAGTGATGGTTAAATTCCAAAAAATTTACTTGATTTTTTTCCTCTTCACTTAATGTGTGAAATGGTTTCACAGATTTGAAAACATGATGTACAACTTGTTTTCCATCACTTATTGCCAATTCTTTAGGCATAAAATATTCATTTGAAAAAAAACCTTGAACGTCTAATATAATGAACTTCATGAAAAACTTAATTGATACTGCAACTTTTAGGATTTTATTTTAAATATATTACAATATATTTCTTGTGATTCCACTTAATGGTTTATATTCTACAACACTATCATGAATAATGAGACAAAATAGACGAGTTTTATCTGAAAAAACTTCACTGCTTTCAAATTCAATTTTTAAATCAACAGTTGTTTGTTTTGTAGCTTCATTTTGCTTTGAACAGTCAATTACAAATAGAGCACGATTTTTGAATTGTGAATATTCTAATAGCGGTTGCTGTTGTTTTCGATCTCCATAAAAAGCTCCTTGAAAATCTACAAATGATTTATACAATTCAACAAAATTATTTATATCAAATTCACTTTTTACACTTTCATATGGATAGCTTTCTGAATTGAGAAAAATTTTGAAACGAATAATACTAACATTATCAAAATATGTCGGATCTTCTTTAAAATTATCTTTACGATTGGTTTGAAATGCTACTATAATGTATCGTGGTCTCTCTAAATTTGTTGATGTTTTCACCGCCCACACTTGTTTTGTTGTGCTAAGAAGAGCTGGTAATTCATGAAGTTCCCATTGTCGATATGGAATGTACAAAGGTTTATCAGATTTTATTTTGTCAAGAATACGTAATTTTTCAGCATCATTCGGATAAATGTGTTTTACTTTCAATTCAATTTTATTTATTATAATTTTTCCTCTTCTAGTACCAGTACTTTTATAACAATTATCATCCGACCGATAACGCACTAATTTTATCGTATGTTTACCGCCAATAACTTTTTTATAATCTTCAAATATTCCCCGAAAATAATGTAGAGGAATTAATAACACAAAATTTTTCAGACTTTTAGCTTGATGTATTCCAAGTGGCCAATTCCAACCAGCAATTTGTAAGGCTTTGCTTTCGCTCGGATTCAAACATAAAAACGATTTTATTGTACTAACTATTCCAGGATTTCGAATTTTATCCACTTCTTTTCCATTTAATTCATAGCTTATTGATTCAAAAATAAATGCACCAAAATTATTTACAAGTTCACATGAACTAACATCATTTGGTAAAGTAGGTGCATCAAATTGTCCTTCAATTTATAAATTAGCATTATGCATTTCCATCAACACATCTTGTTGATTGATGTTTATTTCAATTTCATCATTGTTATCAAACGATTTAGTATGTGGATGATATGTATGTATTTCTTCTTTAATGATGGACTCATCGAATATTGGTTGGTTAAATATTTGCAATTTTTCTGATATGATAACCCAACGATTGTAGAAACAATATATTTTCAGACGATAACTTGTTGATGGTTAAACGGCTCTTCACCAAACTAGAATTGTTGAATGAATATGGAGATGGTGTTGCAAGCTTTAAGTAGTTGTTGAAACTTAAAGGCAATTTACATTTTTTTTAATTCTAATCGCATAATAATTTATTCGCCTCGAAAATTAACTTCAACAGAATTTTGATCTAATATATCAATTGATATACTATCAATCTTTTTTCGATTTACAGGTAGATATACAAAATTCCGTGGTTCTATGTTTATATTATAGCCGGGGTCTACACTTGGGGTAAATTCGTATAACGTATGCGATGATTTGTTATTGTAGAATGAACCATTAATAATGTTACACTCTATTCTTATAGTTCCAACTTTAATTATATTTACTGGTAAATCAGACTCATGCACTTGGTTTGCAATCAGTTTCTTTCTTGAAATTCTAATATGTTGGCTATACTATCATTAGGGGTAAAATCTAAAATCAATGTCATATACACTCCACAACTCACATTTGAGTGTGTTATTATTAGGCTTTAATGTTATCGCATTGTTTTCTTTGCCAAATTGTTTTTGTAAGTACAATTCAATGTCAGATAATTCGTAAGACCCCGTCGGAATTTTGATGAAAGTTAGTCTATTATCTCGATAGAAATATAATTTATTTGCATGTTCCTCAATATTTGGTATTGAATTGTAGGTAGTAAAACCAATTAGAGCTAGAGAATAATCAACAGTAATACCACAAGACCTTTACAATAGCCGGCTATTTTTTTTTCATTAATTTATCAAGAAAGCTTGCATTTTAATAATTTAAACGAGAACTTATCAAGCATTAATAATCTGATTAAAGCCCGAGAGCTTTAGCTCGAGGGCTTTAATCTTTAATTATTAATGTTTGGTAAGTTCGAGTTAAATTATTTAAAAATGCAAGATTTGAGATAAATTATAAAAAAAATAGCCGATATTGTAAAGGTCGAGTGGTATTTAGAAAGATTATTTATTGATTGAAAATTTTGATCGCTTCTCAATTGCTTTTCAATTGATTTTGCAGTAAAATTATAACATGTAAAACTGTCAAAATTAAATTCGCGTCGTCTACTTCAAATTTAAAAATGTCACGTGATCGGATATTGCTACCGATTAAAATAGTCGGTGATATTTCAGCTAACGCATACCTCATCCCGCAGTAAACACACATGAAATAAATAATCACCGCTAATGTCCAATTCAATTGGTGGATAATAATATTGAGATATGTGACTGGTGCGACCTGTTAAGGTAAAAGTCGTAGACATAACTAAAAAACAAATTTAAAATGTATGGTTTTTATTCAAAAATTTTAAACATAAATGTCCACAATTATACCCATTATACTGTATCTGTTCTCTATTATAAGTTACATTGCAATCTTTAAAATAGTGCATCAATTCTAAGGGTGGTTTTAAATTTCCATAACTATCAAAATACAATACGTTTTTTCTTCGTTTTTTATAAGCAACCCAATGTGTACCACTACCACTATCTGAATCTAAATTTACTATACCACATTCCATATAAGGTGAAATGCTCGGTAATTTATTACGCATATAAACACCACGAAAGTTTGATATTTTCAGTGATTTAGCAAATTTATTTAAATCTTGATCTGTTAGAGCTCTTCGTGGTAGTGATTTCCAAACTAGTTTTTTTGTTTCTTGAGATATAACCTCATTCCAGAACGATATTTCTTAAAAAATAGTCCCGAGCCTTTCTTGCCAACAGCAATAGATTCTATTTTTTGATTGTGTCGTTGTTTTTCTTCAAACTCTTTTTTTGAATTCTTAGCATCAATTACTGCTTTAGCGACTCCACCAGCACCTCCTGCTAATGCGCCCAAAGCTGACAAACCAGCAAATAACGGTATTAGAGGTAAAAATCCTCCTGTTTTTGGAATAGGTATCAATCTAGGTAATCGAACTTTTTTCTGACCTCCAACACTTTTAACAGCCACACGAGCAGCTTTCAAAGCTGTTTGACTTATACCTTTCAAGTTACCATCTACATCACTAATTCCATGTAATAAACTTTTCACATTATCAACAACAGCTTTACGAAATGCAATTTTTTTTCTTTTTGGGTTTTCTGTTTTTTGATTTTACACTTTTCCTCACAACACCCATACCGAGTTTACGCTTAGCTTTCATTGCGTTTGTAACAAACCAGGCTGATGATTTTTCACCAAGAGAAGCGTCTTTTGCAAGTACATTCTCCCACGCTTTGTATTCTAATTGTTTGTCTGCTAAATGTCGTTGATTTAAATCTTTATTTTCAGAATATGATATATCATGTTGTTTACATGCACTATCTAAACCATTTATACCAGGATCTCCTCGTTGCAAACGATTTTTTAGTTTTGTACCAGGTCCACAATATTGATATCCGGGTATATGAATTTCAAATGGGAGTTTATCAATAACAGTATTTAATAGACCTGAATCGTAATGTTGATACATGTACACTGAATTTCTTTTTCATAGTTAAACAACACTTATCATTCCCTGTAGAAAATTTAGATGTGATTGCAAAACGAGGTGATGGTAAACATGGTTAACTTTTACCACCATCTTTAAGTACAATTGTATGTGGACCAAGTGGGTGTGGAAAAACAAATATAATGAGTTTGTTGTGTAATAAAAACGGTCTACGATTCGAAAATGTTTACATTTATTCTAAATCGTTATATCAACCTAAATATGAGCTGCTGCGTCAAATAATTGCAAAAATACCTGAGATTCAATATTATGATTACAGTGACAACTCAAAAATAATAGAACCTACTGAAGCAAAATCAAATTCTATATTTATATTTGACGATGTTGCATGTGATAAACAAGATAATATTCGCGACATAAGGATGTTGATTGTTTCTATCTTTGTCAGACATATACTAGAATTCCAAAGCATTTAATACGTGATAATGCGAATGTGCTGATTATTTTTAAACAGGATGGAATGAATTTGAAACATATTTATGATGATCATGTAAACACCGATATGTCGTATGAGCAATTTCACCAAATATGTTTGGAATGTTGGAAAGAAAAGCATGGAGTATTGGTAATCTGTAAGGATGAAGATATAAAGGATTGACGATATCGAAAAGGATTTGATAAATTTATATATATATATAAGTGTTTTAAATAATATTAGTATAGTCATCATGTTACCTGTACCTGTTCAAAGTAAAACATTAAAACCAAAAATTATCAATGCATCAAATGTTATACGAAAAAAATATTTAATGTTAAAATTAAATAAAACTGAAAATGATGAATATATTAACAATCTACTTATAAATCCATTAACAAAACCATTAATCAATATTGAAAAAATTACATCTGAACTACTTGAAACAAAAAACAAGATAAAAAATGATTTTATAGCAAAAGAAGAACCCGTGAAAAAAGATGTAAAAAAAGTCGAGTTTCTGAAAACTGACTTAATTGGTGAATCATCAAGAAACAGTGAAAATGAAATAGATAATAACGATGATGAAGATAGAAGAAGTGATGATCTTAATGACACAGTTTTTGATGAGTCGCTTATAAAAGAACTTTTATCCCAAAAAGCGTTGATGGAATATTTGAACCAATACCCTAATTTTACTAAAAGATACATTGGAAAGTTTTTTGCTGGAGATTCAACAATTGATCGATTATATGGAATTAAGTATAATTCAGAACTGAGCGATTTATAATTCAGAACTGAGCGACAATGGGTTCTAAGAAAATAGACTTTGACAAAAACAGTGATATTATTGTTGATGATAAGTATACTTTTCCCGGTACTGAAGGATTATACAACCAAATTTTTCTAAAAGAACCCAATGACTATACTTCAGACGATGAGAAAAATTATAATAAAATTTTAAATATTACGAGTTTGCCTTATGTGAAATATGATCGCACTCAACCGCTTAAGCGTTCCACATCACGAAAACAAATACACATAAAAAAAGTTATGTCTAAAACTTTTATTGGAGGTAATGGAATGTCAATGATGTCAGCACATATATTCAATGATGATAAAATTGAATATGTTTATTGGGATGATATAAATGAACGTATTGATCGTTTACGATTACTAATAGCATCTCAGTCGGCAGGCAATACCGCACATAATAACGAAATTAACACTATATTGGAAGAGTTACATGAAGTTGGGGTTATTTAAAAAATGAGTGTTGACAAGTTTGGACGTTCTTTCAAACGTAAAGATAAAAGTAGTGAAAGTGCGGGGTTGCAATATAAAAAGCAAATTGCTTATACTGAAGATGGAGAGTTTGACTTTGAAAATCACAAACTGTGTAATATAAATTCACCCGTTAATATCCTCGATGCAACAAACAAACAATATTTGGATGAAAAAATCCAAACAGTGTTGGATAATAGCAATGTAAAACATAAAAACCAACAAAGGATAATCAACAACGTTATTGTTGATTTAAATAAATCAATGTCTGAATCCCTAAAAATGTAAAAAAAAAAATTTCAAAAATTTAATGACATGGAAATATCTAATCAAACGCACTTAGATAAATATACTAATGAAATCAATGAAACAATTGAAAAAAAACTGAATCTTTTTAAATTTGAATTTAATAAAACCGATATTAAATATATTCAGGAAGAAATTACTAAAGCATTAGATTATTTTTCTATCCAAAACCAAACGTTGAAGAAAACAATTCAAAATAATTATACTGAAAATTTTAATGATATAGCAAAAGTAATCAATATAACAAACGATTTAGATAATAAAGTGATTTATTTACAAAACTTTATAATAGAATTACAAACACAATATAAATCATTTGCAAATGTATTAAATCAAGTTCAAAAGTTGAACCAAAGAATTGAAAAAGTTGAGAATGATTTTCCTGTTGTACCAAAAAGAAGAATATAACCCAAAGAATCTATAAAATCAATTTAGAAATCATTTCATTCCAAATGGTGAACAAACCTAGTGCCAAAGAGTTGGTTGTGAACGAGTTACACAAACCTGCAAGAAAAACAGTTAAAAGACGTCGTACTATAATTAAAGGTTTTGATGACTTATGGCAAGCCGATCTAGCTGAAGTTACCAACTTTGCAAAAGAAAATAAAGGGTTTAAATACATTTTAGTTGTAATAGATTGTTTTTCGAAATATGTGTGGTGTAGACCTATAAAAATGAAAACAGCCAACTATGTAACAAAAGCTTTAGAAGATATTATATACACATCAAATCGTACGCCCAAAAACTTACAAACCGATCAAGGAAAAGAATTCTACAATTATCAATTTGAAGCTATTATGAAAAAGAATAATATAAATCATTACCATACATTTACCATCATGAAAGCCGCAATAGTAGAACGTGTAATAA
Source organism: Cryptophagus acutangulus (assembly GCA_963556235.1). Taxonomy (NCBI): domain Eukaryota; kingdom Metazoa; phylum Arthropoda; class Insecta; order Coleoptera; family Cryptophagidae; genus Cryptophagus; species Cryptophagus acutangulus. The sequence goes on from OY744560.1 coordinate 9,020,048, forward strand.
GAACATTAAAGGAAAAATTATATCGTATGTTTAGTTTAAACGGAAGTTATAAATGGTTATTTATTTTTTACGATTTGGTAAATAAATATAACAACACCATTCATCGAACGATTAAAATGAAACCAAATGAAGTTTCTAAGGAGAATGAATCAGAAATTTTGAAAAAATCATATAATCATTTAAAAATTGCCAACAAATATAAATTTAAGGTTGGTGATGTTGTACGTATAAGTAAATCGAAACATGTGTTTGATAAAGGATATACCCCTAATTGGACCACGGAATTATTCAAAATTATGAAAATACGAATAACGAATCCTATAACATATTTATTAGAAGATCTTCATGGTACACCTATAAGTGGCGGATTTTATGAAGTTGAATTACAGAAAACTCAACAGTCAGATATTTATTTAATTGAAAAAGTATTACGAAAAAAGGGTGATAAACTATATGTTAAATGTTTGGGTTTCGATAAAACACGCAATAGTTGGATTAAAAATACGGATGTTCAATAAATTTAATCATTTCTATGTATATAGATTTGCATATACATATATTTATGAAGAAAATGTCAATCAAATTGGGAGGGGCGTCATTTGATTTTAGAAATATAAATATGAATACACACATTTTTACAATTTAGTTGTAATTTCATTGCATTGAGTTTAAAATGAGGCAAAAAAAATAAGTGTATTGTAAAGGATAAGTTAAGTTCAAAGAAATTAAAAAACATTAATCAACAAGAAGAAAAACCAAATAAGATCGAAAATTCAACAACACTTTGTTTTGAGCAGACAGAAGTAGACAATGTTATTAATAATTTTTTTCAAGATGTCTCATATAAAACAAACGCATTGCAAACTCCATTGGTAACAAATTCGATTTTAATAAACCAATCTACTTATAAATTATCAAGTGCAACAACAAAACTAAATTTAGTTTTAAACATAGGAATAATTACAGAAAAAGATTTTCGTCCGGTTATTCAATTAGAAGACATAAACACAAAAAAAATTATTACATTTGATTCTTTTGATTGGTGGGACATTGTAAAGTGTTTAAAACGTGTTCAATCCGAATATTTCAACTTCCATTGGTATGAGAATGATTCAAGTGATTCAAGAAAATTTTCCATTGAATACAATAATTACAAGATCGAGGGGTGTTTTAGTGAAGGAAAAAAAGTGGTTAAAATTATAAATTCAGAACAGAACTCAATATTATTAGATAAGTCTAACATTCAGGATATATTTAAATTTAAACATGTTTTTAATTTAAAACTACGATTATATACAAATTTGCGGTTCAAAGATTTTTACAATGAAATATTAAATATTATTTTTAATACAATAAATTCATTTTCTACGCAGAATGTTAATTGTGTAGATCATTGTTATATTTTAGATTTCATAAATGTTCTTTGTAATATAAATAACAATTTTGAATCCTTATGTGTGTTAGAATATGTGAAATTTTATCCAGAAAAAGTTATAGATGATTTTGTAAACAAATATGTGTATAATTAATTCATATATCAAACAATTTTTATATTTAGTCATTTGTTATCTAAAATTATGTATGTATTGACGTATGAAATCTTCATTAATTATTATAGATAATAATTATGTATATAATTTATTTTTTATATTGAACAATAAATCAGAATTAATTCTGCCAGTAGTGTAAGTAAAAATCATGTTTCCTTTAACACAAGTCAAAATAAAATTTACCCAATGGTTCAATGGTCGTTTGCTTGTCAAGCAGCACGGAGAAGACCTTGGGAGGAAATTACAAGGGATCACGAAAGATTTAGACATCGAATTGCAGATGTCGAAGAAAAAACAAAATCAGTTTTTAATACTGATCACCGTCAGAAAATGTTTGAAGAACGCTTTGTGTTAAATGTAGTAAATTAAATGTAAACATAACTAGTTTTTAATATAAATAATTAAAATAAATGTTTTAAATAAATCTCAAATAAACTGTTTTTTATTTTTCAAACATATTATCAGTTTGAATATTTTATTTATCAGGTTGATAATGAAACCATAGGATGCAGTAAACCAAATTCCGTGTTTGTTAAAAAAATGTGCTTTTCCTCATTTTACTATTATGTCGTAATATTATTTCTTTATCAATATTTTTAATGTTGAAAAATCATTCAAAATGTATATTGCAAAGAGTTACACCTCAGAATTGAATAGTTGCAAATCTTTACTAGTTTTGGGTTTAACAAATACTTCTGGGGTTTGGCTTTCAAAAACTAACTTTAATCAATTTTTCAATACAAGTGAAGAGACCGAAATTGATTGTCAATTAAAATTTATTGAAAAAATTAAACATATTGAATTAGTATATTTTAACTCAAACATTTTCAATTATCAAATAAAATCATCAAATATTTGTGCAAGTGAAATCAACAGTGAAACTTTAGAACAAGAAATGATCCAGCGCATTAAAGAATTTTTACATTTGATAAACGTAAATTTTACATTAATTATATTAAATGGTGACAATTTTGCAAATAAAATTTATAACATATTAGATAATTTTAATAAAATATGTGTATTACGGAAAATTCATAGAATGAAACAAATTTATCTAAAAAATAAGTGGTATGGATAAAATCGTTCAGTTGGGTAATTTGTCGGTGTGTGGTTAAGCGTTTTAGTATAAAAACCAACGATTCAAAACTTATAATTCATCATTAGTGTTCGTTTGTTAGTGAAAACACATCAGTGGTAGTTTTTACAAAAAGTGAAGAAAAAGACAAATAATTTATTACAAAAATAATTGTGAGTTTAGTTACCAGTTCCAGTTCATCTCATCACTTCACGTTCACTAATTTAAAAAAACGTAAGTTCAATTCAATTTAGTAACGCTTTTGTATTTGAGTTTAATTTTTTGAAAAACTTTTTGAACAGAAAATGAATTTCGAAGCTATTAATAATGTATCTTCATTAAAAGATATTAAGAAACTCATCGATTTAGACTTAAATAAAAAATATGTCATTTATGATATTGACATTAAAGATACTTCAGTCGGTCCTTCAATTCTTGCCGATTTGTCCTTGCCTATTCTTGCCGAAGATATAACGATGCATTTACACCAGTCACCATAACCAGTTTTAAAGTAAATTATCGCAAAAAAGTTTTTCTAGAAGTCATAAAGCATAAAATCATCAAAGAAAATGTTTGTGCAATTTTAAATATTAATCAATTTTAAACAAAGGTAATGAAGTTTTATTATTTTACATATACATTTTGTGATGTTAACAATTTTTTTTTCTTATAGATGTGTACAATTAATTAGAATAGTTTGCGTTTGCTTTTTTTTTGTTTTGCCACTTATATTAGCTTATAAATAAAATACTTTAGAAAATGGAGAAACAATTACTCAAAAGTGTTAAAACACTCTTCAATATATCTCATACTAATGAAGAATTTAAAGTTTTATATGATTTGAATTTGAAAAATATAAACATATTAGAGGTACAGATTTTAAATTGTAATGAGTCTAACAATAGAAAAAGAACTTATTTTAAATCAATTATACTGTTATCAATTTAAAATAGATGAAATTATGAATAAAAATGAAACTGCTGATGAAAATATAATCAATGCCTTACCATCAACATCGTCACAACATCATAGTCATAATCACCTAGGAGTGAAATGGAAACAGGTAAATTGTTTTTAATCTATCTATGTGTTTATTTATAATAATTTTTTATGTATTTTCTAGACCACATCCGCCTTTCAAAAGAGAATAGTTACTAGTGTGATTGTTAATTTATCACATACACTTCCAGAAGCCTTTTTAACCGAATGTTTTGAAACTTTTCAGTTTCAAATAAATAAGTTGCTACAAAAATTTAACGCTATAAAATGTAACGTTATTTTATTTGGCCAACTACTGCAAAATGCAAGCGGATCAACATGAGGTAACTGATTTAAAACATTTTAATACAATGAATTATGAAATTTTTAAATATTCTGATTTAAAAGAAATTTATGAAAATATTTGTACATATCTTTTAAATTAAATGAGTGAGTTTCAAGAAAAAGATTCTGGGTGGAGTTTGAAAGAAATATTTAATTTAACAATTTGTGTTGTTTGTTACGATCCTTTGCGTGGGGGTACCTTTATACAATCACCGGAAAAAATTCGGAAATCCATTTTGAATATGAAAAATTGTGATAAAGCTTGTTTTGTTTGGTCAGTTTTAGCTGGTATATCTGGAATAAGATCATCAAAAGTTGGTGATTATCCCCAAAATTATCATGAAATACTTAATTTAAAAAACATTCAATTACCAATAAGTATAAAAGATATTTCGATATTTGAAAAACAAAATCTCGGTATATCAATATCAGTTTTTGGTTATGATTACAAACAAAATACGGTTATTGGTCCTTTATATCATACAAAATCAATGAAAAACAATCACTTAAACTTATTATTGTTAAGGCATAAAAATAAATCTCATTTTTGTTATATTATTGATTTAAATAAATTAGTAAACTGTCAAATTAATTTATATAAAGGAAAAAAAAGTATTTGTAATAGATGTTTATGTAGTTTTTCATCGGAAAGAAAATTAACTATACATTTAAACGATTGTGTGAAAGTAAAACCGCTCAAAATAATATTACCTTCACCTGACAATAAAATATTAGAATTCAAAAGTTTCAAAAAAACGTTAAAAGTTCCATTTGCTTTTTACTGTGACTTTGAATGTTTAACAGTTAATATTCAAAATTGTGAACCATCTTTAAAATCATCATTTACAAATCCTTATCAAAAACATGTTCCATACAGTGTAGCTTATCATTTGGTTTGTTCTTTTGATGATTCATATTCTCAATTTAATATGTTTAGAGGGGAAAATCCATGTAAGTGGTTAATTTATTTATTTAACTCAATTATACATACAGAAAATAAATTCCAATTAGTACCCATTTAAAAATAAGGTGAAATTCTCAAAGCAAATAGTAATAACAAAAAAGGAAGGAAAAAAAAAGTTAAGGAAAACCCCTTGCTAATTTGGCTTTAAATGCTAGAAACGACCCGTTAAACAAATTAAAATTATGGTAAGAACAGTTATACAAATTTAAGGTCCTGGGAATTATACTATTGCTTTCGTATCTAGTACGATGTTGAGGTATAAAAAACAAAGTTTGAGTTTTAGTACAACGAGTAGGAACCCGAAAAGTAATTTAACGTAAAAGTTCAGAACAATCAGCGATTCCATTTAACAATTTAAATAAAAAAAGTAATGCAGCATTACTTCTACGATGCTTTAGTGAATGGATACCAACCAGCAACAAGCGAGTGCAGGCAGGAACATCCTGAATAGAGAATTTATATTTAAATAAAAAAAAAATCGTATATCTGCTCTGCACTCGCTCTAAGCGGTTAATATGACAGGCATAGTAAGGAGACCATATAATGCTGCAGTACTCCAAAATACTGCGAACCAACGAGTTAAACAGCGATTGAATGCTTTAGTGTCGCTGATATTCAACGTATGGCGTTTTACAAACCCCAACATTCTAAAGCTTTTCAGTGCAATGCTATCAACGTGAGGAGTAAAAGATAAAGATTTATCAAAAATGACCCCAAGATCATTGAATTGTACAATATGGTCTAAAACAGTGCTATCCACGGTGTACTGAAAATAAATGCATTTGTCGGATTTTGCAAAGCGCATCACCTTACATCTTGCGACATTTAAGTGTAGTTGGTTATTTCTGCACCAAAGAGATAAATTATCCAAATCTTTTTGAACATTAACACAATCTGAAATATTCGAAATATTGCTAAACAATTTTAAATCGTCCGCATACAGTAAACACTTACAAAAGTGGAAACGATTGACAACGTCATTAACAAATAATAGAAACAATATAGGACCCATATGGGAACCCTGAGGAACGCCACTTGTAACATTAATCGAATGAGAAAAACTAGCACATATTTTAACGCACTGTAAACGACCCGAGAGATACGCCACAATCCACTCAAGATAAACGCCACTAACACCAAACGCTTTGAGTTTAGCCGCGAGTAGCACATGCGAAACGCTGTCAAAAGCCTTAGCTAAATCAGTGTAGATGGAGTCAATTTGTAGACCTCGTTCCAAATTAGACGACAAGAAGTTATGATACACGGCTAAGTTGGTAGCAGTGGAACGACCCTTGAGGAAACCATGCTGTTGCGTAGAGATGACATGTTTGAAAGTAAAGTGAAGCTCATCTGTGATGATTGATTCGAAGACTTTTGGTATACAGGAAATTAAAGAAATGCCTCTGTAATTCTTGACATCGTTTTTCGCACCTGACTTAAATATTGGGACCAAAGTTGATTTTTTCCAAGTATCCGGAAAAGTTCCTTGATCGAACGAAAGTTGGAAGATTTTTTGTAGAGGCATGGATAAACTTTCAGAGCACCGTTTTAGAATTATAGAAGGGATTCCGTCAGGACCTACGCTTGTTTTCGGATCAAGAGAATTAAGTTTCAGTCTGATTTCTTCGGTAGTAAATTTATGAGTAACCAGCGATTGAGAGCAGGCAATAGTCTCAGAAACAAATGACGTATCCACGTAGCCGTAAGAAGAGTAGCATGAGCTAAAATAAGTAGCAAATGCATTGGCAATATTGACAGGGCCTTCGACGACCGTATCATTCGATATCATGGAGTTAGGCAAACCAGAGTGCTTTGTCAAGTTTTTTACGTAGGACCAAAAATGTTTGATGTCAGAAGGAATTAAGTGCTCCGTTTTGGTAACAAATAAATGGTAGCTAAGGTCAATCAGTTCCTTACTATTCTTGCTCGCAGTAGAGTAATTAGCGTAGTCCGATGCAAGCCCCGATTTTTGGTATTTTTTATACAGTCTATTCTTCCAGTTAATGGACTTGATGCAGTTAATGCTATACCAGGACGGATATTTGTCAGACAAGACAGATTTAGTTGGCGTGTAATATTGTATACCCCAAAAAAAAATATCATAAAAAACCGTAGATGCTTCATTAATGTTTAAAGTATTATCTACGCAGCTCCAATCCTGGTTAGTAAAATAAAAGTTCAGATTGGCAAAGTCGGAAATTTAAGTAATTTATGTAATTTCGGAAATTTTAAAACATTGTTTAATGATAGATCAAATATTATCTAATATAAAAGATATTTTACCAATGAGTGATATAGAAATTCAGTTACACAATTCAATAAACAAATGTCATTTATGCGATAATAGTTTTTCTCTTAATAATATTAAAGTTATGGATCATTGTCATAGTACTGGAAAATATAGACAAACAATTTGCAATAATTGCAATTTACAATGTACGCTACCAAATTTCGTGCCAATTATTTTTTATAACCTAACTAATTACGATGGACATCTTTTAATTAATGAATTAAATTTTAATGAATATCCAATATCAATATTACCTATCACAACAGAAAAATATATTTCGTTTAGTAAAAAGGTGAGTGATAAATTATATATTAGATTTTTAGACAGTATGAGATTTTTACCGTCCTCTTTAGAAAACCTAGTTCAATCATTAAACTTTAATCAGTTTAAATTTGTTAAAAATCATTTTCCCAAAGAGAAAGATTTTAAATTAATTCGTCGTAAAGGTGTATTTCCTTACGATTATTTAAATACTCTTGAAAAATTAAATGAAACAAAATTGCCTCACAAGATAGATTTTTTCAGTAAACTTAAAAATAAACACATTTTGGAGAGCCAATTTAAACATGGTGAAAAAGTTTGGTCACATTTTAATATAAAAACTCTTAGTGAATATTCAAATTTATATCTCAAACTAGATGTTTCATTGTTAAGTGATGTTTTTGAAAATTATAGAAAATTCTGTTTAGAAAAATATGAATTAGATCCTCTTCATTATTATACGGCCGCTAGTTTCTCGTGGGATGCTATGTTAAAATATACAAAAGTGCAAATGAAACTTTTAACTGATAATAATATGATTTTATTTATTGAAAAAGGTATTCGAGGAGGACTTGTTTCCTGCTCACATAGATGGGCTCGTGCCAATAATAAATATATGAAAGATTATAACAAAAACGATCCAGAATCTTACATATTATATTTTGATATTAATAACTTATATGCATTTACAATGAGTAGTCCATTACCTGTTTCAAATTTTGAATGGGTAGAGGATTTTAGGGAAGTTGAATAAATTTTGAAACACTCTACACATCAATATATAAAAAATAACAGGATTGAAGACACTTGCAATGACGATATTGGTTATATTTTAAAAGTAACAGTTTCTTATCCACCAAATCTTCACAAACTTCACAACGATTTACCTATTTTACCACATCATTTAGTAACAGAAAGTAAAACAAAGAAATTAACTAGTACCTTTTTATTAAGGGAAAAATATGTAATTCATTATAAAAACTTAATCCAAGCGTTGAATTTACGTCTTAAATTAGAAAAAATACATCGTGTTTTGAAATTTAATCAATCTAGATGGCTTAAAAAATATATTGATCTAAATACAAAATTTCGATCAAAAGCTAAAAAGGACTTCGAAAAAGATTTGTATAAATTAAAAAATAATATAATTTTTGAAAAAACTTTAGAAAATATTAAAAACCATAGAACTATAAAACTTGTTACTAAATGGGATGGTCGATATGGTGCAAGGAATTTAATTGCTGAACCCAACTATCATTCACACACAATTTTTAATGAACAATTATTAGCTATTGAAATGAACAAAACCGGATTACGATTCAATAAACCAATTTATGTTGGTTTTACAATACTTGATCTATCCAAAAGCTTAGTTTTTGATTATCACTATAATTATTTTTTAAAATTTGACAATATAGAATCCATTAAATTATTATATACAGACACTGATAGTCTGATTTATCACATACAATGCAATGATTTCTATTCGAATAATATTCGAAAAGATTGTGTGAACATTTTTGATACTAGTGACTATCATAAAAACAATATTTTTGAAATACCAAGAGTGAATAAAAAGAAAGTTAGATATATGAAAGATGAATTAAAAGGGAAAATTTTAACCGAATTTGTTGGGTTAAAAGCAAAAATGTATTCTTTTACGTTTGAAAGTGTTCTATTAAATACTGAAACAGAATGTGTTCAAAAGGCTAAAGGTGTCGGCAAAATGTCATTAAAAGAACTCAATTTTAATACTTACAAAGATATTTTATTTAACCAACATGTTCGTTATTCAAAATTCAACTCCATTCAATCAAAACATCATCAAATTTATTCAATTACAATCAACAAAAAATCTTAAGATAGTTATGATGACAAAAGGAAGATTTTAGATGATAATATCAGTACAATACTTCTTTCATAAAAGATATGTCACATTGACTTTTTTTTTATATTATTCAAAATCTGTACTTTGTTTTTTCATTTTTTAAATGCTCTTTTTATTTTCTACATTATGTATTTGCTTTATATTTTAATAATATATAACCTTATGTACCATATTTATATTTAAATATTATCTAATAAAAAAAATTATTTTAAAATATAAACATGACTTTTTTTCATTCCCATCATCCGATCCCACATACGGATAAGGTGACGTGACGTCAAGGCGCGGACCCCGACGCTTGCAGAAGGAAGCGCATGCGCAAAAGCGGATGCGCTCACTTTTATTTATAAGACACCACACTATATTTATGCATACGCGCTATCTCTTAAAGACCAGATGTTGCGGTTTTGTGGTTTTGATAAAAAATTAGAAAGAGAAAACAATACATTTATAAAGACCGGATGTTTACATTTTCATACCTAAATTGACATGTATTAGAAAGAGAAAGCATGCGTGACATCTCCATAGCCTTACAACTCGCTTCGTGTTGCATACATCAAGGGCTTCTCAACAGTTTGTCTATTTGTATATTTTATTGCGTTTTTATTTATTTATTTATTTATTTTAAAAGTTCATCAAATTTGAAATAATAACTTGGGCACTTTTTAATAACTTTTATTAAAATTAATACTTTTTAAAAGTTTAAAAAGCATGGTGTTGCATACATCAAGAGCGTTCTAACAGAATCTTTTTTTTGTACACTTTTTTTACGTTTTTAATTATTTATTTTAAAAATTTATCAAATTTGTAATAATAACTTGGGCACTTTTTAATAACTTTTATGCAAATTAATATTTTTCAAATATTTAAAACGCATCGTATTGCATTCATCAGGGGCTTTCCAACAGTATGTCTACTTGTATATTTTTTTACGTTTTTAATTATTTATTTTAAAAATTTATCAAATTTGTAATAATAACTTCGGCACTTTTTAATAACTTTTACACAAATTAATATTTTTTAAAAATACAAAATACATTGTGTTGCATACATCAAGTGCTTTCCAGCAGTATGTTTACTTGTACAATTTATAACGTTTTTACTTATATATTTTAAAAATTCATCAAATTTGAAATAATAACTTGGGCTCTTTTTAATAACTTCTATGCAAATTAATATTTTTCAAATATTTAAAAAACATCGAATTGCATTCATCTGGGGATTCCCAACAGTATGTCTACTTGTACATTTTTTTACGTTTTTAAGTATTTATTTTAAAAATTTATCAAATTTGAAATAATAACTTCGGCACTTTTTAATAACTTTTACGCAAATTAATATTTTTCAAAAATTCAAAAAGCATCGTGTTACATACATCAAGGGCTTTCCAACAGTATGTTTATTTGTATATTTTATTACGTTTTTAATTATTTATTTTAAAAATTCATCAAATTTTATTTAATAACTTGGGCACTTTTTAATAACTTTTATTCAAATTAATACTTTTTAAAAGTTCAAAAAGCATGGTGTTGCATACATCAAGAGCGTTCTAACAGTATCTCTACTTGTACAGTTTTTACGTTTTTAATTATTTATTTTAAAAATTTCTCAATTTTGAAAAAATAACTTGAGCACTTTTTAATAACTTTTATTCAAATTAGTATTTTTCAAAAATTCAAAACGCATCGTGTTGCATACATCAAGGGTTTTCCAACAGTTTGTCTACATGTATATTTTATACGTTTTTATTTATATATTTTAAAAGTTCATCAAATTTTAAATAATAACTTGGGCACTTTTTAATAACTTTTATTCAAATTAATACTTGTTTAAAAGTTCAAAAAGCATGGTATTGCATACATCAAGGACGTTCTAACAGTATCTCTACTTGTACATTTTTTTACGTTTTTAATTATTTATTTTAAAAATTTATCAAATTTGAAATAATAACTTCGGCACTTTTTAATAACTTTTATGCAAATTAATATTTTTCAAAAATTCAAAACGCATCGTGTTACACACATCAAGGGCTTTCCAACAGTATGTCTACTTGTATATTTTATTACGTTTTTAATTATTTATTTTAAATATTCATCAATATTTAAATAATAACTTGGGCAGTTTTTAATAACTTTTATTCAAATTAATGCTTTTTAAAAGTTCAAAAAGCATCGTGTTGCATTTATTAAGGGTGCTCTAATAGTATATCTACTAGTACATTTTTTACGTTTTTAATTATTTATTTTGAAAATTTATCAAATTTGAAATAATAACTTCGGCACTTTTTAATAACTTTTACGTAAATTAATATTTTTGAAAAATTCAAAAAGCATCGTATTGCATACATCAAGGGCTTTCCAACATAATTTTTACTTGTATACATTGTTACGTTTTTAATGATTTATTTTAAAAATTCATCAAATATGAAATAATAACTTGGGAACTTTTTAATAACTTTTATTCAAATTAATATTTTTCAAGAATTCAAAACGCATCGTGTTGCATACATCAAGGGCTTTGATGTAACAGTGTGTTTACTTGTATATTTTACTACGTTTTTAAATATTTATTTTAAAAATTCATCAAATTTTAAATAATAACTTGGGCACTTTTTAATAACTTTTATTCGAATTAAGTGGGGCGGTCGGAAAACAACGCTAACTAGATGTCGCCACATTACAATTTTATTTCATACTTTTTAGCTAAAACACGTAAAAAGTTATGAATTACAATATATTTTTCAAAAAACAATTAACAACCCAAGCTCATGTATTATTATGTTTATCAAATTGTGCCTTGGTTAATTATTTACTAAATTTTGAAGTTTATAACTCTTTCTATTAATTTTTCACAACTCGTGTTAACAGAAGCTTAAACAAGTATGTCAAAATTTATCTTTAAAAGTTCAAAGCATATTTTTCAGTAATTTGACTAAAAAGTATGAATCAAATGTAAAATGGTGCAAACTGTAGAAATTTTAAATGACATTTAGTGCCATGTTAAATGCCATTTAGTTCGGTAAGCTAATCACAGATGGCTCCTAATCGATATAATACCGTACAATATTGTGTTTGTGCACCTAGGCACACTGAGTGACGAGTGTAACTCTATCCTTTTTTGATTAGGTATAAAACAAAGAACAAAGATGTACTATTATTATGCAGAGGCATATATGTATTTTTTGTTGCGATTGTAATATGCTGAAAATGTTAGAAGGCGGATTTCTTTAGGTTAATTAATTTTCCTCAACAGAAACCGCTTTTATAAACATAAATGTGTACCCAGCGCATTGTAGAAGAAATCGTTTAAAGTAGCTCCGGACAACCATCTTCTTTACCCACTTGTTCTAAATGGGCGTAACCCAACGCTCGTCTTAATACTTTTTAAAAGTTCCAAAAGCATCGTATTGCATATATTAAGGACGTTCTAACAGTACATCTACTTGTACATTTTTTTACGTTTTTAATAATTTATTTTAAAAATTTATCAAATTTGAAATAAGAACAATAATAACTTGGGCACTTTTTAATAACTTTTATGCAAATTCTTATTTTTTCAAAATTTATAAGGCATCGTGTTGCATACATCAAGGTCTTTTCAACAGAGTGTCTACTTGTATATTTTATGACAATTTTAATTATTTATTTTAATAACTCATGAAATTTGAAATAATAACTTCGACACTTTTTATTAACTTATACGCAAATTAATATTTTTTAAAAATTCAAAAAGCATCGTGTTGTATACATCAAGGGCTTTGTAACAGTATGTCTACTTGTATATTTTATTACGTTTTTAAATAATTATTTAAAAAATTCATCAACATTGAAATAATAACTTTGCCATTTTTTAATAACTTATATGCAAATTAATATTTTTTAAAATATTAATCGTGTTGTATACATCAAGGGCTTTCGAACATTATTTTTATTTGTATACTTTGTTCCGTTTTGAATGATTTATTTTAAAAATTCAAAACGCATCGTGTTGCATACATCAAGGGCTTTTCAACAGTTTGTCTACTTGTATCATTTATTACGTTTTTATTTATATATTTTAAAAGTTCATCAAATTTTAAATAATAACTTGGGCACTTTCTAATAACTTTTATTCAAATTAATACTTTTTAAAAGTTCAAACTGTATGGTGTTGCATACATTAAGGGTGTTCTAACAATATCTCTACTTGTACATTTTTTTACGTTTTTAATTATTTATTTTAAAAATTTATCAAATTTGAAATAATAACTTCGGCACTTTTTAATAACTTTTACGCAAATTAATATTTTTCAAAAATTCAAAATGCATCGTATTGCATACATCAAGGGCTTTCCGACATTATTCTTACTTCTATCTTTTGTTACGTTTTTAATGATTTATATTAAAAATTCATCAAATTTGAAATAATAACTTGGGCACTTTTTAATAACTTTTATGCAAATTCTTATTTTTTAAAATTTATAAGGCATTGTGTTGCATACATCAAAGTCTTTTCAACAGAGTGCCTACTTGTATTTTTATTTCGTTTTTAATTATTTATTTTAACATTTCATCAAATTTGAAATAATAACTTCGACACTTTTTAATAACTTATACGCAAATTATTAATTTTTAAAAATTCGAAAAGCATCGTGTTGTATACATCAAGGGCTTTGTAACAGTATGTCTACTTTTATATTTTATTACGTTTTTATTTAATTATTTAAAAAAATTATCAACATTAAAATAATAACTTTGGCACTTTTTAATAACTTATATGCAAATTAATATTTTTTAACATATTAATCGTGTTGTAAACATTAAGGGCTTTCCAACATTATTTTTATTTGTAAACTTTGTTACGTTTTTAATGATTTATTTTAAAAATTCATCAAATTTGAAATAATAACTTGGGCACTTTTTAATAACTTTTATTCAAATTAGTATTTTTCAAAAATTCAAAACGCATCGTGTTGCATACATCAAGGGCTTTTCAACAGTTTGTCTGCTTGTAGATTTTATTAGGTTATTTTTAAATTTATTTTAAAATTTTATCAAACTTTAAATAATAACTTGGGCACTTTTTAATAACTTTTATTCAAATAATACTTTTTAAAAGTTCAAAAGGTATGGTGTTGCATACATCAAGGGTGTTCTAACAGTATCTCTACTTGTACATTTTTTTACGTTTTTAATAATTTATTTTAAAAAATTATCAAATTTGAAATAATAACTTCGGCACTTTTTAATAACTTTTACGCAAATTAATATTTTTCAAAAATTCAAAAAGCATCCTGTTGCATAAATCAAGGGCATTTCAAAAGTTTGTCTTCTGGTATATTTTATTACGTTTTTATATATTTATTTTAAAAGTTCATCAAATTTTAAATAAGAACTTGGGCACTTTTTATTAACTTTTATTCAAATTAATACTTTTTAAAAGTTCAAAAAGCATGATGTTGCAAACATCAAGTTCGTTCTAACCGTATCTCTACTTGTACATTTTTCACATTTTTAATTATTTATTTTAAAAATTTCTCAAATTTGAAATAATAAATTCGGCACTTTTTGATAACTTTTAGGCAAATTAATATTTTTCAAAAATTTAAAAAGCACCGTGTTACATACATCAGGGGCTTTCCACCAATATATTTACTTGTATATATTATTACGTGTTTAATTATTTTTTTAAAAAGTCATCAAGTTTTAAATAATAACTTGGGCACTTTTTAATAATTTTTATTGAAATTAATATTTTTCAAAAATTCAAAAAGCATCGTGCTGCATACATCAAGGGCGTTTCAATAGTATGTCTATTTAAAAACTTGTTTACGTTTTTAATTATTTATTTTAAAAATTCAACAAATTTCTAATAATAACTTTGGCACTTTTTAATAACTTTTACGCAAACTAATATTTTTCAAAAATACAAAAAGCATCGTGTTGCATACATTAAGTGCTTTCCAGCAGTATGTTTACTTGTACATTTTATTACGTATTTAATTATATATTTAAAAAATTCATCAAATTTGTAATACTAACTTGGGCACTTTTTAATAAGTTTTATGCAAATAAATATTTTTCAAATATTTAAAACGCATCGTATTGCATTCATCAGGGGCTTTCCAACAGTATGTCTACTTGTACATTTATTTACGTTTTTATTTATTTATTTTAAAAGTTCATCAAATTTTAAATAATAACTTAGGCACTTTTTAATACCTTTTTTTCAAATTAATGTTTTTTAAAAGTTCAAAAAGCATGGTGTTGCATACATCAAGAGCGTTCTAACAGTATCTCTACTTGTACATTTTTTTACGTTTTTAATTTTTTATTTTAAAAATTTATCAAATTTGAAATAATAACTTTGGCACTTTTTAATAACTTTTACGCAAATTAATATTTTTCAAAAATTCAAAAAGCATTGTGTTGCATACATTAAGTGCTTTCTAGCAGTATGTTTACTTGTACATTTTATTACGTATTTAATTATATATTTTAAATATTTATCAAATTTGTAATAATAACTTGGGCACTTTTTAATAACTTTTACGCAAATTAATATTTTTTAAAAATTCAAAAAGCATTGTGTTGCATACATCAAAGACTTTTTAGAAGTATGTTAACTTGTACATTTATTTATGTTTTTAATTATTATATTCAAAAATTCATCAAATTTGAAATATAACTTTGGCACTTTTTAATAACTTTTACGCAAATTAATATTTTTCAAAAATTCAAAACGCATCGTGTTGCATACATCAAGGGCTTTTTAACAGTTTGTCTACTTGTATAGTTTTTTACGTTTTTATATATATATTTTAAAAGTTTGTTGGGAGTCCGTTAGTTTTACTTCACAAATTAGGCATTTAGACACTTACAAACAATTGGTTTTATTTGTTGTACGAGTAATACAATATAAACACTTAAATATTTAGTTGAACTCACTGAGAAATGCGTTAGATTTGAGCTTTATTTCGCGACCCGACTTTGTTTCGTAACTGAGCTACTTGTTGTTTTTGAACATCTATTTTATATCTTGTCTTATCAATTTTAAAAAGGTATTCTATTCATCTAACGGAAATAACAAAGTAATTAAGATGATTTCTAATGTTACGTTTAGTAGACAACTTCTTTGTTTTAATTTAGCATTATTCGGATTTCCCAGTAAT